>JAJHSJ010000014.1:57847219-58250493 GCA_021015155.1 Magnolia officinalis
GACCCGGTGGTATCATTTTCCTCAACTGGAAAATGATGGGTGATCATCTTTAAACTTATACAATGCAGACCCGGTGGTATCATTTTACTCAACTGGAAAATGATGGGTGATCATCTTTAAACTTATACAACGCAGACCCGCTGGTATCATTTTACTCAACTAGAAAACGATGGGTGATTATCTTTAAACTTATACAACGCAGACTTGGTGGTATCATTTTCCTCAACTGGAAAATGATGGGTGATCATCTTTAAACTTATACAACGCAGACCCGGTGTATCATTTTCCTCAACTGGAAAATGATGAGTGATCATCTTTAAACTTATACAGCGCAGACCCGGTGGTATCATTTTCCTCAACCGGAGAATGACTGTTGACCATCTTTTCGTATCATTTTGGAGTATGAATCCAAAAATGAGGCAGATCCAAGGGTCAAGTTGACCACACCAGAGGAAGCAGCGGTGATAATGATTCTCACCGTTGAAGCAGCTTTCGATCACGTCAATTTTATGGGTTCCGGTTGAAGCTTCCCCTCCTTTCCTGTATGACGTCTAGCCTTCCCTATAAATACCTTTACTCATTCCCCTCCAAACCACCCTAGCTAGCGAGTGATCTCTCTCTCTCTCTCTCTCTCTCTCTCTCTCTCTCTCTCTCTCTCTCATGGCGATGGCGGAAATGGAAGCGGCTCTTGACGTTCACCTTGAGGTTGAGATCCTGTTCAGGCAGTGAACGGGAACCTGCCAAGAACGGGTTTACTTCAAGTAGGATTTCTTGCCATCAGTGTGAGTGGAGCATTGATTTCCGATCTCTCGATTAACCCTCTCACCGGACTCGTCTTTCTTATCTATGCCATTTTGTTCATTGGATTGCTGCTACTACTGACAGCAGCATTCCCCTCCTCAATCTCAACTACCACTGCTAAAAGGATGATGTTTATAGCCACGTTACTAATCTACGTTGGACTAGCACTCAAGATGAGGCTTCCTCTCTCATCTTAGAAGTCAAGTCGATGATTGGTACTTCTCCATCCTTTCTATTAGTTTTCAACTATAGTAATTCAATAAAATTATGTATCTTTACTGAAATCTCTTATTCTGAGAACTTATTTTCTTCTTCTTCTTCTTATTGTTGGTGTAATGTTTGGATACAATAGTTATATCATCCTCAAACTGATTATATGGTGAGATTTCATATTCTCATTCTCATGCTTTGTCGTCAACATCACATGATTGGGCCTGTGTTTGTGTCGGCCCATCATGGGCCTGTTTCTTTCGGCCCACCAAAGGATCGATCTGGACTCAGAACCTGGCTCTGCAAAATCATCACGGCCAGGCTTGGGCCTGTTTAATTCAACTCATTATGAGCTTTTTATTTTTATTTTTTTCTTTTATGTTTTAACACACACCATGTGGAAACTCAAACCCATTACCTCAGAGTTGACACACTGTCTTCTGATGTATGAGTTGAAACCCGGCCCATCAGGGGCCTGGGCTGGACCTCTGTCTGGAGTTTACTCTGTGAACTGGACTGGATTCTACAACACCTGTTTCATCGTAATCCGTAAAACACATAAGCTCTATGGGACCCACCATTTTGAATATGTGAAATTCACTCCGTCCATCAGTTTCTATCCTCGATCCTGGCCCTAAGTTAAAACATCAGAGAGATCCAACAGCTCACCTGCCCCACACTATAATAGACAATGGCTATGGGATACCAACCAGAGGTTTTTGTGTGGGACCACCATGAACGGTCCAAGCAACGATTCTCACCTTACGGACGGAGTGGATTTCACATATGCAATTTGGGTTGACCCTAGAGAAATTGGGCTTTTCGCTCGCTTGGGGGTAATAGGTCAGTATTACACATCCAAGCTCCGTCTGTGGGTCCACCATGTTGTATATGTGAAATCAGCTCTGTCCATCGTGTGAGAACCCTTATGTTAGCCGTACATTCAAACAATGAACTTTACGAAAATATCATATACGCCATACCAATGAAGGCAATGTAAACTTCCTAAAACCTCTATGTTTGTGCAGCGTGGCCCACCTGAGTGTTGAATGAGGCTATTTTTGATTTATTTTTTTTTTCCATTCATTCTTTTAAGCACCTGATGAACGGGTTTGATGAAAGATAAACACCGTAATGGCTCCACACATAAACCTATGGTAGGCGTCCATCCCATTGTTTCCTCTGGTGTTGCCCACCTGAGCCGTATGTTTGGCTGATTTTTTTATATTCGTGTCTAACATCAAGGATCACGCATGATGGACGGTGTAGATTTCACTCAGACGATATAGTGGGCATAGATAGCTTTATTGTTTTAAGCTTTGCGTCAAACAGGTTTGGTGGAGAACGCTTGCGTGACTTTGGTTGGAATACGGTGGTGCGACTTTGATGACGTGGAGGGAATGACTTCACGTGGATGAGATCCAGCCGTCCATCAGGTTCTTTATCCTGTGTTTGGACGGGCCCAAAAATTAGACTGACAACACTCAGGTGGGCTACCCCACAGGAAACAGTTGAGATGTGAAATCCTCCCACCATTAAAATAGTCCAAATTGCGCGTTGCCTACCATGCTTTGTATGTAGCATCTAAACCTTTCATCAGACGCGGCCACACCAGGATCAATGATTTCCCAAAAGCTAAGACATTCCAAAACTCATCTAGGCCACACCATGTGAATTTAGAGGTCTTATGCATGATTTTACACCGTTTCTTATGGTGTGGCCCACCTAAGTCATATTTAAGGATTCATGGTCAAGATGTAGCTAGCGGTCAGTTTGCACCGATTTCTGTAGTGGCCACTTTAGTCCATGTCGGTACAGGTGGAAGCCGAACTGTGACGCAAGTCGTTATGCATGTGTTTTATCCACGTCGTCCATCCAGTTAAATATATCATTTTAATGCACGAGCCAAAAAATGAAGGCAGATTAGGTCAGACCACATAAACCTTTCTAGGGCCAGCCTCATGTTTATCTGCTAACGGTTCGTAATGTTACATGGACCTGGTTGAAGGGAAAACAAAAATATTAGCTTGATCAAAACTTCCCTGGCTCTTAAAAAGTTTCAACTGGTGTGGTCCACTTTGACGTTTGAATCTACCTCATGTTGTTTTGGATCGAGCTGATATTTGTGTTTTCTCTTCATCTAGGTTTATGTAACTTTATTAATGGGTTGAATGGAAAATAAACATCACGGGGGCCCCGGAAAAATTTCAATCGTAAGAATCATTATCACTGCTGCTTCCTGTGGTGTGGTACATTTGAGGCTAGGGTATTCCGTCTTAACTCATGAAATGCCATAGGAAAATGTATGGACGGTGTGGATAAAACAAATACACCACGGTGGCCACTCAAAGCTCCTGCCGGCTCCCAGCTGCAGGCAGGTGGGGGTAAGGCGGAAGCGGATTGGCTAGTGTACCATGCACCAGCAACCTAGCTGGTGTGGGTACGTGTCGTGCGATATCCACAGTTTGAAACCGTCCTAAGGCTTAGTCTAATGTTTATTTGCCATCTTACCTGTTCAAACGCTCACATAGACTAGGATGAAGTGAAAACACAAATATCAACTTGATTCAAAAACTTCCGCATAGCCCAATAAATTTTTAACGGGTGACAGTTTAATCTTTAATGTGTGGTCTGATTCAGAGTTGGATATAACTCATTTCTTCTTATATCCTAAAACGATATTGGAAAAATGGATTAGACGGCGTAGATAAAACATACATCATGTGGCACTCAAAGCTCCTGGCCGTTCCGAGTTGGAGACAGATCTCAAAACATACATCATATCGGAAGAAGTTGTGGCTTTTTGTCGTTCATTTTTTTCTTCCGATATTCTTTTGAGTGCCACTGGGCGACAAAAAGTCACAATTTCTTCCGATATTCTTTTGAGTGCCACTGAACGACAAAAAGTCACAATTTCTTCCGATATGCTGCGTCGGATCCGTCTCCAACTCGAACGGGGAACGGCTAAGAGTTTTTGAGGGCCACTGAACGACAAAAAGCCAGGCCTACGTGAAAAGGGAACGTGTCATTTCCATCAAACTGATTGAGTCCTATCCCGGCTGCACATCAATCTGTGCATGGCATTTGTTCCGTCGGACAACCATAATATATCGGTTTTATCCACACTGTCCATCCATTTCTTCACATTATTTTAGAGTATATGACCATAAAAGAGGGACTTCGAAATCTTATGTGGATCACACAAGAGGAAGCAAACATGCACCGTTGAAACCTTCCTAAGAGTCAGTCTAATGTTTATTTTTCCATCTAGTGTTTATTTGCTATCCTACCTGTTCATAACGTCACATAGACTGGATGAAGGGAAAAAAAATATATCAGCTTGATTCAAAACTTCCGCAGATATCAATAAGTTTTTAACAGTGACCGTTTAATCCCCAATGTGTGGTCCAATTGAGAGTTGGATATAACTCATATTTTCGTGATATCCTATAATGATATGGATAAATGGATTAGACGGCATGGATAAAACATTTAAATCACGGTGGACTACAAAGAGACCTGACGACGAATCAACATGGCAGCGGCGGCGGACACAATTCGCTTAACTCCTCGCGCGGAAATGGTATTATGGTAAAATGGAAATATAAGATCGACCTAGGTGTCTAACCATGATTTATGCATTTCATCCACTCCATTCATCAATTTTAACAGATAATTTTTATGGCCTGAGCCCAAAATTGAAGTACATCGAAAGCTCAAGTGTACCTCACCACGGGAACAGTTTGAATTGAGATTCTACCATTGGATCAGACACTAGTTTCCGTGGAGGAACATGAGCCTAAAAGTCTCGATTCAAACGCGCGCAAAACAAATCACAGCCATAGGAAACTTCATATGCCTAATAAATATACCCAACGTCTCTCCGTTCCCTCCCCTCCCACAACCTCTCTCTCTCTCTCTCTCATCTCCTCTCTCCTCTCTCTCCTCCCCGTCTCTCTCCCTCTCGTCTCTCTCTCTCTCTCTCTCTCTCTCCCTCTCTGATGGAGAATTCTGAGACTGAGAACGCTGAAATCGGGGCGGCTATGGAGGTTCACCTGGACGTTGAAGAAGGTCCAGGTGAAGAATCTGTGAACGGGAATCCATCAAGAATGGATTTATTTCAGGTAGGATTTCTTGCCATATTTGTGAGCGGTGCCTTCATCTATCTCTCGTTTAGGCCACTCTCAGGACTCTACGACTTTGTAATCTACAGCATCTTGTTCATGGGATTCCTGCTGCTACTGGCGGCCTCATTTCCCTCATCGATCTCAGCAACCACTGCTAAAAGGTTGATCTTTATTACCAAATTCATTATATATGTTGGAATTGCACTCAAAATGAAGCTTTCTGTCTCATCTTAAAAAGTTGATTATATATCTTGATTTATTCTTCTTCTTCCTTTTTAGTAAGGTTCTGTTTTATTATTGTTGTTGGTAGGATAATCAGAGCTGAGTGTGTATCATATATTACAGTTATATACTGAGATTTCATGATATCATCTATTACAGTTATTTCATTTTCTGAAGGAGTACCATATCTGTATTTATTTGTAATGGTGCACTATACATGGCTTATATGCACGTCAATCTGTCCAAGCCCAGCCCGTATGTTTATGCAGGGTTTGGCCCCAGCCCAAGCCCAGGAGAAATGAAAAGAAAAAAGTAAAATTGAAGAAAAAGAAACGGTATTCATATTTGGAGGATTAGGGTTAGGATTTGGAGTTCTTCTTCATGTGGTTGGATTTCGGTTCCATTTTGAGGCAAATTAGGAACGAGATTTAGGTCTAGAAACGGGCCAGGCTGACGAGATTTTACACATCTAGTCCAAGCACAGCCCCATTAGAAACAGACTTGAAGTTTAAGCCCGAGCCCACCCGTTTGGCCTCACGAAACTGGCCCAGAAACCCAGCCCATTAATGGACCCATGAAAATTGGGAGAGATTAGGTGTTACTCGGGCAATACGTTGATGGGTGTTGTCCTGACTGTGGGGCTGACCTTGATGTATTAATTGTATAACCACACCGTCCATAATTTTTTCCAGATAATCTTAGCACATGGTCCCGAAAATGAAGCAGATCCAAGTCTCAAGTGGACCACACAATAGGATTAAAAACTTCCCGGGTAAAAGTTTTCGATCAAGCTGATATTTGTGTTTTCTCTTCATCCAAGTCTTCCAGACATTATCAACAAATCGGAAGGAAAATAAACATTATGGTGGGCCCTAGGAACTTTTCAACGGTGGGTGTTAAATGACCACTGTGTTTCCTATACTGTGGTCCACTTGAGATTTGGATGCACTAAAATGAACTGGAAAAACTAATAAACAACATGGATATACAATACTGGCATCAAGGTGGGTCCCATGGTCGAATGGTATTACCCGTCTAACACCTAATCCAATGACCCCATGTAACTTGGGGTCTACCATTTGGATCGTTTATTAGAGTTACACATATGTTACGTGTGCAATTCATGAGTACATGCTCATAAACTATCCATTTCTGAGCCTGTGATGATTATGCATGGTCCAGCCCCAAGAGGACTCAAACCCAAACCCAAAGCCGTGATGATGGGCTCTTATGCACGACCAAAGTCCAACTAATTAATAAACCAGCAAAATGATTTAGGGCCTGGCTCGTCCCTCTGCATACTATTTTTAGACCAAGAGCCACTCAAAACCCAATATTTCAGCCTGGCTAATTAACAGACCCATCAATGGCTGAAATTGGTCTATCAATGGGATGGACCCAAGCCGAGCAAACTCCAAATTTTGAATAGACCAGCGCACAAAGCCCAGCTTGAAGGCCCGGAACCATGCATAGCCCGGATGGGCCTTTGATAGCGGACCCATGCCCGTCCCAACAAAGGTTGGGCCTGAAAATGACACTCCCTGGCATGAAAATTAATCAAATCCCTATTTTGGACATCAAGGTTTCTAATCCATCCATTGATCAGGTGGACCACATTCACAAAGAGATGGAGACTTGGAGAAATGAATCCTTCGATCGGTTGGTTAACATACAAATAATTGGAAGATGGACCACATGTAATCGTGAACGTATGAAGTTGGACCGGCCAGTCTGAACCTGCCCCCAGTCAGGTGGGCTGCCTGGCCCATTGCTACCTCTGTGCCCCAACCATTGGCTGGATCTGATTAGCTGAAAATCGGGTCCGAAGATTACCATAGGCCCCCACCAGTTCACAGCCCTAAGTAGGAAGTTCTTGCGCAAGAATTCTAGGTGGGCCAACTGCGATGTTTGTGAGAAATCCAACCCATCCATCCATTTTTCGAGATCATTTTAGGACATGAGAAAAATGAAGAGGATCCAAAGCTCAAGTGAGCCATACTAGATGAAATAATGGGGAAAGCCTACTGTTGAAACCTTCCTAGACTACACCTCGATGTTTATATGTCAACCAAACCGTTTATAAGGTCATTTTCACTGGGATGAAGTGAAAACACCAAAAAACTTACCCCGATACCAAATTGGTGCCAACTCAACCCGACTTGGTACTACTGACTGGATCGGACTCGGTCTGGATCAGTCCGGGTCAGACCGAACTCCGATCGAGTCAAGCATGCTGGACTCTATATTGAGTTGGATCGAGTTGGGGTCAAGCCTATTTCAAAACCAGATCAAGTTGAGTCAGCCCTAACTCAGTTCAACTCAACTCCATGACAAGCTCTAGCCGCCCAGCCCATTTAAGGTTTCATGGATATAATACTAAACTGCGCTGAAAATTAACGTGAGGATTGAATGTCCACAGTTGAGATAATCGTGGCGCCATGGAAGTTTTGAATCAGGCTAATATTTGTACGTTCAGTTCATCACAGTAAGAATGACGTTATGAATGGTATGGATGACACGTAAACATCACTATCGACCCCAGGGAGGTTTCCACGGTAGGAATTTACCTACCCACCTTTTCCTTTAATGCAGCCCACTTGAGTCTAGGATCCTGTTCGCTTTTGATCTCAAGTCCTAAAATGAGAGGTGGATTCCTCACAAAGATCACACTGGGCCCAACTATATTTCGACATGCAAGGGCCCACCATGGGGTGGGGGTGTGTGTGACAGACTGACATCCGCTCCGTCCATCGCTTACCCCAGCTCATGTAATGACGTGAACCCAAAAATAATGCCGATCCCAAACTCAAGTGGGCCACATCAGGCAAAAACGTGGGGATAGAGATGCCTTACAGTAAAACTTTGGCGGGTCCCACCAAAGTTCTGGATCAAACTGAATTTGGCTTTTACCTTGGACTCAACTTATGAACGGGTTAGATGGCATACAAACAAAACGGTGGGCATCCCATCCTCTGTTCACTTTGGTGTGGCTCACTTGAACTTTGGGTCGGTCTGATTTTTTTGGCTAACGTCCAATATGCAACCGTTGGGGCAACTCAAGCCTGACCTAAGTTTTTTCGGGTTAGTGTTTGTACAGCCAAAGATTAAGATTAAGATCCCAACCTAATGTCAGGTCGGTTGGGTTGAACCTGTCCGACTTTCAGCCCTATCAATGGCTGAAATTGAGTTATCAATGGGCTGGATAGACCAACGAACAAAGCCCAGCCCGAACCAAGACTACTGGGCCTACAGGAGCAGGCAAATCCCAAACCCCAATAACGAAAAATGGTTGGACATGAGGTTGACCCACTGCAGCCTGAAAATGAATAAAATCCATGTTTTCCACATCAACATTTTTAATCCATCCATCGATCAGGTGGACTACACATGCACAAAGAAAAGGACACATGTAGATGTGAACATATGATGTTTGAGCATGCCCAGTTTTTTTTTTTTTTTTTTAATGACTTGAGCCCAACCACAGCCCAAAAATTGATCTGACGATGCATGCTGGCCTGAAGCCCAGTAAAAAACTGCAGGCTGGCTAGCCCCATAGGATGAATCTGATCAGTTGAAATCTGGGCAGTAGGCCAGAAGCTAATCCTAGGCCTGGCCCATAGGAGTATAATCTTTTTTAAACGTCTTCTCACATTTGTCAAGCTGGCACATGTTTAAGGTCCAAGCAAATGTAGTTTCCTCCATTTGTAAGAATACATTAGGATAAAAGTAACGAAATGTTTTTTCTTTTTCTTTTTTTAATGATTAACGGAAAAATAAAAAGGGAGGACCAGATTCCTCTACAACATCAGTTTTATCACAGCCCTAAAACCACCGAAACTCTATGGGCCCCACCATTTTGAATATGTAAAATCCACTCCGTCCATCAGCTTCTATCCTTGATTCCAGGTCCTGAGCCCTGAGATCAAATATTATCAAAATCCATAAGTTAGGTGCGCTACACTACAAGGAAGAATAGCTATGGGATGCCAACCATGGTTTTTTGTGTAGGGCCGCCATTGTATGTAGCTTTCATCAGGGGTTCCATGCTACAAAACTTCCATCAAACCCGTTAATCAGGTGCAACTCATCAGGATGAAAGGAAGATGCAGAAAAAATACCAGGACTCAGGCAGGCTACACCGCAAGAACTTAGCAGCAATTTTACATTATTTCCATTAGTGTGACCCATCTAAGTTTTTAACCAAACTTATTTTCTATATGAACGGTCCAAATAATTGTTCTCATCTTAAGGACAGAATGGATTTTACATATACAATACACGTGGACTAAAAGAAATTCGGTCTTTTACACATTGCAGAAATAGGTCAGTGTAAAACACCCAAGCTAAGTTACATCTGTGGGGCCACCATGTTGTATATGTGAAATAAACCCCATCCAACATGTGAGAAGGCTTATGTTAGTCCTACGTACATACGATCGTCTTGATAAAAATATTATATGGGCCACACCAATGAATCCCAAATCTTGTAAGTTAGGGAGGCGTGGCCCACCTGAGTTTTGGATGAGGTTGATTTTTGGATTTTTTTTTTTTTTCATTCATACTTCTAATCCACACCCGATGGATTCGATGAAAGATATATACATGATGGCCCCACATACAAACCTATTGCTGGCATCAACAGGCAGATGCTATACCCGGATTTGAAATAAAACTTTTTAGTGTCACAGAGAAAAAAAAGGGCATAGAGTATCGAGAATAAAGTAATGTGATCACCGGATAAATCACTAATTTTTTTTTTAAAGATTTTTTTCACATTAAAACAAATAAAAATAGTGAAACAAAGGGTCCAATTATTAAGAGGAAAAGTCACCTTAAAATAAAACAACACTACTATTTCGACAAATTAGAGCTTCCAATGAAATTGTGTTGTGTGGGCCTCAATGTAATATATGTCAAACATCCACCCCATCAATCAGATGCATCTTTTTATGGTGGTCCATGAACCTGAAAATCAGTCTAATTCATAACTTAGGTGGGTCACACCGTCAACAAAAATTTAGAGTCGATACTCAGCCATTGAAACCTTTATGATCATTTATGGGGCTCATGGAGATGTGTTTCATACATCCAGTACATCCATTATGTGTGTCTCACTTGGATGAGGGGTCACACCAAGTTTCATCCGTATCTAAACTCAGGTTGGCCCCACTAAGTGATTTTAGATATTTTAGTCAATATAATTGATGGTGTGACTCACTTTAGTTTCAGATACGGCTGATTTTTTAGATATCCCATATGGGACCCACCAAGTGAATGGTGTAGATGTCCCACATAGATCATGGTGGGGCCCAATTTAGCTGACATATGATGGCAGCTATGAATGTCGCAACGTATGCAAAATGAAGTTAGAATAAAATGAAGTCGTTTGCATGCAACTTACAATCACTTCCTTCCGAAAACATTAACAAAAACAGCCGGCTGTCTCTACGATGGTGGATTCTGAGATTGAAAACATTATAATATGGAAGTGGCTCCAGAGGTTCAAGTCCAAGTACAGGATCCTATTGAAGCTGGGAACGGTAGCACTCCAAGAATGGGTTTATTTCAATGGGTTTATTTCAAGTGAGATTTAATTTCCTGTCAATATTGCTGTAAAAGGTATTTTGTTGATGGGATTGCTGTTACTATTGGCAGCGGTATTCCCGTCATCCATCCCGGATATAACTGCTAAAAGGATGGTATTTATGGCTATGTTACTGATATATGTTGGACTAGCACTAAAGATGAGGCTTCCTGTCTCATCTTAGAAGATGTTGATTGGTTATTTCAAAAATACTTGTGGATCCTTGCAATGAATATTTAAGTATGTGTTGGAAATTGGATTTTGAAAAAATATTTAAAATCATATAAAATTAAAATAAGAAAGTTAAAAAACTTATCAATTTATATAAGTCGAGGCGTGACGTGAGTCACTCGGCTTGAAATTGAATTTGCTCTCCTTGGACAACGTCCCAAGTGTAACAAGTTTCCAGAGCAATCGATCTCTAAGATACAACGACTATGTCCCGGTCCCAACGTTACACTCACTGTACACGGGCTCGAACCACTTGTAATCTTAACCCGAACTAGAAAATACTTAAACACATTTTTTAGAGGAAATCTGATTTTCTAATCCATTTTAAAACTTAAAATCGGAAGTCTATTTATAGACTTTGTGAAGACACCCTTTCACAAAGGGTTGTGACTATTGGGTTTAAACCCAAGTTGTGTGACCCTTAGGCTTCAAAAGACACAATTTTTCAAAACAAAATTGAAAGGATATAACCTTTCAGTGAAAAGATACATCCGTAGGGCACATGCGCACATATGGCCACAACCATGGTCCGTCCCAACGGATATTTTGAAATACTAAATTATTTTAAAATAATTTAAAATACAACAATCCCCCACATGTTTCAAAAATTTTGACATTTCATGTTAAGATAGAAGAGTTGTGCAATGGTGTCGATGTCACCATAGACTTAAACTGACATTAGAGTAAACATGACAAGTCTACAGGAATTAGGTGACACCATAATCTTGAACCTGACTCCTTTTGATGTAGATCGCAAGTACATGCTACTCACACAACTTTTCCGCTACAAGTGATTCTGCGATTCGGTACGTTTCGGTCATGCACCATTACCTGAATTTCATGAGTACTCTAGAGAATTCGTCTAGATTCTCATAGGAAGCGGCCCCACCTCCAACCCATATAGGTGAATTCCATTAAGTGTATGCAGCAACTATATACCCCCAAAATATATGGCTATGGATTCATTAAGAGTTTTAAAAACTCATCCTTTTGCGTTGCTGCTCGCACTGTAAACCATATAAAGAGCTCATTTACATCAGTGCAATCGTCTACCCCATGTCTTGTTGTTTACTTATTGAACCTATCTAATAGGATAATAGGATCTCTACTCGTATAAGTTAGGTTGCCAACACTGGTAGCTCATATATTAGGCTCAGCCCCATTCCCTTCGATGCATCATTGACTAATCTTTTTTATAGTCACTTAGTCAGAGGATTTATGATCCATAGGCCTTTTACCTCCACCCGTCATTGCTCCATCAGATTTTTTTCTCATACAAGTTCGGTCATGTCTTAGTCCCATTATGGCTAATCATCCTTTCAAATCAGTTAGGGATCATCGTATAAGTAAGTTATTATCTCACCAACTAGCTACTCATAAATGAACCTCTGCCTAGGCGCTCCTCAATCAAGTCTTTAACAGTCAGTTGCAGCCTCTTTGATTATTCATATCTTAAGCCAAAGCATACTGAACTCATTTCTAATCTCACAGAGTCAACAATTATGACTCCATCAAGTAACAGATACTGAGCATTACTTTTATTATGATAGTTGTTGTATCACCGGCTCTGAATACAACCAACTTTCTTAGCCTTGAATGTACTCTTACAATTCAAGCAACTTCACTAGCCCACCATTCAATTAACTGGTGGTAAAGTCAATTGACCTTACTGTATCTGCAATACAAAGAGACTGGAATAATCTGTCATGCATAAACATATGACAACTAAAATAGAATATAACTTTCATGTAATCATATCGCAACTTTATCATGTTATCATATGTTCTCTAACACATGAAAGTTTGGTCAATTTATCAATTAGTGATTAAAATTCAATACAATCAATGGATATTTGGTAACTGAATATGGAGGAGAAATGTTTAAGTTCATTATCAAGTATCTTGATCGATGGATTAAACAATGGGCTCCATAGGTGCATAAATTTGGCCAATAGATACACTTGTTGATGGTAAAACAATAGTTCATCAAAATGAACTTATAGTCTCATATGAATACCAATCCCAAATGTCCGAAACCAGCTTCCAATGAGAATAAAATATAGCCTGAAAATCCCATTGACCCAACAATTATCTTTTGAATTCAAAACACTAACAATTTTCTTTCTGAACATTTTTTTGATGGCTACCAATTAGATCATCAAAACATGTAATCAGTTTGATTCCAGATATCTTGTTTCAAAAACCTACATAATGTCAATGTAACACATGTGCATATTGATCCACAACATTCATCATATACCTTTCTTTTCTGGTACAAACCTTCATGTCAACCCATTTATCAAATATTCATTGACTAAACTTGTACTCCATGGGTTAAGTGTTTATCTAAATGCATTCAAGTGCACCCCCACAATTTCAAATTTAGCCTAGATAGATATATCTATGGCCTACCTGATAAACCTATTAACCAAATTTTGAGCTTGAGGATTTCATAAAAACTATCATATGAATTGACTAGATCTAACACATATGTTCTAGATTGACATATGATTGGATGAAAATAATATTTTCCTAAAAAGTATTGGATTCTACCAGTTATAACTAGTCTCATGATTTAATTGACTTAATTATCGATCTGATCATGTCCAGTGAAGTCATTCCAATCAAGACATGTGAGAACCATCATTTTATGGAACAACCAATGATGAGCCACATCTAAAATGAATTGTAACTATAATTCAATTGTTATCTAGCGGTGAATTCAGACTATGCATTTAGTGGGTCTTTCTAACCAATTTCCTTAGTTGAAAATCATAAGAGTATTTTTATTTTTATTTTTACTATTCACCTTTTGCCTTCACATGATGCTACTTCCATCAATGATTAGCATTGATGCATCATCTACATGTGTTATGTGTCCGATATGAATACCCCTCCATTTAGGCTATTAAAGGCAAAACCCACTAAATAATATTTTCACTTTTATATATACCATATGATAAATGACATGATTAAGATTGATATTTTGGATCATAGATTCTATGCATGCAGTAGGCACCATAGATGACATAAAGATGATCTAAAATTATAATTCCAAATAAGCATGAAATCATATGACAGATAACTATTCCAGCAATGAGAAGTGTTATGCCTACTTCACATGACTTGCAACACATGTGTGAGAGATCCGATCTAAGCAATATATGCATTTGATTATAGACAATGCTCTGTCCCATTTGGCCAATTCACTTATCATATATACTTGTAAGAGAATGCCTTTCTTATCAACGTTCATGTTTGGCTTTTAGACAAAGCTTATTTATTTATAGCCCTACTTGGTAGATGATCGAGATCTCTCACACATGCACCGTACTAACATGAGAACTTTAGAATCTTTTCCTATTTGAGAGTGTTGCATTTCTCAATTAATCAACAAAGAAAATTGATGAGTTATGAGTAACATCACTCAACTGCATGTTAACATCAACATAACTTAAATTATCTAAATTAAATAGGATGTGCATTACTCATGTAACAGTTTATAACAACAATATTGGAGATATTGCTTTTAAAGGATTAGCTCCTTCTGCACACCAAGAGATGATCGTGACCGCTTATTTGGAAATTCTTAGGATAAAAGCTTAATAAACTTTGTGCCTAATATACAGTCTCGGCGAGAATCAACACTGTTTCCTAATCAAAACAGTATTACATTATAAAGATGGAGCATCATCCCAATGATCCAGATGGTTCATCTAGTGGACTCTTATGGGTGAACAGTAGAGAATAATCTCAGCCATCGATTAATAAACCTTTTTTTTTTTTTTTTAAACATGAACCGTTTCTTATTATATAGTAATCAAATATCCAAACATGATATTTTGACCCCATAACGTGACATCAAAGGACATACTTGATGTATGTAACGAATATTAAGCATCAAGAATTTTGGTGCATGCAAAAGTTCAACAATAGATACAACTAGAGGATAGACATTAGAATAATCATAACCGTACAGAACCTTGGAGATGAAAACAGAAATAAGGAAATCTTTTATTTTCTCTTTAAAATCTTAGGACCTTGAAGCCATTAGATCCCCCACATTCACAACTGTCATCTATTCTCACAACGTTTCAAATCCAGAATCCGGGTCGAGATTTATACATACAAACAACAACAACAACGAGCCCCTATTATTGCCGGAACCATCAGATAACCAGTCATATCCTGTTATTAAGGCTTGGAATGGTTGACAGAGAAAAAGTTTTCCTCTTTGCAACCACTTTTGCCATCGTCAGAGCTTCAAATGTATTTATGGCACCGATTGACCCTCTCGGACTCCCACCTGATTGGAACGGTATCTAATGAGATCATTTTCAAATGAAATCTCATCCTCAGAGAACTGCTAAATGGATTTTAGCCATCCATCCAATGCCCCACTAGTTCAATAGAATTATTCCCCATCTGTCTCTTTTCATTTCATTATAATAAAATCTCTTCAATTTGTAAGAAGCAATGAGAGCCGTCCATCTCTTCAATAGAATTTTTTTTTTTTTTTTTTTTTTTTAATAAGTGAAAGGTCTCTCTAAAAGAAAACTCAAGAATAAGCGGCAAACCTTTCTTCGCCCGTTGTACCAATATCATGTAAAATGATTTCAAATGCAAAGATGTAGGTACTGTGCAGGCCCCTCTATTTCCCAAAATTGACATGGCGTATCATTATTACCATGAGAAAGATTATTACCATGAGAAAGATAGTTAAGAGCTATGTCATACATGGGTCACATAAAAGTGTATCTGAACCGTACAACCTACAAGCACAAGATGGATTGACCACTTACTAAAACTTGACTTGATCTTACTATCCTAAATTCCAAATTGGTGATGTTTTCTCTTATGTTGATGATTTGTATGCTAGTGATAGGTAATAAGTGATACTTCACATTTGTGTAATCTCCTTGGCCCATTCATAAGGAACCGTTGAAGGATGGGTGGGTTTTTGTCAATATTCATCATGTATATGCCAGGTGCTACTTCTAGGAGAAGCAAAATCCCGTTTGCCCCGATTCACTGAGTTGGACACATAAGGTGTTATAAGGGCCTTGACTCACAAATCAAGTCGGTGGTATATGCTTTTCGGCTATTTCTCAATGTCTTTCGAACAAGATAGATGCACAACTATAATTCTTAATAGTTTTCCAAACCAATTTCCAACAATCTTGAAATCGAATTTGCTCCCCTCGGACAGCGTCCCAAGTGCAACAGGTTTCCAGAGCAATCGACCTCCAGGATACAACGACTATAACCTAATACCAGCGGTGCACTCACTGTACACGGGCTCAAACCACTTGTAGTCTTAACCCGAACTAGAAAATACTTGAACATATTTTTAAGAGGAAATCTGATTTTCTAATCCATTTCAAAACTTAAAATCAGAAGTCTATTTATACATTTTGTGAAGATACCCTTTCACAAAGGATTATGACTATTGGGTTTAAACCCAAGTGGTGTGACCCTTAGGCTTCAAAAGATACAACTTTTCAAAACAAAATTGAAAGGATATAACCTTTCAGTGAAAAGATACATCCGTAGGGCACATGCGAACCTATGGCTACAACCATGGTCCGTCCCAACGGATATTTTGAAACACTAAATTATTTTAAAATAATTTAAAATACAACAGTATGGAGTCAGTGAAATTATGTATTTTCACTTCAGTAAATCTCTTCTTCTTAATTAGTGTTTGTTTTCTTACTGTTGTTGTTGGTGTAATGTTTGGATGCAATAATTATATGATCCTGAGACTGAGTATAATGGTGAGATTTCATATTCTCATGCTTTTGTGTTCAACATCATGCATGATTGGGTCTGTGTTTGATGAACAGCTTAGATCTTGATCAAAAAAGGGTGGCTCGGCTTAAGCTTGAGCTGGACTCTTAACTTGTATGTGCAAAATCATCATGGGCTAAGCTTAGGCCTGTTTGTTTTGGACCATCACATGCATATTGGGCTGGACTTAGAACTTGGTCGTGTAAAAGCATCACAGGCTACGCTTGGGCCTGTTTGTTATGGCCCATCACGAGCTTGAGCTGGACTCGGAACCTCACGGGCTAAGTTTAGTCCTTTTTCTTTTTTGGCCCATCACGGGCTCCATCATAACATGGAACCTGGCACTGCAAAATCATCATGGGCTACGCCCAGGCTTGTTTGTTTCGGCCCATCACGGGCTTTATCTGGGCTCGGAACCTGGCCCTGAAAAATCGTCAAGGGCTTACCTCAGGCCTGTTTGTTTTGGCCCATCACGGGCTCGCTTACCTCCGGCATGTAGGGGTGTACACGGGTCGGGCCGAGTCGAACTGGCCTTAGCTCATCCAGGCCCGTTCAACAACCACACCAGGTCCGAACCCGATCAGGCCTGGTCACCGGGCCAACATCTCGAGCCCGAACCGGGCCCAGGCGAGTTCGGGCCGAGTTCGGGCCAGTTTCGAACCTTCGAGTTCAGGCCAGTTTCGAACCTGAGTTCGGGCCAATTTCGAACCTTACAGTAAGTTCATGGGAAGGGCTTTGGCAGGTAATCCGTGTCCCATTAATTTACAAGGCCCTCGATCAACGGTTTAGATAGTTGAACTATAGACTCCACAAAAATCTTCTGGCCTAGAACGTTAAATTCCTCCCGATGACCATACTGCCCAAAACAAATGGGTGATTAGAGAATTTGTTTTAGCCGTTTATTTGTTTTATACCTGTGGCCAACCTAAGGTGTTTACCGGCCTGATTTTTGAATCAGAAGATCTAATTAGTACATCCAACTGGATTGAACTAAGATTTCATTTTTCTAATCTATATTAAGACAAGAAATGTGGCACATGTGTTTCACATCTAGGCCAGTCCTTATTGGGTCCCACTTTGAACATCCAATGGCCCAAAAAATAGGATGATGACTCACCATCAATCATTATTGCTTTTCCAACCATTGATTCTTCTGGTAGAAATGTGGCCCAACTGATAAGTGGGAACCAGGACTAGCCCACCTGATGACTGACCCAGATCTTGTACACATGACATTTTGCCATGTTACAAATCATCTTCACAATCTTCATGAAGAAATGATTTGATACTCTTGCAGAGTGATGGATGAGACATGCAGCAGTTAGAAATTACTTAGAAATTACATATATGGCTTTAAACCTTTCAAATTACAAGAACTAGTTATATATAATATATATTATATATATATATATATATAATATATAATATATATATATATATATATATATATATATAATATAATATATCATGAACCGGGTTTTCGGACCGAGTCGGGTCGGGTCGAGTTGGCCGGGGCGAGTCGAGTTTCGGACCGAGTCGGGCCGAACTGGGAGGTATCCGAACTTGGCTTGAACTCAGTTTCGGGCCTAGAAAATTGGCTCGTCCTGACCCGAACTCAGTTCCGGATCAGGCCGAGTCGGGCTTTTTCGGGCCGGGTCAAGCGAGCTAACCGGGCTAGCCCGGTTTGTGTACACCCCTACCGGCATGTTTTCATTGCAGCCCGTAAAACACATAAGCTAAGCTTATGGGGCCCACCATTTTGAATATGTAAAATCTACTCCGTACATCAGGTTCTATCTTTGATTCTGGGCCTTGAGGTGAAACATCAGAAAGATCCAACACTCGATTGTGCCAGACTATAAGAGACAATGGCTATGGGATGACAACCATAGGTTTGTGTGTGGCGGCACCATGGTAGGTATATTTCATCAAACCTGTGAATCAGGTGTAACTCATTAGGATGAATTGAATATAAAAAGATGACCATGATCAAGGACTCAAGTGGGCCACACGGCTGAACTTAGGAGTATTGGAAGCAATTTTGCATTGTTCCCATTTGTAGGGCCCATAGGAGTTTTTAATGGGTGTTATCTTTTGTATGAACAGTCCAAACAATGGTTCTCACCTGAAGGAAAGAGTGGATTTTACGTTTACAATTTGAGTGGACCCCCATAGATTGAGTTTTTTGCGCTCTTGGGAAAATAGGTCAGTATATTAAAAATCCAGGCTCTGTCTGTGTGAGCACCATATTGTATATGTGAAATCAAATCCATCCATCATGTGAGAACGATTATGTTAGCCGTACATACAAATGTAGCCTTGATAAACATATCACATGAGGCATACTAATGAAAACAATGTAAAATTCCTCCTAAAATCTCTACGTTTGGGCAGCTGGCCCACCTGATTATTAAATGAGGCTGATTTTTATATTTTTCCATTCAGACTTCTAAGTCATACCTTATGAACGGGTTTGATGAAAGATAAACATCATGATTGCCCCACACATAAACCTAAGGTTGGCGTTCATTCCCATTGTTTCCTGTAGTGTGGCCCACCTAAGTTGTATATTTTTCGGATTTTTATATCTTGGGTTTATCATTGAGGAAAAAAGCTGATGGACGGCGTGGATGTCAGGTAGACAACATAGTGAGCGCAGAGAGCTTTTATTGTAATGTAGACTTTGGTAAAACAGGTTTTGTATATGAGGATTGCGTGACTTTAGTAGGCCGGATGGGGCGGGGTGACTTTTGCTGACGTGGATAGAATGACATCATGTGGATGAGATCTACCCCATACATCGGATGGGCCATCCAGGGCCTAAAAATCAGCCTGATAACGTTCGGGTGGGCCACACCAGTTGAGATGAGAAGTCCTCCCACCGTTAAAATCATCCAAATTTTGCGTGGGGCTATCATGCTGTGTTTATACCATTCAATCCTTTCATCAGACGCGCCACACGAGGATAAATGGGCTTAATGTTAAGCCCGACCCGGCCCTCAGGCCTCACGAAGCTAGCTTAAAAGCCTGCTGGCCTACTCGGCCCATTGACAAAAGATGGACTCCGATATGCCTGTTGAAAATCATCACAGGCTAAGCTGAGGCCTATCTGTTTTGGTCCATCACCAGCTCAAGCTGGACCATCACAGGGATTGGCTGGATCTCTGTCCGGGTTTTACTTTCTGACTGGGCTGGATTTCTATTTCTACTGCACCTGTTTCATTGCAGCCTGTAAAATGCATAAGCTCTATGGGCCATCCACTCCATCCATCATGATCCATCCTCGATTCGGGGCCCTGAGGTAAAACATCAGTAAAATGCGACAGCTCAGCTTTCATCAAACCTGTAATCAGGTGTAACTCATAGGGTGAATTGAAGATAGAGAAATCACCATGATCAAGGACTCAGGTGGGCCACATATCATAAACTTACCTGTATTGGAAGCGGTTTTGCATTATTGCCATTGGTATGGCCCATATCAGTTTTTTTTTATCGGGATAGAGTGGATTTAACGAACACAGAGGGATTGGGTCTTTTGCGCGCTTGGGGAAATATGTAAGTATTAAACATCCATGCTCCATCTATGGGACCACCATTCTGTATATGTAAAATCAAGTCCGTCCATCATGTGAGAACCCTTAGGTTAGCCGTACATACAAAAGGTCATCTTGATAAAAATATCACATGATCCATACCGATGAAAACAATGTAAAATAGTTGCTAAAACCTCTACATTTGTACAGCGTAGCCTGGGTGTTGGATGAGGGTGATTTTTGTATTTTTCTAACATTCTTCTAAGCCATTGCTTCCCCTGGTGTCGCCCACCTGATAGACAGTGTAGATGTCACACCGAAAACATGGTGGGCCCAAAGAGCTTTATTGTTTTAAGCTTTGGGTCAAATAGGTTTCGTAGAGGACGCTTAGGCAGATGCGGGTATGACTTTCGCTTATGTAGACGTAAGGACTTCATCTACACGAGATCCATCCGTCCATCTGGTGGACAGCCTGTGTTTAGATCGCCCCTAAAAAACAATCAACGTGATAACATTCAGGTGATACACACCATGGAAAAAGTTGAGATAGGAACTCTCACCGTTAAAATCGTTCAAATTGTGCATGGCATACCATGCTGTGTATATGCCATCCAATCCTTTCATCAGACGTGCCACACCAGGATGAATGGATTTTGTAAAAGCTAATATATTCCAAGACTCGTGTAGGCCACACCAAGTGAATTTAGAGATCTTAGACAAGATTTTACACCGTTCCTTACTGTGTGGCCCACCTAAGTCATCCAGTTTGAAAGATAATTTTAGTTCATAAGCCTGTAAAGGAGGAAGATCCAAGGCTCAAGTAGGCCACGCTACAGGAAGTAGATGTGATAATGATGCTGCCGTTGAAACTTTCTTAGGGCCCACCGTGTTGTTTATTTTCCATCCAGCCTGTTCATAAGATTACGTAGACTTGGATGCAACCCAGCATGTCTTTTAGTGAGCCAACAATGCTTGATATTCACAAGAATGCCCCTGAAGCCCTAAAACAGACGGAGCTGATGGGCTCTCATGCACAGCCCAAGACCGGCCAACTAATATAACGGGCTAATGATTTAGGGACGTGGATTTAGCTACTGACAGGTTGAGTGGCCTGGCTAGTCACCGCCAAGTTCTACTGACCTACTGTGATGTGTTGTATCCACACACCGTCCAACCATTTACAGAGATCAATTCAGGGCATAAGCAATAGAATGAGGCAGATCCAAAGCTCGAATGTACCCCACCACTGAAAACAGTGGAGAGAGTGACGCGCCCAAAACCTTCCTAGGTCCACCATGATGTTTATTTGAGATCCAACCTGTTTATAAGTTCACACAAATATGAACAAAAGGAAAACACAATTATCAACTTGATTGAAAACTTATGTAGCCACTAAAAGTTTTTAATGGTAAGAGTTCAGTTCCCACTGTTTTCTATGGTGCGGACCACTCGAGCTTTGGATTTGACTTATCATTTCACTAATGCCCTAAAATGATTTTTTCTGCCATCACTTCAGCAGCGAGTCTTGCTACTCAATCTGTCAATAGCCAATCTGCGTCCATGGTTTAGGTTAAGGTTTGCCCCTGGGTGCACTATTTTCGCCCAAGTCTAACCCAAAGGCCACTAATCCAGGCTGGCCATTAATAGACCTGTCAATGATTAAAATAGGCTATTAATGGGATGGTTCCAGGCCAAGCAAACTACAAATTTCAAATAGACGAAAGCACAAAGCTTACCTGAACCATAGACCATATGAGCTTATCTAGTAGGCCCAAATCCATCCCCAAATATGGTGGGCCTGAGGTTAACCCCCGGTTTGAAAATTAATGAAATCCCTGTTTTGCACATCAACGTTTCTAATCCATCCATTGATCAGTGGCCACATGCACAAAGATATGGACACATGGAGAAATGAATCCTTTGGGTCAATGATCAACGACCGTACATTGCCCAATGGATAGTTGGAATGGTATATTTGTAGGATGGACCACATGTACATGTGAACATACGAGTCAGACCGGCCTGCCTGATTGGGATAAAATGACTAGAAACCTAACACAGCCCGAAAGTTGATCAGGCCATGCACGCTAGACACAAGCACTGCAGAAAGCCGAGTGGGCTACCTGGCCCATTGTCACATGTGCACGGACCATAGTCTGGATCCGATCGGTTGAAAAGCTGGTCTAAAGGTTACCTTAAGCCTAACTAATTCATAGCCTTAATTAGAGTAAACTCTTTGTTACTTCCCGATGCAGGGAAAAGGATGTGTTGAGGCCTGAGTACCATTTTCCCCAAGGATAACTACCCCAAATCCATGGAGCTTTTCGGACTCCTCACATAAGTACTTCAAATCTACTAGGAAAATAAGAAAATAGAAATAAATTTTTTAGAAATTTAAAATAAATTGATTGATATTTGTTTGATCTCTACCATTAGTATAAAAAATTAAAAATTCGTAATTATCAAAAATAGTAAAATTCTAAATCTAATAAAAATTTTAATTCTAATAAAACTCTTTTAAAGTCTAATTTCTAAAAATAAAAATTTCAAATAAACTTTTGTTAGAAGTTAGCATGATTATAAGTTGTTTTTGAAAAAGAAGAAAATTTTAAACTCTAAAAGTAAGAAAATGTTAAAAAATTCAGAATTACTAAAAATAGTAAATTTTTCTTAAATTTTTATTTTTGAGCTGAAAGTGCATGTTGTTTGATGAAACGGACAGACAGTGGGTCGGTTCACTTTAAATGGCCCCTTTCAGTAAAAATTAATAGTTATGCACCCGTAGTAATACTCAGATCAGAAGTTATGGCATTTACCGTTCATCTTCTTTTAGTCCAACTATGCTAGGAATGCATCTGTGGCATGTTCTACATCACTTCCTCTCACATGTGTCAAGATGGAACATGGGTTAGAAATTAGTTTCAAGACGAGGTCGTGGGTTCAAGTACTCATTGTGGTATAACCCCACTGTGGTGTGTCGGGTGTGAGTGAAAAATAAAATTATTAATAGTAATATATAATATATTAAAAAGTTATGACTTTTGTCTAAGAGGTACCCAAAATGACCATTTCAGGGGCTGTTTGATTTTTAGTTTTCCTAATAAATACAAGGAAATAAGTAATTATTACTTACACCACCAGTTTGAAATTAGTTGGGGAATAAGTTTCGAAAAGTGGCCCATACAATATCTGTTTTTACTGATTTAAATATGTAGGCCCCACCATGATATATGTGAGTTATCCACACCATTCATCCTTTTAAAAAATACATTTTAAGGCATGAATCCAAAAAAGAGGAAAATCAAAAGCTCAAGTGGACCACACCTTAGGGAATAATAACCATTAAGACATCAACGGTTGAAAGTTGTTTTCTCCCTCGGGCCCACATTGATGTTTATTTGTCATCCAACCTGTTCATAAGGTCACACAGTCATAGATAAAGGGGAAACAAAAATATCAGTTTGATCCAAAACTTTTGGGGTCCTCAAGAAGCTTTCAATGGTAGGAGTTCAATTCCCATTGTTTCCTATGTTGTGGTCCACTTGATCTTTGGATCTGCCTCATTTTTTGGTTCATGCCCTAAAATGAGTTGGATAAAGGGATGGACAGTGTGGATAAGACACACACATCATGGTGGGCCCCACATCATGGTGGTGTGAGAGGGCTATAAGTGAAAAGTGGCGGTCAACATTACCGTGGAAATCCAACCAGAGATACAAGTTACCCATTTACCTTGAATTACCTGTGTAATTAGAAAATCAAACTGGGTAGTTGGGGATAGGGCCTAGATAATGATGTTGATTAGACGTCGGTTCCTCTGCAGATTCTCGTAGAATAGGCTTTTATACGGGTATTCCGTGTGGGCCCACTAGGCCTGTCAACAGGTTGGGTTCGAGTTGGTTCCTGTACTACCGTACCCACATTAACTGGGTTCTGGGTCTTGCTTGGTCTGGGTCCACTTCTTGAAGGCTGGACTCATATCATTTCAGGTTGGGTTTTCATCCAGTCTGGTCTGATGGGGTTTTGGGTGTGGCCTGATTTGGGATGGGCTTTGGCTGAGAGTGTAGAGCTGGTGCCGGACCCAGGCTCACACAGTGTCTAAGGACCCATCAGACTGGCCTGACTGGTTTACCATTTCAAGGGCATTTTTGTCAATACCATGCATGATTGGGCATATGCTCAACGAACAGCCTAGATCTTGCACAAAAGAGGGTGGCTTGGCTCTGAACCTGGTTGTGCAAGATCATCATAGGCTGGGCTTGGACCTTTTTGTTTTAACTCGTCACAAGGTTGGGCCGGACTCAGGTCTGAGTTGTACTTGTGGGTGAGGCTTGGTTTTGACATTGGTTCAACTCAAACCTGGCCCATGGACAACAGTAATTCCATTTGAAAGTGGGGGAAATGAATTACGGGAAATACCTTTGTGAATTTTGATGCTTGATATGTCTTTTTAAAGATTAGACCACTGCGTTGAGATTTTTCTGTATCTCAGGATATTTATTGGCCCATCTGTCACCACTTTTGCTCTACCACGTAGTCTAAAATGAGCCCCATAGTCACTGACCATACAATCTCTGCCGGCATAGGGGGTGTGACATTCGTTGATATGGCTGGAACGACTTAATATGGCTGCAACACCCTGTATTTGGACTGGGTGCAAGAATCCGGCCGACAACACTTCAGTGGGCTACATGGGAAACTGTAGAGATGGGAGTCCTCCCTTCATTAAAGTAATCCAAATGTGCATGGAGCCTACCATGTTGTGTTTATACCATCCAATCCTTTCATCTGACGTGCAATACAAGGATGAATGGATTCCCCAAAATCCAGGACATTCCAAGACTCATGTCGGACACACCAGGTGAATTTAGAGGTCCAGGGCATGATTTTACACCTTCCCTGTGGCCCACCTAACGAAGCAAACCAAATCACAGCTTGGAATATCCCACTTCATGAACCTAATAATTACAATTTATAATTTCCGTGGACCCACTAATGTTTCAACAGTCCGCCCCACTGCATTGAAGTTTATCTTCAGTACATCATGACTCAAGATCACCCCATCTTTGGCTCTGATTGGGACCCACATGCTGAGATTTCCAGTGATCTGAACTGTCTATGCCGTAATTACTGTTTTATATGGAAAACTGTAAGAAATTAAGCTGAAAGCATGATATATATATATATATATATATATATATATATATAATATATATATATATATTCAAAACATTGAAAAAGATAATTTAATTATTCAAACTAAACCCTTGACTAGGTGTTGAAAACTCCGGTTGAAAGATACCGACACCCTCGGTCACTCTAGTCGCTTTTCCCACTGACTGCGGATGATCACCCTGATGATGATCACCCACGTCATGAATCCATCTGAGGGGGCGGATTATGTACTACCCCGCCTGTTCTGAGCTCGGGATAAGTGTAGGCTCTGAGGGCTATTGAGGAGTCACTGTGATGTATGAACTTTATCCACACTGTCCATTCATTTTTTCATATAATTAAAAATATGGACGGAAAATATGGCAGATTCAAAGCTCAAGTGGACCACACAGTGCGGATTAAATTATTACCATTGAAAATTTCTCAGGGACTATAGAAGTTTGGATCAAGATGATATTTGTTTTTTTCACTTCATACAGGTGTATATGACCATATCAACAGGTCGGATGGAAAAAACACACGGTGGACCCTAATAAGGTTTCAATGGTGTGCATCCTTAGCACCGCTTCTTCCTGTGGTGTGGTCCACTTGAACCTTGGATCTATCTTATTTTCGGTCCAGTATTTTAAAATTATATGAAAACATAGATCGACGGTGTGGATAAAAGTTATACATCACGGTGGCCCTCAGAACCTCCGCTTGTCCGGAGCTAGGAAGAGTACCTAATGCGTGGCCTACGTCAGTAGCTTTCACCGAAAATGAAACGGACTATGGGTGCGGTGCATGTTAAGGTGTATCTTCATAAGAAAATAGGAGATCCACCTCATGGAGTTTCTCATGAATTCAAGCTATGAAGCATCATCATCATCATCTATGTAGGACATCCATCCAATTAATTAGATGTGTCTTTCCATGGTGATCTACAACCCTAAAAATCTGACCACTTCATTACTTAGTTGCGCCACACCACACACAACAATTGAAAATCGATACTAACCCATTGAAAATTTCATGATAGTTTATAGGGCCCATGGAGATGTGGTTCAGAAATACAGTACAATTTTGTATGTGTTTCGTTTGGATGAAGAGTCACACTAAGTTTCAAATGCATCCAAAACTCAGATGTGACCGACCAAGTGATTTTAGATCTTTTAGTTATGATTTCTGATTGTGTGATTCGCTTAAATACCATGTACGGTTGAATTTTGGGATATCTCATAACTTAGAGGAGACCCACCAAACGAACAGTGTGGATGTAGTACTTAAATCACGGTGGGCTCTAATTTATCTGCATATGTTGGCAGTTCTGAGTGTCGCGACATATGGAAAACGAAGTTGGAATAAAATGAAGTCATTAGCATGCAACTTCCAGTCACCTAGCTCCTTCCCAAAAGACCACCAATATATAACAAGGGAGCCCTGTGAGTACGGTGACAGGTTTCTGAGATGGAAAATATTGAAATCGAAATGGCTCCAAATGTTCAAGTCCAAGTACAGGATTCTGTTGAAGCTGAGATCAACGACATTGAAATCGAACCGCCTCTGGAGGTTCCCGTGCACGTTGGCGAACGTCCAGGTGAAGCTGAGAACGGGAACCACCTAAGAATGGGTTTATTTGCTAATATTGCTGTGAACGGCATTTTGGTGATGGGATTGGTGCTACTACTGGCTGCGGCATTCCTATCATCCATCTCAGATATCACTGCTAAAAGGATGATATCTGCAGGTACGTTGCTGATCTATGTTGGACTAGCACTCAAGATGAAGCTTCCTCTCTAATCTTAGAAGTGGAGAAATGGTTATTTAAAGGTACTTGTAAGCATGTAGTCCTTAAAACTATTTATATTCAGTCAATTTCTTCTTCTGAGGGTTTGTTTTCTTAATAATATGTATAGATACAACAGTTATATGATAGTATATGGTGAGATTTCAAGGCTATTCGTGAAATCAACTCCGTCCATTATGTGAGAACCCTTATTTTATCTGTACAGACAAACGATCATCTTGATAAAATTATCACATGAGTCATACCAACGAAAACAATGTAAAACCTCTACACTTGGGCAGCGTGGCCTACCTAAGTGTTGTATGAGGCTGATTTTTGTTTTTGCCATTGATTCTTCTAAGCCACATAAAAAACGGGTTTGATGAAAGATATACATCATGATGGTACCACACATAAACCTATGGTTGGCGCCCAATCAAAAGGAGAAACGAAAAAAAATAAATTGAAGAAGAATAAGAAATGGCGTTCATATTTGGAGGAGTAGGGTTGGGAGTTCTTCTTCGTGTGGTTAGGATTTCTGTTTGATTTTGGGGCAAAATGGGAAGGAGAAGGAGAAGGAGATTTAGGTCGAGAAATAGGATTGGAGAAGCCATGGAAGAGAGAAACGGGACAGCTTGACTAGATTTTAGACATATAGTCCAAGCCCAGCCCGTTAGAAACAGGCTTGAAGTTTAAGCCCGAGCCGCTGGTCAGGCAAGCCCGGCCCATTGAAGTACCCGTGAAACTTGAGAGAGGATAAGGTGTTACTCGGGCAACACGTTAGTGTGTGTTGTTTTGACTGTGGGACTGACCTTGATGTATAAATTACATATCCACACTGTCCATCCTTTTTTCCAGCTAATTTTAGCACATGGTCTCAAAATCGTAGTAGATCCAAGTCTCAAGTGGACCACACAGTGGGATTGAATTCCCACCATTAAAATTTTCCTAGCGGACACACAAGTTTTGGATCAAGCTGATATTTTTGTTTTCTCTTCATCCAAGTCTTCCAGACCTTATCAAAAAATTGGATGGTAAATAAACATTATGGTGGGCTGTAGGAACTTTTCAAAGGTGGGTGTTAAATGACCACTTTTTCCTACACTGTGGTCCACTTGAGATTTAGATCTACTTAAATTTTGGGACCATGCCCAAAAATGTACTGGAAGAACTAATGAACGGCATGGATATACAACACTGACATCAAGGTGGGCCCCATGGTCCAATGGTATTACCCGGCTAACACCTAAATCCTAATCCAATGACCCCATGTAACTTGGGGTCTACCATTTGGACCGTTTATTAGAGTTACACATATGTTACATGTGCAATTCATGAATGGTCTAGCCCAAGCGGACCTAAACCAAAGCCCAGCTAGTACAAGATCCAGGCTGTTTATTAGGTAAGCCAATCATGCTTGATATTGACCAGAATGCCTTTGAAACCCTAAACAGGCCAAGCTGATGGGCTCTTATGCACAACCCAAATCCTGCCAATTAAAAAACCAGCGAAATGATTTAGGCCGAGGCTCGTTCGTCTGCATACTATTTTTAGCCCAAGTCTCACCCAAAAGCCCAATAATCCAGCGTGGCGTATTAACAGACCCATCAATGGCTGAAATTGATCTAATGGGATGGACCCAAGCCGAGCAAACTCCAAATTTCGAATAGACCAACGCACAAAGCCCAGCCTGAAGGCACTGAACCATAGCCCGGATGGGCCTACATAGCAGACCCAAGCCCGTCATAATAAAGGTTGGGCCTGAAAATTAATCAAATCCCTATTTTTGGACATCAAGGTTTCTAATCCATCAATTGATCAGGTGGACCACATGCACAAAGAGATGGAGACTTGGAGAAATGAATCCTTGGGTTGGTTAACATATAACAAGCGTGTTGTCCAATGGATAATTGGAAGATGGACCACATGTATTCGTGAACATATGAAGTTGGACCGGCCTGTCTGAACATACCCCAGTCGGGTGGGCTGCCTGGCCCATTGCTACTTCTGTGCCCTGACCATTGGCTAGATCTGATCAGATGAAAATCCGGGCACTGGAATGCTAGGTGGGAGCCACCATGATGTTTGGGGGAAATCCACCCCGTTCAGATGTTTTGAGATCTCATTTTAGGATATTCAACAGAAAATGAGGCGGATCCAAAACTCAAGTGGGCCATACGAGAGGGAAGACTAGGAAAAGAGTTTCCTACTGTTGAAACCTTCTTGGGCCCTATTGATGTTTGTATGCTATCCAAACCGTTTACGAGGTCATTCCCACTGGGATGAAGTGAAAACATAAAAACCTTAATCTAATAGGAAACTTTTGTGTCCATAAAAATGTTTTAACGGTGGTCACTGAATCCCCACTGTTTCCTCTCGTGCGGCCCACTTGAGTTTTGGATCCCCCTAATTTTTGGTCTAATATCCTAAAATGAAATCGTAAAAAGAATGAACAGAGTGGATTTTCCCCAAACATCACAGTTGGCCCCACCTAGCATCCCTACATGCTAAAGTCTTTTAGGAAATCCGCGTTCCTAACTGGAGTACGAAGTTCCCGAGCAAGAATTCTTGGAATTCTGGGTGGGGCCACTGCAATGTTTGTGAGAAACTGAACCCGTTCATCCATTTTTCGACCTCATTTTAGGACTTGCAACCAAAAATGAAGAGGATCCATAACTCAAGTGAAGATGAAAAAGTGGGAAAAGGAATGCCTAGGGCCTACCATTGCGTTTCTTACCCCCCACATGGATAGAAGTAGGTAACTAGGAATTAATTCTAACTCCGTGGAGAAAGGTAAAAGGTCTCCACAAGAAAACCAATGTACATTGCTAACATTAGAAAATAGAACAATAGTATATCCCGAGTAACTGGCAAACTGGCCGAGCCGGTACAAGGGGTCTTATGGAAAGTCCATTGATTCCCTATCCCAGGTGAAAATCAAAAATATTTATCCATTTATAATCCTCCTCCAATTGAATTAATGGATCGTCCAATTGAAACCTTTCTAGTCTCTACCTTGATGTTCATATGCCAACCAAACCGTTTATAAGGTCATTTTCACTGGGGAAGAAGTGAAAACACCAAAAACTTAAACCGATATAAAACTTTTGTGGCCATATAAATATATCAACCGTGGTCACTAAATCCCCACTGTCTCACTGTTTCCTCATGTGTGGCCCATTTGAGTTTTAGATACACCTTATTTTTGGTTGGATGTCCTAAATGACCTAGAAAAACGGATTTCTGACAAACATCGCAGTGGCCCCACCCAGAAATCCGTGTCCCTCCTGTACCTCCTCTCACATGTCAACCACGTTAGATTGGGTCCATCCAACTTGGTGTAGTCTCAACCGGGTTGACCACTTCTCGGTCCATTTGGTCGATGCTTGGGCTTTCTATGAATTCTACGGGAATGATCCAAAGAATCTTTCCTTCCATGGCCGAGACTAACCTTGCTAGGGTATCGGCCCAAGAATTCTCTACCCTCGGAATCTAGTTGATAGTGCAACTCCAGAACCTTTCGATTAATTTCTAGGCTTCGGCCAGATAAGCCACCATCCTGGTTTTCTTGGCTTCATACTCGATGGAGATATGGTTCACCATAAGTTGGGAATCACATCGTACTTCAAGGGACTGAACCCCTAGACTCGCCACCAGTCTGAGTCTTGCCAACAGAGCCTCATATTCTGCTTCATTATTGGAGGCTCTGAAACCGAGCCTGATGGCATATTGAATACTTATAGAGTCGGGTGCGACCAAGACAATCCCCGCTCCAACTCGCTTGGCGTTGGAAGACCCGTCGACATAAAGGACCCACCTCCGCTTTGACTCCAGATCCTTGACAGGCGATGAAACTGGTGGGGTCGCCAAGGCTGCTTTTGCTTTGGTATCGTCACTCGGGATGGTGAATTTGGTGATGAAGTCAGTCACAACTTGACCCTTGATTGCAGTCGACGATATTGGATATCGAACTCCCGAGTTCTATCGCCCATTTTGTCAGCCGTCGCGAGACATCTGATTTCTAAAGGACTTGCTTGAGGGGGGAGTCGATCAGGATGACAATGGTGTGTGCTTGGAAGTACGGACGCGGCCTCCGTGCCGAGAAATCAAGCTGAGCGCCAATTTTTCAATGCTCGGGTGCCTAGTCTCAGTGGGTACCATTGTTTTGCTTACATAATAGACGGGATACTTCTTATTTCCTACTTCCTTGATGAGTGTCGAACTAACGACTGAGACCGCCAGGTACAAGAGTAGGGGCTCGCCCTCTTTTGGTTTCGACAGTAAGGGAGGCAAACCCAAGTATTGCTTCAGCTCCTCGAATGTCTGCTCGCATTCAGATGTCCATTCCACTTTCTTATGACCTTTCAATTGCTGGAAAAAGGGGAAACACTTATCGGTAGCTCTGAAGATAAATCGTCCGAGCGCTGCTACTCAGCCAGTCAGGCATTGAATTTTCTTCTTTGTTCGAGAGGAGCTCATGTCTAGCAGCACTTTTATCTTCTCGGGATTCGCCTCGATGCCTCTCTAGCTAACTTAAAACCCAAGGAACTTGCCCGAACTGACTCTGAAGACACATTTGCCCGAGTTCAGCTTCATGCGATACTCCGGGAGGATCGAAAACGTCTCTTCGAAGTCTGCGAGTTGGTCGGATGCTCTGATGCTCTTGACGAGCATGCCATCGACGTAAACTTTCATTGTTTGACCGATCTACTTGGCAAACATCTGATTCACCAATCTTTGGTATGTTGCCCTAGCGTTCTTCAGGCCAAAAGGCATGACCCAGTAACCGTAAAGCCCTTTGTCGGTGACAAAGCTAGTCTTCTGCCTGTCTGGAGGATGCATTGGGATCTGATTATACCTGGAATAGGCATCAAGGAAGGAAAGTCGTTCATGTCCAGTTGTATTATCTACCAACTGATTAATCTGAGGCAAGAGGAAGCTATCCTTCGGACAGGCCTTGTTCAAGTCCGAGTAGTCGACACACAGACCCGCCACTTCCGCTTGCTTTCTTCACCAGGACCACGTTGGCGATCCAGTCCGGATAATGTAGTTCTTTAATGAAGCTAACGCTGAGAAGATTGGAAACTTCATCGGCTATGGCTGTATACCTCTCGGCATCGAATTCTCTTTTATTTTGTTTCACTGGTTTGTGATCCGGATCCACATTCAGTCTGTGGACCATAACCTTGAGAGAGATTCCAGCATATCCTCATGCGGCCACGCGAAGATGTCCTTGTGCTGTTGTAGAAAAGTAGCATCTGAGATCTCTGCTTGGAATTCAGCGTTGTCCTGAGTTGAACAATTTTGCTCGGATCGGCTTCCTCAAGCGGGACGATCTCCAATTTCTCGAGGGGATCTTCCGTGGTATTGAGGATGTTGACAGTGAGGGCCTGTTTCAACGACCATTTTCTTATAGTTATTGCATAACATCTCCGAGCTTCACGCTGGTCCCCTCGGAGGTATCCGACCCCACCTTCGACAGAGAACTTCATCATCAAGTGGTATGTGGACACAACCGCCCTCATTGCATTAAGGGAAGGTCGGCCCAAAATAACATTATGCACCGATGGCACATTGATAACCAGAAAGTCCACTAGAAGTGTGACCTGGTGTTGTTCTTCTCCCGTTGTTACAGGGAGGGCGATGCCTCCCTCGGAGATTGTGTCACGCCCCAAAATTCAGGTACCCGAATAGGGTGTCCAGGACCCGAATTTCAGACCCGTGACCTATATAAAAAAATATAAATATAAATACAAATAAAGTATGGCAATTTCATGTGTATTTCATTTTCTCCCACCATAGCCCAAAACTTAAAAATCCAAACATATATTAAGATAACTAATTACATGCTCTTTTATTACATCGATGCATAATTATTTAACTTAACTTGAAGTGAGAAAATCAAGCCAAACATTACTACATTCAGAGTTCTAAAATAAAATAAAATCTATCCTATGTAGAATGACATGCCACGTGCATCAATTCACATTCCATGCTCCACTACTAATAGAAGTACCCTGCATCTTCAAAATATTAATAACCTGAAACGGTTAACATATAATGAGTTAACAACTCAATAGGATCACATCAATCCCGAGTTGAAAATCTTACAAATATTACCAAATTAAATCTCGACATATTAATCAAAACGAGACAAACATTGGATGTAAAATCATAGTAAATAATAAGACATTCATGAACATGAAATGAATAAATTATTTAACATAACTTTTCTAAAGATATTAAGATTTGGAGTGGGCAAAACACTCATGTGTGTTGATCCTTTTAGGGGATGACCCACGGCAGAGCACCGGTGTTGATCCTTTCAGGGTATGACGCTCGGCAGAGCACCGGTATAACCTTTTAGGGACAAAAGCCCAAGGCAGTGCACCCGTGTGTACTGATCCTTTTAGGGAATCTCCTAGGGCAGAGCACCCGTGCTGATCCTTTTGGGAATGACCCTGGGCAGAGCACCCATGTCGTGCTCTGCCCAATAGGATCACATCAATCCCGAGTTGAAAATCTTACAAATATTACCAAATTAAATCTTGACATATTATCAAAATGAGACAAACATTAGATGTAAAATCATAGTAAATAATAAGACATTCATGAACATGAAATGAATAAATTATTTAACATAACTTTTCTAAAGATGTTAAGATTTGGAGTGGGCAAAACACTCATGTGTGTTGATCCTTTTAGGGGATGACCCATGGCAGAGCACCGGTGTTGATCCTTTCAGGGTATGACCCTCGGCAGATCACCGATATAACCTTTTAGGGACAAAAGCCCAAGGCTGTGCACCCGTGTGTACTGATCCTTTTAGGGAATCACCCAAGGCAGAGCACCCGTGCTGATCCTTTTGGGAATGACCCTGGGCAGAGTACCCGTGTCGTGTTGATCATTTCGGGAATGACCATGGGCAGAGCACCCGTAAGAATCATTGTACAAAAAAATAATTGTTCACAAATGATACATCTAACTTACAAGGGAACATTTTAATAAACAATATCAGAGCACTCATAATAAATAATATGGTGATCCTTTTAGGGGATGACCCACCCGTAAGGATCATTGCATTAAAAAAATAATTGTTCACATAATAAATATTCATTATCACCCCTAAATAATATCAAATGTAAATAATAATAATAGTAATAATATTTGCATTGGTTCAAATAAAAAATATTTCAATGTCTAGATTATATAAGGCAACAGATATGAATTTTTCAATGCGGAATGATCACCTACCTGATATGAAAAAATAGTGTGATGGGAGGAAATAATCTGAAGAGATGCTGATTTCGACGTGCACTAACTTGGATTAATCAACTTTGAACTCGATGTTGAACCCTTACGTACTCCCTTTTCCTGATCTCTCTTTTCTTCTCAAAATCTTTCTTTTGTGATTTTTTTTCTATGGTTTTCTATATGTAGCATGAGAAATAGGGTATAAAAATAATGTCAGGTGAGTTGATGGGTTCTGAGTCTAATGGACGGTTTAGATTGAAGAATAGGTCCCACCATGATGATGGAAATCATGGTGAATGAGTTCCCATCCGCAACCGTTGCAGAGAAGTGGGAAAGAGAGGGAGTCGTGGAGGAGAGAGTTATGGGGAAGTGGAAAGCAAGTGACACACGTCACTTGCTTTGCTTTTTGTTTTTATTTTATTTTTTTTGAAAAGTGGGCCCCACAACTATGATGTGATAAATCCATACCGTTCATAAAATTTGCCCTTCAAAGTTAGGGCCCGAGCCCAAAAATGAGGGTCATCCACAGCTCAGGTGGGCCACACCAAAGGCAACAGTGGAACCTACCGTTTAAAAAAATAACGGAGTATTACAGATTGCATTTTCCCTGGCAAAGCAGTGTAGAGGGGTCTTCACAGGTCGGAGGTGTGACCTGTCGATACCTATTCTCTTGAACGCCTTAGAATAAATGACGTCGGTTGAGCTTCCCGTGTCGACCAGGATGCGGAAGACCTTATGGTTAGCTATGGTCATAGCCACCACGAGGGCATCGTCGTGCGAATGATGGATTCCTCGCGCGTTATCTTCTATGAAAGTCAAGCTGCAGGGGCTGACATGGAGCTCTTTCTTTGGCCTTTCAGCCAAGTGGACATAGCGCTCAGGGTTTGAACTCTGAGAGTGGGCTTTGCGAGCCCTGTTCGAGTCGCCTCCACCAGATAAACCGCCATAGATGGTTTGGATTTCAGCAGGTTCCTCCGTAGTTTTGCTCGGTCGTTCTTCTTTATGAGTTGACCTCTCCTCCTTAGTGTATCGGCGCAAATGGCCCTTATGAATGAGGGTCGCGATTTCATCCTTGAGATCCACACAGTCGCGCGTGTTGTGGCCGTGGTCACGGTGGAACCGGCAGTACTCGCGCTTATCCCGGTTCTCTGCGTCGATTTTCATGCAGACAGGCCAGTTCAGGAGTCTCTGACCCCTAATATCCAATAGGATCTGCTTCGTTGAGGTGTTGAGAGGGGTATAAGAACGGAATTTTCCCTCGGGTCTCCAGCTTGGCCAACGATCACGAGGGACTCGGTCGTTAGTTTTTTTGTTGGACGACTAAGGTTCTTCGTTCCTTTGTCTTTTTTTCTTTTGATGACGTTTCGGCTACTTGGATGTTCCTGCGAGAGTTAGAGAATTCCTCGGCATTGGTATATTTCTGAGCCCTTCTGATGAGCTCGGCCAAGGTAGTCGGTGGATTTTTCCCTATTGAGAATGTGAACTTTTCTTTAAGTCCGCTAAACATGGCTGAGAGCGCCATTTTTGTCGTCGTAGTCTTCCACTAACAACGCCTCCTCGTTGAAGCGGGCAATGTAATCCTTTAGCAGTTCTTTGTTCCCCTGCTTGAGAGTGAACAGATGGGTAGTTGGCTTCCGACTCTTCTTAACAGAGATGAACTGGGTAACGTACATTCTACTGAGTTCTACAAAGGAACTGATTGATTTTGGTTTAAGTTATCGGTACCAACTCCAAGCAGACCCGAAGAGAGTTATTGAGAAGGCTCGGCACATCATGGCATCTGTGGCCGACTGGATCTGCATCCATGAACAGTATGACTCCACGTGTTCAAAGGGGTTCCGGATCCGGAGAATTGGATGATAGGAGGCATCCTGAACCTCTATGGCATCACCTCATCCATGATTTCTGGGGTGAAGGAAGGCTTAGTCTCTTCCATCATTGTCTGGACTGCAGTTGGGACTAACGTAGATTGCCGATGCTTCTAGAACGCCTTAAACTGGTCTTGGAGTTCCTTGAACTGTGCTTCCAAGGGGTTCTGATTCTCAGCTACTGTCTCTTGGAGGCATCAGCCACCTCGGATGTTCTACCCTGTCTACTTCTCTCCAACCGATGGCGGAGGTCAGTGGGGGCCAGAGCCGAAGTGGCAGACACGTAAGACTGTTCGGCATCCCGAGCGAGTTTTGGAATTCGGGCAGATCACTCCTGAGGCACTATGTTATGCGTAGGGTTGAGAGTGCGTGCGGACTGTGCTTGGGAACCTCTGGCTCGAGAACCGATTGGCTGAGGTTGCTCTTCGAGCGCTGGAGTGGCTTCCACCAAGTTTAGTGATGGCTGTTGATTCTGATGCGCCTTCATTCAGCTGATTTCGTCCTTCAGCATTTGAACTTCATTCTGCAGCGCCTTATACTTCCCTCCTCGGCTCCGAGTCCGTTGGGAAAGTCCTATCGGAGCTGACTCGGTGTGCATTAGCGAAGAAGATTGGTGTTGTCCGCTAGGTTCGGGCTCCACCACTATCGCCTTTTTCTTTCCTCTCACCATTTTTGGTAAAACCTAGCTTCTCATTTGCGTTTCCCACAAACGGCGCCAAAAAAATGTTGATGTCAAAATCTGAACCACCCTCCACTTAATGCCGTGAACTTTCAATGAACCCTTGTCCTGTACAATAGGGTGAGCAAAGGAGACCCTGACTCAGCCGGGGGACCCTCCGATGCCTAAGTCAGGCTAGGGAATCTGTGTCTAAGTTGAATGTAGAGAGAGGGTGCGAGATATTGCGTACCTGTAGCAATGGGTCCCCTTTTATTTATACCTGTAGGTCGAATAATCCACGTCCGTTAATCTCGGCATGATTCGCTCAATCAACGAGACATTGTGATCGTGGGGATATTGTCCGTAATCTTTGGACCGCGCGGCGTATCGTGTCTTAATGGTGCGTATCTTTGGGTGAGATCGTTGGTCACGTCCGCATCTAGGTCGATCTCCAGATTCGATGTACGAAGTTTCATCACACGGGCTCGGCCTCAGCCTCGGCATATGGAGTATTGGGATTCTAACTCGGCCTCGGATAGTACAGACACGAGGCCAAGTACTAGTAGTCGGAGTCCATCGATAGATCACTGAGGCCGGAGTTCGCTGATTAAAGCTGAGGACGAAGATCAGGACTCAGTTCAATGATTCTCCTTTGGACGAGGACGAGGGTTCGGATTGGCCAATCAGGATTATAGTTCTGAGTCGTGACTTAAGAATTGACCCCCAATGGTGCATTCTCCTTCCGAAGCCTCGCCATCTGATTCGTGTAGCTCAAGCTGACCCCAACTGTCCTTGTACAGATTTCCTCATAACAATATCTAAGGGTACGTTACCGATCTATGTTGGACTAGCACTCAAGATGAAGATTCCTCTCTCATAATAGAAGTTGAGAAATAGTTATTTAAATGAGCCTTTAAGTTAGTTTTTAAGTATCAATAAAATTAATGTCTTGAATCAATCTCTTCTTCTTCTTCTTTATGGACTGAAAGCTTGTTTTCTTGTTATTTAGATACACAATGGTTATATGATTGTCTTATGGTGAGATTTCATGATATCATGCTTATATGTACCGTACCCATTTAAGGTTTCAAGGGTATTTTTGTCAACATCATCATGTATGTTTTCTTCTTCTATATTGAAATCAACTCCGTCCATCATGTGAGAATCTTTATCTTATCCGTACATACAAACGATCATCTTGACAAAAGTACCGTATAAGCTATACCAATGAAAACAATATAAAAATGCTCCTAAAACCTCTACGTTGGGAAGCATGGCCCACCTGAGTGTTTTATGAGTCTCATTTTTTGTATTTTTCCTTTCTTTCTTCTAAGCCACACCTGATGAATGGATTTGATGAAATATGTAAACCAGGATGGCCCCACATATAAACATGTGATTGGCGTCAATCTCCATCGTTTCCTGTTGTGTCGCCCACCTGAGTAATACATCTGGCTGATTTTTATATCCTGAGCTTAGAATCAAGGAGTACACCTGATGGACGGATTGGATGTTAAAACGACAACATGGTAGAGCACAGAGAGCTTTATTGTTGTAGGCTTTGCGGAAAACAGGTAGGTGCCACACACCACCTACCTATTCACGTCATCAAACTGTGGGCCCCACCATGATGTATGTGTTATATCCAAACCGCCCGTCCATTTTTCGAGATCTTTTTTTAAGGCGTGAGCCCAAAAACGAGACAGATACAAAGCTCAAGTGGGTCATACTACGACAAGCAGTGGGGATTGAATGTCTACCATTGAAACCTTCTTGGGGGGACCAGTAGATATTCCTAATCCAATACTTGATCAGGTGGGCCACACATCAACAATGAAATAGACATTTAGAAAAATTAAAGCCTAAGGTATACTTGATCAGGTGAGCCTCACACTCAGTAGATGCATGTACTTGTGTTGCCTCATTGGGCACATGTAGACATGAAATCACACAGCGCCAGATCCCACGGATCAGAAATGGATTGGGCCATACATGCTGGGTACAAGCCTACCCCACGGGCCAAACTAATTAGTCCAAGCCCAAACCGCCACCAGCTTGGACCCAAAACCTCAATGAGTGGGGCTGCCAATGGGCCAGGTTTGAGCTAGGTCAAGGCTGTCTGACCCCAGCCCATGATGATTATGAATGGTCTGGGCCCAAGCAGAGCCGTACCCATGCCCAACTACTCTCTATAGTCCAAGATCTGGGCTCTTTATTAGGTGTGCCAGTCATGCTTGATATTGACAAGAACGCCCTTGAAACCAATGTGCTGATGGGCCCTTATGTATATGCCCAAGCCAAGCTAATTGATATACCAGCCTAATGATTTAGGCTAATGCTCGCCCCTTGGTGCACTATTTTCGCCAGTCTGACCCAAAAGCCCAATAATCAGGGCTGGCCAATTAACAGACCTATCAGTGGCTGAAATTGGGCTTTCAATGGGATAGGCCCATGCCAATGAAACTCCAAATTTCGAATAGACGAACGCACAAAGCCTAGCTAACCATAGCCTGCATAGGCCTATTAGTGGGTTCAACCCCATCCCAACAAATGGTTGGGCCTGAGGTTGACGCCCGGGTCTGAAAATTAATCAAAGCCCTGTTTTACACATCAACTATTCTAATCCATCCATAGAGCATGTGGACCGCTCTATTCTAATCCATCCATAGAGCATGTGGACCGCTCTATTCTAATCCATCCATAGAAATTTTACATTGTTCCCGTTAGTGTGGCTCATGTAAGTTTTTAATTAGGCTTATCGTCAGTATGAACGGTCCAAATAATAATTCTCACCTGATTTGCCGAGTGGATTTTAAATATACAATACATGTGTAGCCACAGAGATTGGGTCTTTTAGGCACTGCGGAGAATAGGTCAGTGTAAAACACCTAAGCTCCATCTGTGGGGCCTCCATGTTGTATATGTGAAATAAACTCCATTCATCATGTGAGAAGCCTTAAATTAGTCGTACGTACAAACAATCATTTTGATAAAAATATGATATGGGCCATACCAATGAAAATAATGTAAATTTATGCTTAAAATATAAGTTTAGTTGGTGTGGCACGCCTGAGTTTTGGATGAAGCTGATTTTTTTATTTTTCCATTCATTCTTGTAATCCACACCTGATGAACGAGTTTGATGAAAGATATACACATGATGGTCCAAAACACAAACCTATTGCTGGCATTGAACCCCATCGTTTGCTGTGGTGTGGCGCACATGAGTCGTAGATATAGTTTATTTTTATAACCCCGGCTTAATATCAAGTAGCACACCTGATGGAGGGAGTGGATGTAATACAGAAAACATGGTAGAAGCAAAGAGCTTTATTGTTGTACCCTTTGTCTATAAGAGGTTTTGCAGAGGGCGCTTGGGTGGCTTTAGCGGGCAGATGATCGAAGCGGACTCAGTGGATGCATATTTTAATATCGACAACGTTCGTCCGTTTTTCCAGCTCATTTTAGAGCATGATCCAAAAAATGAGGCAGATTTAAATTTCAGGTGGACCACACCATAGCAAACCGTGGTGTTTGAATGCTCTCCATTGAAAACCTCTTGGTGCCACCAAAGTTTTAGTACCACATGTTGAGAATTTCCAGTGATCTGAACCATCCATCCTGTAACTATTATTCCATATAGAAAACTGTAGGAAAATTAAGCTGAAAGCCTGATCATAAACATAATTATTTGTACATAGAATTAGAGTGTTGAAATAAGACCGTTTAATTATTGAAGATTAGTTATTTGAGTATAGTTTAAACATCCATTCAATCAATCCAAAAACTTTGGTCAATCTATGACCTAAGTGGGCCATACTAAAGACAAACAGTTGAGAGTATTGTTGTCAAGTGCATTGGTATTGCGAGATGTCTTAAATCGAGTCCTAGTCCTTTCGCAACTGGGATGCGGAAAGGAGTTTCGCGAATTTCGTGTCGCAAGTCCTTTCGCAACTGGGATGCGAAAGGAGTTTCGCGGATTTTGTGACGCAAGTCCTTTCGCAACTGGGATGCGAAAGAGAAATTGTCAAAACTATAAATTGGGGTCCCTAGGGCTATTCTTTTATCATTTCCAAGACTTCCTAAAGGTATTCTAAAGGGTTCTAGGGTTATCAAAGGGTGTAGCAAGGGTGAGATTCGAGGTTGTTCGAATCGGGTAAGTCCTTTCTCTTTGTAATTGATGCTTTCATAGTGGAATTCTGTCGCTTTGTGCCGTGGTTTTTTCCCGCAAGGGTTTTCCACGTTAAATCTGTGTGTTCTCTTGTATGCTTGGTGTCATTGGATTGATATCCTAGATCTATATCTGTGTGATTCCGCAGGCCAAAAATCTCAACAAGTGGTATCAGAGCTTGAGTTCGGTTGGGGCACAGATCTGAATCTGAGGGATTAGTAATAATGGCGAGTGTCAGGTATGAGATTGAGAAGTACTCAGGGAAAAATAATTTTGAGTTATGGAAGATCAAGATGATGAGTTCCTTAATCAAACAAGGCGAAGATGGTGCTCTTGAGGAGCGGAAGTCCACTATGACTGATGGTGATTGGAATACTCTTGATAAGAAGGCTTTATCATCGATCCGTTTATGTCTCACGGATGAGGTTCTCTATAACGTCATGAGGGAGAAAACTGCGGCTAAGTTATGGGCAAAGTTAGAGGATGTCTATGCAAAGAAATCCTCTAAAAATCGCCTACACTTGAAGCGGCAGTGATATAACTTCAAGATGGCAGAGGGTGGAGATCTGGAGGCTCACATCAGCAACTTTAATAAATTGGTTTGCAAATTGCTGGATATGGAGCAAGTGATGAAAGATGAAGAACAAGCATGTATGTTGCTGAATTCTCTCCTGGCGTCCTATGAGTCATTCAATGACACTATGTGCAGCATGAATAAAACCCTGAGTGTCGATACTGTTATCTCAGCCCTTCAAGGGAAGGCTATGAGACAGCTAGACAGCAACATGGGGACATCTTCTGATGCACTGTTTACAGTGGGTAGGAATTCTGAATAAGGTACAGGTTCTTCAGGTTCTAGATCCAAATTCAAGGGCAAGGGCAAAGGAAAGGTAAAGTGCTGGAATTGTGGGAAGGAAGGACATGTGAAGAGGGATTGTGAAAATCCTAAATCTAAGAGGGAAGATTCTGAAGCTTCATGCTGGGAGGCTAACACTGCCACGTCAGATGAATCGAGTGGATGTGATGGTGATGTTTTGTCTGTGTCTTCGCTCAGACGGTCATACGATGATCGTAAGGACGAGTGGATGTTAGACACAGGGGCATCTTTTCACATGACTCCTCATCGAAATTGGTTCACCAGCTACAGGGAGTGCGATGGTGGACAGGTGTTTATGGGCAATGGCTTTGCTTGTAATGTTGTGGCTGTTGGTATGGTGCACATCAGGATGTTTGATGGGGTGGAGCGTACCTTAACAGATGTGAGGCACGTTCCTGATTTGAAGTAGAATCTGATTTCTCTTGGTGTACTTGAGGCAAAAGGATACAAGTACACATGTATTGATGGTGCTCTTAAAGTATGTAAGGGGGCACGGGTAATCATGAAAGCGCAACGATTCGATCATGTTTACAGGTTGATCGGGAGCACTTCAAAAGGTGGAGCTACAGTGGATGTAGTGGATTCCACCTCTGCACGTGTGTGGCATAATGGGCATGGCCACATGAGCGGGCAGGGCAGGAAGGCTGAGACGTGCGGACAGGGATACAGATCAGGTGGAGCAGCCACCTGTGTGAAGAATTATACGGCATGATCGCAAGATATCGGCATGGTACATGGACGACTCTAATATCGCAGAGGATTCATCTTTTATTCTGATGGCTCTAGGTGAGCCTGGTGCTGAGAAGTGGAAGGTGACTATGGGCGATGTGATGAATTTGTTGTACCAGACCGACATATGGGAGCGGGTGGAGCTTCCAGTGGACCGGTGAGCGGTTGGATGCAAGTGGACCTTCAGGAGGATACAGTATACATATAGGGCGAGGTTGGTAGGGAGGGGTTATTTTCAGAGAGAAGAGATCGGCTTCTCAGAGATATTCGTGCCGACGGTATAGAAGGTATCTATCAGATCCGTGATTGACGTTGGTTGGCCAATGTGATCTTGAGCTATGATGTGATGCAGAAATAAGAGAAGAGGTAAAGAAGCTATACAGTTGAAAATTGAAGACATGGTGGAGATTGTTGCGAGATGTCTTAAATCTGAGTCCTTTCGCAACTGGGATGCGGAAAGGAGTTTCGCGGATTTTGTGTCGCAAGTCCTTTCGCAACTGGGATGCGAAAGGAGTTTCGCGGATTTTGTGACGCAAGTCCATTCGCAACTGGGATACGAAAGGGAAGTTGTCAAAATTAGAAATTGGGGTCCCTAGGGCTATTCTTTTATCATTTCCAAGACTTCCTAAAAGTATTCTAAAGGGTTCTAGGGTTATCAAAGGGTGTAGCAAGGGTGAGATTCGAGGTTGTTCGAATCGGGTAAGTCCTTTCTCTTTGTAAATGATGCTTTCATAGTGGAATTCTGTCACTTTGTGCCGTGGTTTTTTCCCGCAAGGGTTTTCCACGTTAAATCTGTGTGTTCTCTTGTATGCTTGGTGTCATTGGATTGATATCCTAGATCTATATCTGTGTGATTCCGCAGGCCAAAAATCCCAACAATTGGTTGAATTTTCAAGGTTATTATTGTTAATTAACAACTACCAACAATACCCTTTAAAATTAGTGACATTGATAAAATCCTTGAGGGTATTGTTGTCAATTGTCAGTTGACAGCAATAAATGGGTGATATTGCTCGACTTTCAAGGATATTGTTAGAGGTGTACACGAGTCGAGTTAGCTCTTTAGATCGCTCGATCGACTCGGAAAAGCTCGACTCGACTCAGATCGAAGTTGTGTTCGAATCGAGTCAAGTCATTTTTTATGAGCTCGGAACAGTTCGAGTCAAGTTTGAGCTGGACCTAGCTCGGCTTGGCTCAACTCAGTATTGAGCTCGACTTAGATCGAGTTTTCCTAATATATATAAGTTTAATAAATAAATTTAAAAAAAAAAAAAAAAAAAAAAAACTCTTTCCTTTACTTACTTCATTTTAGTTCTCCCAAGTCTCCAACGACCCGGACCCTAACCCTAACCCTAACCCATTCGTTCGCCCAACCCTAACCCAACGTGCCAGCCAGCCCCCAAATCGGCTAGCAACCCTTAATCCCTAACCCATTCGCCACCTCTCGACCGTTCATTCGCCCAAATAGCATCATTCATCCGTTCGTCCAAATCGCCCAGCAAATACTATCCTTCCAGTGTCTGTCCCAACGAGCGGCATATGAAAGCGAGTCTTCTCTTCCCCTATCTCAAATTTTTTCCGGCGAGTAGCTTTTGTTCGAGCAACAACCACTCATCCTGAATTCGGCTTGAACTCGGCTTGAACTGCACCGAGCCGAGCATGAGCTGCTATTCTAAGCTCGAAGGCCGAGTCGATCATGAGCTGAGACTCAAGCTGTTCGAGTTGAGCATAAGCTGGGCAAAGCTCAACTCAAGAGTATTCTTTTTAAGGGTATTGATGCAATTTTCAAGAGTATTGTTGTCAATTGACAATTGTTAATAAGAGGAATGCTCACCTACCCACCTTCTCTTTCATACGTGAGCACCTATGGGTAACTTTGGCCACGTGTCTTAGGCACAAAATCTGAATGGTCCACTTGATGCAGCACCCTTTGAAAATATACAGGGCCTATTTTTCAGACTGATCAAAAACTCTAGTGGGCCATAGAAAAGAGAAATATAAAAAGAATTGTATAAATAACTATTTATAGATAGATTGTTCACACAAAAAAATCAAGCGTCATTGCATCAATGAAGCTTAATTATTGGAGAATAACTTCCTTATGGTATCACCGAGAATATAAACGGTTCAAATCACAGGAGCACTCAACATGTGGGCCCAATTTAGATTTCATATGATGACAGCTCGGAATGTCGCCATATACGAATAAAACGAAGTCGTTTCCATGCAGGTTCCGGTCACCTACTTTTTCACACCACAATCACCAAAAGTCCCCATAAATTTTGGAAATCACATCCAGTAGTCGCCAGATGCGCAGGTGTTGAAGTCCAAATGGATGGTGGTGACGTCAGACATAAATCCTGATACGTCCACAGAGTTAGGTGAGAGCTCTTATTCGGTATGTCCACCGTTTCCAAGTCCTTAATAAGCACCTAGTGAAAATGGATACTTTCTTTCAACACTGAGGTTTTGGTATCGATTTCCTAGGTAGGAGTGGTGATGTAGAACGTGTCATAGACACGTTCCTAGCATGGTTGGGCCAAAAGAAGATGGACCGTAAATTGACCATAACTTTTGATCCGGGTATCGTTACGGGGAGCACAACCTATCAATCTTTACTAAAACGGGCCATCCGAGGTGAACCGACCCACAAGTGGGTCGCGTCTGTCCGTTTCGTCAGAAAACGCGCGCTTTCAGCTCAAAAACGAATTTTTAGGAAAATTTTACTATTTTTAGTAATTCCGAATTTTTAAAATATTTTTAGAGTTTTAGATTTTCTTTCCTTTTGGAAATAACTTTTAGTTATACTAGGACTCTTCTAGAGAAAGTTTATTTGCAATTTTTTTTTTAGAAATTAGACCTTAGAAGAGTTTTATTAGAATTAGGATTTTTATTAGAGTTAGAATTTTGCTATTTTTGGTAATTACGAATTTAATTTTTTTTCTTTATTAATGGTGTAAGGAGATGCATTAGAGGATAATCAATGATTAATTAAGCTATTTCGAATTTATTTAGAATTTATTTCTATTTTCTACTCTCTTTTCTCGTGGATTCGAGAAGTCTCTGTGAGGAGTCCAGAGAAGTTCCGTGGATTCGGAATAGTTATCCTCTTGAGGAAGACGGTGCTCGACCTCACGTCCTCCCCCTGCGTCAGTTTGGTATCAAAGCGAGGTTTCTCCTCGAATCGATAGCTTCTAACGACGGGTCGGGCAACAATCCCATGAGCGGTGCTCCAGGGAATTTACCTTTAACAGCGGCAACTTTTGAAGTAGCGCAACAAGAGAATCGGCAAGCCATGCAAAGGCTGCAGGCTTCCATCGACAGCATAGCGGATCTCTTGGCGGAAAACCTAAGGCAACTCCGTGTTCATGGTGGTGATCCACCACCAGCAATTGCTGGAATTCGTAATTATACTGATCGTAGGGCGATGATATCAATGAACCACAGGATGATTCAAGAATTTAAGATGAAAGTCGATCTTCCTAATTTTAATGGCCAACTCTACTTCCAAGACTTCCTCGATTGGTTGCTTGAAGTCGAACGTTTCTTCGACTACATGAACATTGTAGAAGAGAAGAAAGTTAAACTCGTGGCCTACAAGTTGACGGGCAGAGCTTCAGATTGGTGGGAACAACTTCAACTCGAGCGAACGAGACAGATGAAGGCGCCAATTCGCACGTGGTCGCGGATGAAGAAGTTATTGTGCATGCGATTCCTCCCTCGAGATTACGATCAGGTATTATTCCAACAAAACCAAAATTATTATCAAGATAGTCGATCAGTAAAAGGTTATGCAGAAAAATCCTATTATTGGTCCGCGAGAAACGACTTCATCAAAACAGAGTTGCAACAGACCACAGGATTCATCAGTGGCGAACATGTGACCTCTATAGGAATGGAGAACCAATCCAATAGTTCTAAAGTGGAGGAACAATATCTCATCACTGAACAGGCCTTTGTTAAACAATATGAGGAAACGGGAAATATATATCCATTAGTTGAAAAGAAAAAATATGTGGAGCCTGTGAATATCTTAGAGGATTTTTAACCAGTATCGCAGGAGTTTAAGAGGGTTGTGCTCGATGAACTCCCTAATAAATTACCTCCCATACGAGATATACAAAATCACGTTGATCCCATCTCAGGGGCAAGTCCGCCTAATTGTCCACATTATCAGAAAAAATATGAGATCTTGAAGGCAGATGTAAAGGAACTAATCGATATTAGTCAAATCAAGGAAAGCATGAGTGCATGTATTGTGTCAACTCAAGAGCTTAATGCCAAGTATAAAAAAAGAGCTAATGAACATCGACATCGGAAGTTATCTCAGACTCATGTGCCAAGTCTCTTGCGTAACTCGAGGACGAGTTTTTTTCAAGTAGAGGAGTCTGATGTAGAACGTGTCATAGACACGTTCCTAGCATGGTTGGGCCAAAAGAAGATGGACCGTAAATTGACCATAACTTTTGATCCAGGTATCGTTACGGGGAGCACAACCTATCAATCTTTACTGAAACGGGCCATCCGAGGTGAACCGACCCACAAAGTGGGTCGCGTCTGTCCGTTTCGTCAGAAAACGCGCGCTTTCAGCTCAAAAACGAATTTTTAGGAAAATTTTACTATTTTTAGTAATTCCGAATTTTTAAAATATTTTTAGAGTTTTAGATTTTCTTTCCTTTTGGAAATAACTTTTAGTTATACTAGGACTCTTCTAGAGAAAGTTTATTTGCAATTTTTATTTTTAGAAATTAGACCTTAGAAGAGTTTTATTAGAATTAGGATTTTTATTAGAGTTAGAATTTTGCTATTTTTGGTAATTACGAATTTAATTTTTTTTCTTTATTAATGGTGTAAAGAGATGCATTAGAGGATAATCAATGATTAATTAAGCTATTTCGAATTTATTTAGAATTTATTTCTATTTTCTACTCTCTTTTCTCGTGGATTCGAGAAGTCTCTGTGAGGAGTCCAGAGAAGTTCCGTGGATTCGGAATAGTTATCCTCTTGAGGAAGACGGTGCTCGACCTCACGTCCCCCCCCTGCGTCAAGTGGCTAACACTGAAGTGTGTACTGGGAATGGAGTGTGTACTAACAAGCTAACCAAAAAAAGGTCGGCCTCATAAGCCCTTCATATATGCTTAAATCTCTATCTCCTTATCCGTGTCTCAAAAAGCTCCCCTTTCCCTCTACGATGGCACGGATTCTGATATTTACAACATTGAAATTGAAGCGGCTCTAGAGGTTCACGTCTGCATTCACACCTGATGAACGGGTTTGATGAAAGATATAAACCATGATGGCCCCACACGTAAATCTATGAAATAATTGGCGTCCATGCCCATCGTTTCCTATGGGGTAGCCCAATGGAGTAGTAGATCTGGCTGATTTTTATAACATGTGGCTAGCATCAAGGAGTACAACTGATAGACGGATTGGATGTTACACCGACAATTTGGTGGGGGCACAGACAGCTTTATTGTTATAGGATTTGCTAAAGCAGGCTTTGTGGACGACGCTTGCGTGACTTTTAGTAGGACGATCGATGGGAGCCGATTAGGTGAGAACCCGGCCACACCCATGATGGTGTGGCCCTTATGGTGGGGCCCACCTTGATGTATGTAATCTGTATCCCCTCCGTCCATCCGTCTTTTCAAGACCATTTTATGGAATTAGCTCTAAAATGAAGTAGATACAATAATTAGGTGGACCATACCGTAGAAAACAATGGTGATTGAACATCCTACCATTAAAAACTTCTTAATACACACCTTAATGTTTTCATAACATTTTGCCATCCAATCTATTGGTAAGTTCACATAATCCTGAATTAAGGGAAAAAAAAAAACAAATATAAATTTCATCCAAAATTTTCGTGGCCCATTAATGGTCAATCATCATTGTTTCCTAAGTCGTGGTCCACCTGATAACTGGATCTACTTCATTTTTGTAATAATACCCTAAAATAATATGAAGAAACGGATGGAAACCACGGATATAGAATACATGCATCAAGATGGGGCCATAGTATGGGCCGGGTCTTTAGTGTCTGGGTCTCACCTAGTCGGCTTCCCTGGAGATGAGGGTGTCACTTTCGCTAACGTGGACGAAATGACTTTATGTACATCCATATTATCTTAATTGACAAGGAAATATTCCCACCGATAAAACCGTCAAAATTACGTGTGGGTCCTGCCATGCCATATACTATCCACTTCTGGATTCCCAAAGGCTAAGACATTCAAAGACTCAAGTGGGGCCACACCATGTGAATTTAAAGGTTGCTAGCCCCATAGTGATGCTTATTTGTCATCTAACTTCGCTTAAGATCACACAAACATGGATAAATGAAAAATACAAATATAAGCTTGATCCAAAACTTCTATGATCCTCAGATAATTTTTAATGGTAGACATTCAATTTACATTGTTTCCTATGATATGGTTTACTTTATAGTTTTATATGCTTCCTTTTCGAGATACGTCCTTAAAATCATCTAGTAAAATGTATGATTTCCTGCGAAAGCCTTTCGCATGAAGTTCCTGCGGTTGAAACCTGGGTGGAGCCCAACGTGATGTTTTTAAGAAATCTATTCTGTACATCCGTTTCATGAGCTCATTTTAAGACTTGAGACCAAAACTGAGAAGGATCCAAGACTCAAGTGGGCCGCACTAGAGTAAAAGGTGGGTAGGAAAATTCTTACCGTTGAAAACTTTCTGGGATAGATATTGATGTTTACATGACATCCATACTGTTAATAACGTCATTCCTACATGGATTAACTGAAAACACAAATATTAGCCTGATTCAAAACTTCTGTAGCACACGAATATTTTAACTGCGTAGGTTCAATACTCACATTTTAGGTCCACTTGAGTATTATATACGTTTATTTTTGGCTTATTATTCTAAAAATATCTCAGAAAACGGATGGCGGGGTGGATTTCTTAAAAACATCACGTTGGGCTCCACCAAGGTTTCCAGCGCAGGAAGGCTTTCGCAGGAAATCCGCGTCCGACAAAATACATAAATTATATGGACCCACAGAGTTTACTCGGTACGCTTAGTTACTCAATACGCAGTCCACATCGGACGCGGATTGCGGGTCCGTCCGGCAGGGCTCTGTGGGGGCCCACCGTGATGTAAGTATTTTATCCACGCCGTTCAACACTTTTTTCAGATAATTTTAATATGTGAACCAAAAAATAAGGCAGGTCCAAGGCTTAAGTGGACCACAAAGTGGGGATTGAACATCTACCGTTAAAAACTTCTTAGACTCAGAATCTGGCCTGCAAATTCATCATGGACTTAGCCCTGGCCAGTTTGTTTTGGCCCATCATAGTATCCAGATGGACTCCAAACCTATTTGTTTCACTCCAACATGGTTGTTTTTGCTTTTCTTTTTTTTTTCAATACACCACCAGATGGAAATCCAAATCCATTACCTTAGTGTTGAAACACACTCTGTCTACCACAGTCATGGGTTGTTGCCCGGCCCATCACAGGCCTTGGCTAGACCTCTGTCTGGGTTTTACCTTGTGGGCTGGGCTGGACTTCTAGTACACCTGTTTCATTGCACCCTGTAAAATGCATAAGCTCTACGGGCATGCAGTTTTAATATGTAAAATCCACTCCATCCATTAGGTTCCATCCTCGATTCTGGGCCGGCCCTGAGGTAAAATATCAGTAAGATCCAACAGCTCAGCTGCACTACACTATAAGAGACAATGGCTATGGGATGCTAACCATAGGTTTGTGTGAGGGCCACCATGGCAGCTTTCATTAAACATGTAATCAGGTGCAACTCATCAGGATGAATTGAAGATAGAAAAATTACCATGATCAAGAACTCAGGTGGGCCACACAACATAAACTTACCAATATTGGAAGCAATTTTGCATTGTTACCATTGGTATGGCCCATATCAGTTTTTAATCGTGACAGTGGATTTAACGACGCGAGAGGGACAGGATCTTTTGCGCGATCCGGGAAATAGGTCAATATTAAACATCCATGCTCCGTCTGTAGGACAACCATGATGTATATTTCAAATCAAGTCTGTCCATCATGTGAGAACCCTTAAGTTAACCGTACATACAAAAGTTCATCTTGATAAAAATATCACATGAGCCATACTGATGAAAACAATCTAAAATTGTTACTAAAACCTCTACATTTGTGCAGCGTAGCCCAACTGAGTGTTGGATGAGGCTATTTTTTGTATTTTTGTAATCATTCTTCTAATACACACATGATGAATGGGTTTGATTAAATATAGACACTATGATGGTCCCATACATAAACCTATGGTTGGCGTCCATCCCCATTGTTTCCGCTGGTGTCGCCCACTTGAGTAGTAGATCTGGATGATTTTTACAACATGATCTAAGCATCAAGGAGCACACCTGATGAACGGTGTAGATGTCACACAGACAACATGATGGGCAAAGAGAGCTTTATTGTTTTAAGCTTTTTGTCAAATAGGTTCTGTAGCGGACGCTTCCGTGACTTTACCAGGCATATGCGGGTGTGACTTTCACTTATGTAGACGTAAAGACTTTATCTAGATGAGATCCATTCGTCCATCTGGTGCGCCGCCCTGTATTTGGATCGGTTCTAAAAAACAAAAAATAATAATAATAATAATAATAATAATTTAAAAAAAAAAATCAGCCTGATTATAACATTCAAGTGTTCCGTTAATCAGGTGCAACTCATCAGGATGAAATGAAGACACAAAGAATCACCTGATTCAGGACACAGGCGGGTCACACTGCATGAAATAAGTGATGTTGGGAGAAATTTTACATTGTTCCTATTAGTGTGGCTCATGTAAGTTTTTAATCAGGCTTATCGTCAGTATGAACGGTCCAAATAATAATTCTCACCTGATTGGCCGAGTGGATTTTAAATATACAATACATGTGTAGCCAGAGAGATTGGGTCCTTTAGGCACTGCGGAGAATAGGTTGGTGTAAAAGACCCAAGCTCCTTCTGTGGGGCCTCCATGTTGTATATGTGAATAAACTCCATCCATCACGTGAGAAGCCTTATGTTAGCCGTACGTACAAACAATCATTTTGATAAAAATATGATATGGCCATACCAATGAAAATAATGTAAAATTATGCTTAAAACTATAAGTTTAGTTGGTGTGGCCCACCTGAGTTTTGGATGAAGCTGATTTTTCTATTTTTTTCCATTCATTCTTGTAATCCACACCTGATGAACGAGTTTGATGAAAGATATACACATGATGGTCCAAAACACAAACCTATTGCTGGCATTGAACCCCATCGTTTGCTGTGGTGTGGCCCACATGAGTTGTAGATCTAGTTTATTTTTATCTCCTGGGCTTAATATCAAGGAGCACAGCTGATGGACAGAGTGGATGTAATACAGACAACATGGTAGAAGCAAAGAGCTTTATTGTTGTACCCTTTGTCTATAAGTGGTTTTACAGAGGGCGCTTGGGTGGCTTTAGCGGGCAGATGATGGAAGCTGATTCAGTGGATGTATGTTTTAATATCGACAAAGGTTCTTCCGTTTTTCCAGCTCATTTTAGAGCATGATCCAAAAAATGAAGCAGATTTAAATTTCAACTGGACCACACCATAAGAAACCGTGGTGATTGAATGCTCTCCAATGAAAACTTCTTGGTGCGACAAAAGTTTCAGTAGCACATGTTGAGAATTTCCAGTGATGTGAACCATCCATCCTGTAACTATTATTCCATATAGCAGACTGTAAGAAAATTAAGCTGAAAGCATGATCATTAACAGAATTATTTGTACATAGATTTAGAGTATTGAAATAAGACCATTTAATTATTGAAGATTAATTATTAGAGTATAGCTTAAACATCCATCCAATCAATCCATAAACTTTAGTGGGCCATACCAAAGACAAACAGTTGTGAGTTGTTGTCAAGGGCATTGGTTGAATTTTAAAGGTTATATTATTTTCAATTAACAACTGCCAACAATACCCTTTAAAATCAGTGACATTAATAAAATCTTTGAGGGTATTGTTGTCAATTGTCAGTTGCCAGCAACAGATACTGCTCGACTTTTCAAGGGAAATCAGTGGGCCACACCAAAGACAAATAGTTGAGAGTGACATGAGGGTACTGATAATAGGAATGCTTACATGCGCACCTTCTTTCTTACGTGAGCACATATGGGTACCTTTGCACACGTGTCTTAGGCACAAAATCTGAACGGTCCACTTGATGCGGCACCCTTGAAACTATATGGGCCGAAGTCAACTCGATTCGCTAATTTTCTTCCATGTTCCTGAGGATGACGAATGGATATCCACCCATTGAAAGGCTCACTTTTCTTTTCTTTTTCTTTAATTTTTTTTTACACATACACACACCCCCACACACTCACGCTAGTGGAATTTCACCACCTATGGATACTCAACCCTTGACTTGGTGTTGAAACTCCTGAGAGTCTACCACCCGAGAAATTAAGGCTCACTGAGATGTGAGAGGATACACCAGTTTCAGTCATATGGTCCCACCAACTTCTCCACAAAACTCACGTCCAGACTATTTGGCTAAACTATAAAGACCCGTCGCTTTCCCCCCAACGCTCCCCCCCTCCCCCCGTATAAATACCCCCCTCTCCTTTCCACCAAGTCAAGCCACCTCTCTCTCGACAACACTGCAATGGAAGCGCCTCTGGATCAGGTTTGCGTAGACGTTGGGGAATGTCCAGGTGATGCAGCTGTGAATGGAAACCCCCCAAGAATGGGCTTATTTCAAGTAGGATTTCTTTCCAATATGATTGTGAATGGCATTTTGTTGATGGGATTGGTACTAATATTGGTGGAAACATTCACATCATCCATATCAGAGACCACTGCTAAAAGGATGTTATCTACAGGTATATTACTGATCTATGTTGGACTAGCACTCAAGATGAAGAATATTCCTCACTCATCTTAGAAGTTGATAAATGGTTATTTAAATTGTACGTTTGGATCCTTTCAATTGGTCAATAAGAACTTGTTTTCTATTTGTTGTTGTAATTTTGGGAGAGCTCAATGTGTATCATCTATAGCAGTTATATGGTGAGATTTAATGATATCATCTATTATAATTACCTATTATTTGAAATTTTGATATATGTATTCTTCTTTAATGGTGCAGTCTATGTTGGGGGCCTTGCACAAAACCTTAGGATCTATCCCTCCAGAACAAATCAGAATTATGGATAATAAAGTAATGAAAACAATCAATGCATCAATCACACACCACACAAGAGAATTTTACGTGGAAAACCCTCAAAGAGGTAAAAACCACGGGACCTCGTCCAAATCAACAATCCACTATGAAGTAGAACGTTACAACCTTCTTTACTCACGCAGGAGTGGATAAACAATAAGAGAAATAGAGAAAACGGAGAGATCTAACCGATTATGAGGATATAGAAGCGCTGAAATATAGATTGCACAGTAGATAACCTCCACGAGCAGAACCTCCTTTCTATAAGCTTCATCTCTCTCTTCCTCTCTCTCTCTCTCTCACCTTTTGATAGCCCTAAACCTTTTAGCAAATCTCTTGTAAAGTTTTAGGAAACCCTCTTGTTATACCTAGAAAACCTTAGGCAACCCCTTTTATAGTTTAGGAAACTTCCTTTTCGTATCCCGGTTGCAAAATGACTCAAATCTGCAGTTTCGCGCAAAATCGCGGAACAAATTGCGTAACCTTCGACTAGTCCTAGAAATTCCAGGACTGGTCTTAGCCTCCTTCGACTGGTCGAAGCCTGTCCACGACCGGTCGAAGCCCACCTTCGACTGGTCCTGGTTAGCCTCTGGAAAAAACCTTCCTAGATCCACCATGATGTTTATTTGAGATCCAACCTCTTTATAAGTTCACACAAATATGAACAAAGGGAAAACACAATTATCAGCTTGATTAAAAACTTCTGTAGCCACTAAAAGTTTTTAATGGTAAGAGTTCACTTCCCACTATTTTCTGTGGTGCGGTCCACTCGGAGCTTTAGATCTGACTTATTATTTAGCTAATGCCCTAAAATGATTTCTCCGCCGTCACTTCAGCAGCGAGTCTTGCTACTCAATCTGTCAGTAGCTAATCCATGTCCATGGTTTAGGTTAAGGTTTGCCCCTGGGTGCACTATTTTTGCCCAAGTCTGACCCAAAAGGCCACTAATCCAGGCTGGCCAAGTAACAGACCTATCAATGGCTATGGATGGGATGGGGCCAGGCCAAGCAAACTCCAAATTTCAAATAGACGAACTTACTGAACCATAGACCATATGGGCTTATCTAGTGGGCCCAAATCCATCCCAAAATATGGTTGGGCCTGAGGTTGACCCCCCGGTTTGAAAATTAATGAAATCCCTGTTTTGCACATCAACGTTTCTAATCCATCCATTGATCAGGTTGACCACATGCACAAAGATATGGACACTTAGAGAAATGAATCCTTCGGTCAACGGTCAACCACCGTGCATTGCCCAATGGATAATTGGAATGGTATATTTGTAGGATGGACCACATGTACATGTGAACATATGAAGTCAGACCGGCCTGCCTGGTTGGGATAAAATGACTTGAAACCTAACACAGCCCGAAAGTTGATCAGGCCATGCACGCTAAACACAAGCACTGTCGAAAGCCATGTGGGCTGCCTGACCATTGTCACATGTGCATGGACCATATCCGATCAATTGAAAAGCCGGTTACCTTAGGCCCAGCTGATTCACAACCTTAATTGGAGTAAACTCTTTGTTACTTCCTGATGCAGGGAAGGATGAGTACCATTTTTCCTGGGGATAACTACTCCAATTCCATGGAGCTTTTCGTACTCCTCGCAAAAATACTTCAAATCTACTAGGAAAATAAGAAAATAGAAATAATTTCTAGAAATTTAAAATAAGTTGATTGGTATTTGTCTGATCTCTATCTGTACATGTTACACCATTAGTATAGAAAAAATCGAAAATTCGTAATTATCAAAAATAGTAAAATTCTAAATCTAATAAAAATTTTAATTCTAATAAAACTCTTTTAAAGTCTAATTTTTAAAAATAAAAATTCCAAATAAACTTTTGTTAGAAGAGTCTTAACATGATTATAAGTTGTTTTTGAAAAAAAAAAAATTTAAAACTCTAAAAATATTAAAATATTAAAAAATTCAGAATTACTAAAAATAGCAAATTTTCCTTAAAATAGGTTATGCACCCGTAGTGACACCGGGTCAAAAGTTATGGCATTTACAATTATCTTCTTTTGGTCCAACCATGCTAGGAATGCATTCGTGCCACGTTCTACGTCACTTCCTCTCACATGTGTCAAGATAGAACATGTGTGAAAAATTAGTTTCAAGAGGAAGTCATGGGTTCAAGTACTTATCGTGGTAATAATAATAATATAATATAACAAAACGTTATGACTTTTGTCCATGAGGTACCTAAAGTGACCATTTTAGGGTAGTAAACTGGGTAGTTGGGGATAAGGCCTAGATAATGATGTTGATTAGACGTCGGTCGGTTCCTCCGCAGGTTATTGTAGAATAAGCTTTTATACAGGTGTTCCGTGTGGGCCCACTAGGCCTGTCAACAGGTTGGGTTTGAGTTGGTTCCTATACTACCGTACCCACATTAACTGGGTTCTGGGTCTTGCTTGGTCTGGGTCTAGCTCTTGAAGATTGGACTCATATCCTTTTAGGTTGGGTTTTCATCAAGTCTGGTATATATATGATGGGGTTTTGGGTGTGGCCTGATTTGGGATGGGCTTTGCCTGAGATTGTAGAGCTGGCCCCGGACCCAGGCTCACAGTGTCCTTAGACCCATCAGATCTGGCCTGACTGGTTTACCGTTTCAAGGGCATTTTTGTCAATACCATGCATGATTGGGCATATGCTCAATGAACAGCCTAGATCTTGCACAAAAGAGGGTGGCTTGGCTGTGAACCTGGTTGTGCAAGATCATCATAGGCTGGGCTTGGACCTGCTTGTTTTGACTCGTCACAAGGTTGGGCCAGACTCACGTCTGAGTTGTACTTGTGGGTGAGGCTTGGTTTTGACATTGGTTCAACTCAAACCTGGCCCATGGACAGCAGTAATTCTATTTGAAAGTGGGGGAAATTAATGACTAATGGGAAATACCTTTGTGAATTTTGATGCTTGATGTCTTTTTAAAGATTAGACCATTGCATTTAGATTTTTCTGTATCTCAGGATATTTATTGGCCTATCTGTCACCATTTTTGCTCTACCACATGGCCCTTGGAGCCATGCTTACTGATCCGAGACCGCGTTGATGAAATGCCCACCTTTAACAAAAAAATTGGAGCCCATTGAAGTTTAGGATCAATCTGATATTTGTTTTTTTTTTTTTTCCCTTCATCCAAGTCTGTATGACATAATCAACAGGTTGGATGTCAAATAAACATTACAGTGGGCCCTAAGAGGTAATGGTGGACATTCAGTCACTACTATTTTCTATGGTGTGTTCCACCTAAGATAGATCTGCCTCATTTTTGGAATCAAGCACTAATATGATATGTCAAAATGGATGTATGGTGTCGATAAAACACATACATCATAACGGGGCTTACAAAGAACAGATCACTAGCCGCAGCGCCACCGCGTCCGTGTGTAGGACCATCATGTGTATATCAAAAACACTATCCTATTGCTGGCACCTATCCCCATCGTTTGCTGTTGTGAGTTGTAGATCTAGCTGATTTTTATACCTTGGGCTCCCGTCAAGGATCAAACCTAATGTATAGAATGGATGTCACACCAACAACACGGTAGAAGCAAAGAGTTTTATGTGAGTGTAGGTCCCATTGTGATGTATGCCACCGTACATCCATTTTTCCAGCTCATTTTAGGGCATGATTCCAAGAATGAAACGGATCCAAATCTAAGTGAACCACACCACAGGAAACAGTGGTGATTGAATACTCACCATTAAAAACTCCACAAGGCCACAAAAGTTTTAGATCAAACTGATATTTATGTTTTCCCTTCATCGAGGAGGTCCGTGTGACCTTATCAACAGGTTGGATGGCAAGTAAACATTATAGTGGGCCCAAGGAAGTTTTTAATTGTGTGCACTCAATCACCACTGTTTCCTGTGGTGTGATCCACCTGAGACCTGCATCTGCTTCAGTTTTGAGCTCATACTCTAAAATGAGCCCCATAGTCACTGATCCATACAATCTCCGCCGGCATATGGGGGTGGGACATTCGTTGATATGGATGGAACAACTTAATGTGGGTGGGATCTATGCCGTCCATCAGATGCAACACCCTGTATTTCAACTGGGTGCAAGAATCCGGCCGACAACACTTCAGTGGGCTGCATGGGAAACTGTAGAGATGGGAGTCCTCCCATCTTTAAAGTAATCCAAATGTGCATGGAGCCTACCATTCTGTTTTTATACCATCCAATCCTTTCATCTGACGTGCAATACAAGGATGAATGGATTCCCCAAAATCCAGGACATTCCAATACTCATGTGAGACACACCAGGTGAATTTAGAGGTCTAGGGCATGATTTTACACCTTCCCTATTGTGTGGCCCACCTAACGAAGCAAACCAAATCACAGCTTGGAATCTCCCATTTCATGAACTTAATAATTACAATTTAAAATTTTCGTGGACCCACTAATGTTTCATCAGTCCGCCTTCAATCCCACTGCATTGAAGTTTATCTTCGGTACATCATGACTCAAGATCACCACCATATTTGGCTCTGATTGGGACCCACGTGCTGAGATTTCCAGTGATCCGAACGGTCTATGCCGTAATTACTGTTTTATATAGAAAACTGTAAGAAATTAAGCTGAAAGCTATATATATATATTATATATATATATATATATTATATATATATATATATATATATATATATATATATATATATATTCAAAACATTGAAAAAAGATAATTTAATTATTCACACTAAAACCCTTGAGCTTGTGAGCTGGTCAAACTTAGCCTACCTTATCGCCCCCTCACTCAGGCGGATAAGGCCACACTCCCTCCCAACCTACCACGACACAGTGGGAAGCGTGGCCTCCTGGTATTCGGCACTCGGCGCTCATGTCTTCCACTCGGTATAGACGTTGAAGCATGTCCTGGCCACGAGAGTTTAGGGACTTTCACCCACGAACATCCAAAGTGCCCATATGCTTAAACCAAACATTTCCGGTGTCTCATCTGGCCATCCACGATATGCATGTGGAAGCCGCAGCCCTAATGTCGTTAGGGCGCCAAATGATAATGTCACAAAATGCGAGACACATGAGTCATACCATCCAGTCATGCATCAAACTGTACGTAACGCGCGCTCATGTGGGGCAACTCCATCTCTCGGGAAGTCCCATAAACAATCAACCCAACGACACATGTATGTTCAATCACTCCTCATAACAAGCATGCGAATGATGCGTATGAGCATGTATCATATAAAGGGTTTGGATAGAAAATAGACATCAAGGCGGAGCTCAGGAAGATATCAACGGTAGGAATTTCTTTCTCCAATTTTCCCTCTCATGTAACCCACTTGAGTTTTTATCCACCTCATTTTTTATTGCACATCCTAAAATGAGCTTGCAAAACGGATGGACGGAATTGATTTCTCACATACATTGCAGTGGGCCCCACACATCATCCTTACGTGCACGAACTTCTAGCGGAAGCCTTTGGCAGGAATCCCGCGTCCCTCTCTTTTCCGACTAAAACCAATCACTTATCCATTTTTCTGCGGTTTCTTCTCCCTCCATTCAAGCTGAGATATATATATATATATATATATATATATATAATATATATATATATATATATATATATATATATATATAAGAAAATTAATATCTCTTAAAAAATCCCTCGCCGCGAAATTCATTTTCTAATTCCCAAGTTTTTAAAAAAAAAAAATCCCTAATATTCTCAAAAAGAAGGGGAGCATTCGGACATCTGTCTCCAAGTTCGGGTCGATTTTGAAATGGGCTCAATTTCAAGACTCTAGCCCAAGCCTAGTTAGAGATGGGCTTGGCCTAGAAGCCCGACAATCCAACCCAACCCAACCCGTTGACGGTCCTATTTTCAACAGCTCTCATACAACTTGCAGGATTAGGGGTATCAACCGGCCGAGTTACAACTGAACCAAGTTCTATCCAAGCCTGGCCCGTGTAGTTCAAGGATCGAACCTGTCAACACGGTATAACCAAAGAGTTTTATTGTCGCACGCTTTGCATATAAGAGTCATAAGACGCTTGCGTAATTTTAGTAGGCAGGTGATGGACGCCAATTCCGTAGATCCGGCAGACCACCGAGATCGGAGGATCTGTCAGTGTAGGGCCCACTGTGATATATGTCACCTTTCATCCATTTTTTCAGCTCATTTTATGGCAAGTTTCTAAAAATGAAATAGATCAAAATCTCAAGTGGACCACACCACAGGAAACAGTGGTGATTGAATGCGCTCACCATTCAAAACTTCATGAGGTCCGTGTGACTTTATCAACAGGTTGGATGGCAAATATCAAACTGATATTTGCGTTTTTATTTCATCCAGGTCCGTGTGACTTTATCAACAGGTTGGATGGCAAGTAAACAGTACAGTGGGCCCAAGTAAGTTTTTAATTGTGGGCGCTCAATCACCACTGTTTCCTGTGGTGTGGTCCACCTGAGACCTGCATCTGCTTCATTTTTAGCTCATGCTCTAAAATGAGTTGAATAAAACAAATACATCATGGTGGGTCCCATAGTCACTGATCCATGCAATCTGCGCCGGCATACAGGGGTGTGACATTCGTTGATACAGATGGAACGACTTAATGTGGATGGGATCCATGCCGTCCATCAGGTGCAACACCCTACATTTGGACCGAGTTCAAGAATCCGGCGGACAACATGACTTACGTGGGCCACATGGGAAACTTTAGAGATGGGAGCCTCCCACTATTAAAGTAGTCCAAATGTACATGGAGCCTACCATGATGTGTATACATATATATACCATCCAATCCTTTCATCTGACGTGCAATACAAGGATGAATGGATTCCCCAAAATACAGGACATTCCAAGACTCATGTGGGACACAGCAGGTGAATTTAGAGGTCTAGGGCATGATTTTACAACTTCCCCCTATTGTGTGGTACTCCAGCCCACCTAAAGAAGCAAACCGAATCACAGCTTGGAATCTCCCACTTCATGAACCTAATAATTACAATTCAAAAATTGTAGGACCCACGAATGTTTCAACAGTCCGACTTCAATCCAACTACGCTGAAGTTTGTCCACCTTTTGCTCCGACTGAGATTTAGAGTATCACCAAAAAATTCAGCCACGATTAAGGGACCCACATGCTTTATCAATACATAAAGCAACAGATTTGAGGGCTAAATTTCTCTGCCTGATTGTGACTGGAATAAAATTTTCTGGCTTGCTAGTGACTTGCTGCATCATCACGACGATATACGGATGAAGCAGCAAGTCCAGAAAAATTTAGCCGACGAATCCATGGCGTCCTTTCCACGTGGAAAGGCAACCTCATGGGAGCTTCTCATGAAGCCAAGCTATGGAGCCTCATCATAATCTATGTAATCTATGTAGTACATCCTTCCAATTAATTAGATGCGTCTTTCCAAGGTGATTTACAACCCTAAAAATCTGGCCACTCAATGATTTGGTTGGGCCACACCACACACAACAATTGAAAGTCGATACTAACCTATTGAAATTTTCATAATAGTTTAGAGGGCCCATGGAGATGTGGTTCATATACAGTACATGTTTTGTATGCGTATCATTTAGATGAAGAGTAACGTTAAGTTTCAACCGTATCCAAAACTCAGATGTGACTTATCAAGTGATTTTAGATCTTTTACTCATGATTTCTGATTGTGTGACCCACTTGAATTCTGGATACGGCTGACTTTTGGGATATCCCATAAGCTAGATGAGATCCACCAAATGAACAGTGTGGATGTAGTACTTAAATCACGGTGGGGCTATAATTTAGCTGCATATGATGGCAGCTCTGAGTGTCGCGACATATGCAAAATAAAGTTGGACTATAAAATGAAGTCGTTTGCATGCACCTCCTTCCAGTCACCTCCTTCCCAAAACACCACCAACAACAACAGAGCCCTGTCTCTACGATGGTAGATTCTGAGATGGAAAACATTGAAATCGAAATGGCTCCAGAGGTTCAAGTCCAAGTACAGGATTCTGTTGAAGCTGAGATCAACAACACTGAAATCGAAGCGCCTCTGGAGGTTCAGGTGCACGTTGGCGAACGTCCAGGTGAAGCTGAGAACGGGAACCACCTAAGAATGGGTTTATTTGCCAATATTGCTGTGAACGGCATTTTGGTGATGGGATTGCTCCTACTACTGGCTGCGGCATTCCTATCATCCATCTCAGATATCACTGCCAAAAGGATGATATCTACGGGTACGTTGCTGATCTATGTTGGACTTGCACTCAAGATGAAGCTTCCTCTCTCATCTTAGAAGTTGAGAAATGGTTATTTAAAGGTACTTATAAGTATGTAGTCAATAAAATTATCTATCTTCAGTCAATTTCTTCTTTCGAGGGTTTGTTTCGTAATAATGTTTGGATACAACAGTTATATGATAGTATATGGTGAGATTTCAAGGCTCTTCTTGTCAACATCATGCATGTTTTCTTGTTGTATATGTGAAATCAACTCCGTCCATTATGTGAGAACCCTTATCTTATCCATGCAGACAAACGATCATCTTGATAAAATTATCACATGAGTCGTACCAATGAAAAAAATGTAAAATTACTCATAAAACCTCTACGTTTGGGCAGCGTGGCCCACCTGAGTGTTGTATGAGGCTGATTTTTGTTTTTTTTTCCATTGATTCTTCTAAGCCACACCTAAAGAACGGGTTTAATGAAAGATATACATCATGATGGTACCACACAAACCTATGGTTGGCGTTAGGGCTGTACATGAACCTGAGTTGGAGTTGGGATAGGTTCCGGTTCGGCCCGACTCGGCCTGAAACCTGGGTCGGCCCGACTCGGCATATATATATATAATATATATATATATTCTTAAATTTTTATCCATTTACCCTCACCATTTACAATAATTCAGGCCATCCAAATCGTATGTCCCTTTGTAGATGGAGCAAAGTCTCAAAATCTATGACAAAAGCTCTTTTCAAAAATCAAGGCCGTTCAAGTTATCTGCCAAAGTTCTTTCCATGGAGTAGATGGAGCAAAATCAAAAAATCAAGGCCGTTCAAATCATAGGTCTGAAACTGGTCCAAACTCGCCTGATTGCTGACCGGGCCGGGTTCGGGTTGGACATGTTAGCCCAGCCCATTGATGGACCCGTGAAAATTGGGAGAGGATTAGGTGTTACTTGGGTAACACATTACTTGGGTAACACATTACTTGATGTATGCATTATATATCCACCCCGTCCATTTTTTCCAGCTAATTTTAGCACAAGATCTCAAATTTGTGGTAGATCCAAGTCTCAAGTGGACCACACAATGGGATTGAATTCCCACCATTAAAATTTTCCTGGGGGACAAGCTGATATTTGCGTTTTCTCTTCATCCAAGTCTTCCAGACCTCATCGAAAAATTGGATGGGAAATAAACATTAGTATGGTGGGCCCTAGGAACTCTTCAACGGTGGGTGTTAAATGACCACTGTTTCCTATACAGTGGTCCACTTGAGATTTAGATCTACTTAAATTTTGGAACCATGCTCTAAAATGTAATGGAAGAACTGAAGAACGGCATGGATATACAACACTGACATCAAGGTGGGCCTCATGGTCTAATGGTATTACCCGGCTAACACCTAATCCAATAACCCCATGTAACTTGGGGTCTACCATTTGGACCGTTTATTAGAGTTACAGATATGTTACGTGTGCAATTCATGAGTACATGCTCATAAACGATCCATTTCTGAGCCCTTGATGATTATGCATGGTCTAACCCCAAGCGGACCCAAACCAAAGCCCAGCTAGTTCAAGATCCGGGCTGTTTATTAGGTGAGCCAATCAGGCTTGATATTGATTAGGTGAGCCAATCAGGCTTGATATTGATCAGAATGCCCTTGAAACCGTAAACAGGCCGAGCTGATGGGCTCTTGTCCACAACCCAAGTCAGGCCAATTAATAAGCCAGAGAAATCATTTTTAGCCCAAGTCTGACCCATAACCCAAATAATCCTATTAACAGACCCATCAATGGCTGAAATTGGTCTATCAATAGGATGGACCCAAGCCGAGCAAACTCGAAATTTCGAATAGTGCAACGCACAAAGCCCAGCATGAAGGCCCGGAACCATGCATAGCCCGGATGGGCCCTTGCTAACAGACCCAAGCCCGTCCCAACAAAGGTTGGGCCTGAAGATGACACACCCTGGCCTGAAAATTAATCAAATCCCTATTTCTAATCCATCCATTGATCAGGTGGACCACATGCACAAAGAGATGGACACTTGTAGAAATGAATCCTTGGGTTGGTTAACATACAACAAGCATGTTGTGGATAATTGGAAGATGGACCACATGAATTCGAGAACATATGAAGTTGGACCGGCCTGTCTAAACCTGCCCTAGTCGGGTGAACTGCTTGGCCCATTGCTACCTCTGTGCCCCGACCATTGGCTGGATCTGATCAGCTGAAAATCCTGGCAGAAGGTTACCATAGGCCCAGCCAGTTCACAGCCCTAACTGGAGGAGTACGAAGTTCCTGCGCAAGGATTCTGGGTGGGACGCACTGCAATGTTTTTGAGAAACAACCCATCCATCCATCCATTTTTCGAGATGATTTTAGAACATGCGACCAAAAATGAAGAGGATCCAAAACTCAAGGGAGACATAGTAGATGAAACAGTGGGGAAAGCCTACTGTTGAAACCTTCCTAGACTCCACCTTGATGTTTATATGCCAACCAAACCGTTTATAAGGTCATTTTCACTGGGATGAAGTGAAAACACCAAAAACTTGCACCGATACCAAACTTTTGTGGCCATATAAATAGATCAACGGTGGTTCCTCTCGTGTGGCCCATTTGAGTTGTGGATACACCTTATTTTTGGTTGGATGTCCTAAAATAAGCTTGAAAAATGGATGGATGGGTTGAATTCTCACAAACATCACAGTGGGCCCCGGCCCACCCAAAATCCTTGCGCAGGAACTTCCTGACAAAGGCTTTGGCAGGAAATCCGCTGTCCCTAGGTGGGCTATGAATGTCCATATCAACGTACATTTAAAAGACCTACCTATTGATCTTATCTCCCTTACTTTTGGTTTAGGCTTTCATGGAGGGCCTAACCTGATGAATGTCTCTGATTTTAAAACATCCTGACCATCCAATTAACCGGTTAACATATCATGCTTATGATTAGAGATCAATTTTGGTGGTTGAGGACCTAAAGAGAGTCATAAACCTTAATGCATCAGGATGAAAATGGTGTTGTGGACCAGATTTTGGAAACGGGGGGTCCATGATTTGGGTGATCCAAACCATTCCTTTAATGGGCCCCACTGTGGACAGGGGATGCCTTGAAATAGACACTAACCCTGTGATCAGTCACCTACAAATAGACACACGAGAAATGGTTTGGATTTACTTCAAGAGTCCATGATTCAGGACCTCTGGAGCAGTTCTAAGGAGCACTATATCCTCTTCCTGATATGATTTCCATCAAATATATAATCAATTAAAAGGGGGAAAATTGTCTATATTTACACTGCATGGTTCAATGATCCAGATCGTTGATTGGCTGGACCCCGCATTGGATTGATCATGAAGATGAACTCTTGGATTGAAAGATGCTAGATGCCAATCTTGGTCCTCTTCCACTTGAACGCAGATCACTGTAGTATTTGTCACCTTGACTATCTATTTGCTGATCATCCTTCAAAAGAAAAAAAAAAAAATCTATTTGTTGGCCAAATAATTGAAAGGTAACGATCATCCTGATGAGGGCCATGGTCCATCAACAAATGGGGCCAAGGAAAGAATGGTTTGGATCATGGAACCATAGCCTCACCTGTAGAAACTGAAAACCAAAGTAGGATGTGCATTTCTCAGGTTGAAGATCATATCATTCTTCTTCAACAAACAATCACACCCACATGGAGTGAAAACAAACACCATAACAACAATAAAAAGCCTTTTCTTTTCTTCTTCCTCAAGCTGTATGAAAGAATATCTGGCTCTGAACACCACCCCTTTAACTTGACTGGGGACCCTTTGCCATGGCAGCTTCACGTTCCTGGCGACGACGTTCTCTCTAAGACACCGAATATAAGCAAATCAATGTAATGGCTAATGCAGAATATTTAAGCACATACAAACAAATTAATTAATCTAACTTGGGCTGCATTTGGTTGCATTCATGATATTTGATGCAACCAAATGCAGCCATAGGCAATGGTTTGCTTGCTCGGATATGCTTTTGCAATACAATGTTTTGATTTCAGAGGCAGTCTTCAATAGGCAGGTATGTTCGCCAAAAAAGCCTCCAGATTCAATCATTCTAAGTGGACAGATGCAGTCTCTTAGGGTGCATTTGGGTGTACAAGTGAATTTATCCATACTTTCCATACCACCACCACGACTGGTTATTCTTTGGCAGATCCCGCTCCAAAACATGAGGGATAGAGCAAAGGTGGCGAGGCCTATCATATCAATAGGGTTGTGTGAAGAGAAGCAGGCCACTCATCCAATCGACATTATGTGGCAGGGGCCGCCCAGTTCAACCAACCAATGGGGCGAGCTGGTCTGCTTTGATCCAGGAGAAAGCCAAGCCCGCAAGCTGCCTTGTCAGTGCAGGCCATGGATTCAGTTAAGTGAAGACAAAATCATACTGAAACAGCACTCAAATTGCAGTTACATTCATTTCAAGTCCAAATTGAAAGAAATGAAATTGCTGTTTGGAGCATAAGAACCTCCCACTTCATGAACCTAATAATTGCAATTCAATTCAATGGTGCATCCAAATCCAACTTTGTATCAGGTTGGCTTTGTAGTCTGCAATTTCATATGTGGCATAGCCAAATTGTTTATTCATCGCATTGATAAGCTCAGTTTGCAGACCCAACTCGTCTATAAAGTTTGTCTTTTTCTTTGGTGGATATGTCATTATACTCGTCTTTAACAATAGAAGTGGAAATGACGAATTAGTTTAGATTGATGGCCAACAAGTACCCAAAAAGACCATTTCCAATATCTTAGGTCAATAATTCAAGACAGTGGAGAGATTGAGAAGGATATTGCTCATAGAATTAGAGCTAGGCAGATGAAGTAGAGGCCTCTAGAGTCTTATGTGATCGCCACATACCAATCAAATTAAAGGGGACATTTTATAGGATGGCTATAAGACCAGCCATGCTTTATGGAAATGTTGGGCAGTAAAGCACTAGTCGTTTAGAGTATAGCTAAAATGAGGACTTTGAAATGGACGAGTCCAGGATGACAAAGGATAGAATTATAAATGAATGTATTCAAAGAAACTTGGGTGTAGCCCCAGTAGGTAATTTGACAGTGGAAAGTAGACTTAGACAGTTTGGCCATGTGCATTGGAGACAATGAACTACACCAATTGGGAGTTGGTTTACAAAAGGGCAAGTGGAAGACCAAAAAGGATGTGGTTTTGTTTTTTTTAAAACGATGTATTTCAATAAATAAAACTGGCCACAGCCATAATTACAAATATACAAAAAATAAACCAAAAACACAGGAAGCAACTACAAAGCAGCCCACGAATCAGGCAAATGGATATCTGCCTATGTTTTAAGCCATTCAAACACTAGCACCTTTGCTTTACCGAAAACATCCTCTACTCGACCCTCCTCACAATTCCTAAAGCAACAATTATTCCGCTCCAACCATATAGGCCAAATACCCGCCAGAAGACATAATCGACAAACTTTCAAACCTACTCTGCTTAACCCTCCCCTATGCCACATCATGAAGAAATTTCCAATTGATTTTGGACATACCCAGATTATTTGAAAGAGATGAAAAAAAAAAAATTCCACATCTAACGAGCAAACTCACGATGGAAAAATAAATGATCCACCGATTCCTCATCTTTAAGGCACAAGATACAAACATTCAAAAGAACCATTTTTTTCTTTTACGAAGGTTATACACTGTGAGCACCTTGTTACCTCCCACTAACCAAGCTAACATAGCCACCTTCGTTGAAGCCCCATAATACAAAACTGGAGCAATTGGACAAAGCCCATTAACCAGCTGACCTCCACTAAGCATTCTGAAGAGTGACCTAACCGAGAATTTTCCTGACTTTCTTTTAACCACAACATTGAGTCTTGCTCTGGAGATACCGGCTTTACCTTGGATAAAAGGTCCAACAAATTCACCAATTCCTCAAATTCGTCATCATTTAAATTTCCTCTACACTGCGGGGCCCAACCCTCTTTGTAAGGAATAACAACTAGCAGCTAGCATCTCCTCTTCTCTTGCTAGACTTGCTAACCTAGGAAATATAACCCCCAATTTCTGCTCCCCCACCCATATATCATCCCAAAACCTACTCTTTTGCCCATTTCCCAAGGAGATACCCACCCCTTTCCATACCTTGCTTTTTATCGAGTTTACCACTTTTCATAGGTAAGAAGATCTATAGAGAGACGAAGACCACGTCCATCCACTGACCCCCGGAACCTAACCCTACTTCCTCCGAACTACCTCCCTCCATAGACTCCCCTCCACCCCAAATCTCCATACCCATTTACTTAGCAAGGCTTGATTAACCACCTCCAAACTTCTCAACCCCACACCCCCTTGGCTGACTGACTTGCATGCGTCTTCCCATTTCATGGTATGGAACTTTTTCTTTTCTTCCATACCTTTCCAGAAGAAATCCCTTGAAATTTTTTCAAATTTATCTGATACCGACTTTGGGCATTTAAGAAGGGACATAAAGTAAATCGAAAGGTTGGACATAGTCACCTTAATCATAGTTATCGTTCCCCCTAGAGACAAATACCTGCTTCTCCACTGTGATAGTTTATTTTGAAATCTTTCAGTGACTTTGTCCCCTTGCTGCAACCCCCTAGACGAAGAGAAGAAGCCATTTGGAGAGCCATTTACTAGAATTGAGAACTTTGGAGATGCAACACACATCCGCATCCACGTTCTCCATCTCCTTCCACACCCCAACCAACCTAGTAAATAATCTAAGAAGCCCCAATCAACATGATCGTATGCCTTCCCTACATCCAGCTTACAAAGCACACCTTTCCTTCCGCTTCTGTTACATATATCTATATTTTCGTGAGCTGCTAAGAAATTATCAGCAATTTGTCTTCCCACTACAAAGGCCCCTGAGATTTAGAGACGACTCCACCTAAGGTCGCTTTAAATCTTGTGGCTAGAACTTTTGACAGAATTTTGTATGGCCCTCCCAATAAACTTATCGGTCTGTAGTCCTACAAGCTTTCCGCACCTTCCTTCTTTGGGATTAATGCAATGAACGTAGCACCAAACTTCAGGAGCAAGGTAACTGTTTCATAAAATTTGTTAATAAAACCAATTACCTTGCCTTTAACCAAATCCCAAAACTTATGATAAAAGAGTATTGGGAACCCATCCAGACCAGGCACCTTTTCTCCACCCAACTCTTCAACTGCGGACACTATTTCTTCCTCGGTAAATTGTTTTTCAAGGGATTCTTCCACGTGGTTGTAGTAAGACAAGATTTAATGACTTATGGTTTTAGTAAGGTTACGACCCTTGATAGAGTGGTGTAGCGGAAAAACATTCATGAAGCAAACCCCAATTAATTGGGGTAAGGCTAAGATGATGATGATGATGAGGAGGAAGAGGACGATGATGATGAAGGGACCAAAAGCAAGTGACCCTCTTCTCACTCCCTCTTCAATAGGCCTATTGACCACCTCATTGACACCCCTCATAACAATATAACAAACGGCTCCCAAGCTAGCTACTAAAAATTGAACCTTTTTTCAATTCCCCAACTTATCATTCTTGACCCACTAAAATATGAGAATCTCCTTCAATGAGAAGCTTCCCATAATAGGAGGAGAAAATGCAAATCCCTTCTCTTAGCATATGAATCATTGCAAGATCTGACCCCACCTCACCCTAAGGCCCAGAAAAAGCCATCATCACCTCCAAACATTTGTTTCTCAAGATGCTCTTGATCCCAAAGGGGCCAAGGTTTTCCAAAGAGCCCCCAAAGGACCTGGATCGAGGCAGCTCCCACTTGATCTTAGAGTTCTTCCTTTCAAACTGTCCTAATGGAAAACCCCCAAAACTATGGTCTAGCAAAGCAAGATTCTTCATTTGATTGATTCCACCAAAGGTACTTCCTATCAAAGATCCTATTATTCATTTCCTTCTACCAAAGCGTGTTGATTATCTTTGTGGGGATTCTCTCTCTTGCTCCAGATCCATTGAGGGTGTGCTAGACACATTTCTACGCGACTACATCCACAACTTTGTGACATCCCTTAGTATGGGACCTAGCATGCATAGCTTCCCAAGGCAGCATAACACCCACCAAACTGTCGTGCATAGAGCTGTCATAAAACTGAAACATTGCATGGCTAAGTGTAAATTCTAATACTTACATGCACCATAGAGCCTTCATCCACCATGATAACTTTAAATTCGTAATCTATGAGGATGCAACATCTGGTTTTCTTTGCCAACAATAGTTCCATTTTATTGGGACTTCCAAATTTTAAAAAAAAAAAAAGGGAAACTCCAGCCAGATAACTCTAGCATGTGCCATTCCACTTGCATTGTTGTGTTGGACCATTGACGTGATATTCAGGTTTGGTCCTTTGATCACATGTCCAAGCATTGACGCCTTCTCACCACTGTGAGATATTGATGCCTACAGTTAATCTTGCTTCAAATCAACTGCAACTATCATTCTTTATAGATCTTCTAGAACATGGGTGTGCTTCTCCGAACTACCGTTCAACAGTTTCAAATCCCTTCTATCAACTGCTTCATCTCCATCTCTCTTTCCCCTGTAGCATTATGTTGCCTAGTTTCCTTTGCTCTCGTTTAACGGTTTGCTTTTCACAACCAAGAAGATGAAAATTATACATAATTTCCAGTTTGAGACCTCCAATGTGCAATACAGCAATAGGCACACAAGATAGTTTTTCATTACCTTTTCAATTGGTTACACCTCTAATTATTCCTCCTCCACATGACTCCTAAAACCTTTCACCCTTTCTTTGAATGAAAATGATAATTTATTAAAGCCCAACCTCTCATGGTATTCCTTAAAATCAACCAACAAGCATCAGTTATTTCTCTTAATTGGTTGCACTCCACGCATATGTAATCCTCAATTTTAACCACGTGCAAACTATTCCAACCACGCATTATCAAGCCATGCAAGCCTACCGATGAGAACATCGTGCACACGCACAGCCGCACACCACCACCCCTACGCACGTACGTACGCAGAAGGAGGATCCCATCATCGATTTGGCTCGATGACGACGTCCAGGGAAGGCCTCCTAGCTAGAAGACAAGTTTTGGTTTAGAAAAGTGAGCCCGATAGTCAAGAAAAGCCCATCATGGGATCTCATGATCGTGGCTCACTCGTCGGATTGATTTCATTTTTTAGGTTTTGCTTATTGTTATTATTTAGAACATTGTGAACGCTTTAGATTTTTATGTTTGGTTTTTATTTTAGTTTACTTCATCGCCAAGTAATAGGTTGCGCACATGGTGCGAGTTTTTGGAGTATAGGCAGGGTGTCCCATATCGGTTACGTATCGGCCGTATCGGCCGATACGTAACGGAAACGGTAATGGCCGATACGCGATACGGGGTCGTATCGGCCGTTACGTTTTTTTGTGCCCGTATCGTCCGTAACGGTCACCGTAACGGTCAGCGTAACGGTCAACGTAACGGTCAGAAAACGGCTCTTTTTTTTTTTTCGTTTTAAGGACTTTTTTTGCTGTTTTTTCCAAATTTCTTGCTTCCAAACTGTTTTTCATACCTTCTAATAGTAATTGACCAACCTTGGCTGGTTATTTGGGACAAAACACGTTATATTACGGATTTGGTTGAATCAAAGCTCGGTGGGCCATTTTTCAAAATTCGTCAAAAATAGGTATTTATTTTTTTTTAATATGTTTTACTGTTTTAATCATGCCATATGATGTGTTAATCATAGTAGAACATGATAATGTGCATTTTACAGATTTGGGGTGTCATTTAATAATTTTTTTTATATTTTTTTTCTATTTACGCATGAATTTTGGCCCTTTTTTTAAAATTCGAAAAATCAATTTTTTAGTTGTTTTGTTGTTCTAATCATGTCATATGATGTGTTAATCATAGTAGAACATATTAATGTGCATTTTACAGATTTGGAGTGTCATTTAATATTTTTTTATATTTTTTTTCTATTTACGCATGAATTTTGACCCTTTTTTTTTAAATTCAAAAATCATTTTTTAATAATTCTTTTGTTGTTTTAATCATGTCATATGATGTGTTAATCATAGTAGAACATATTAATGTGCATTTTACAGATTTGGGGTGCCATTTTATATTTTTTTATATTTTTTTTCTATTTACGCATGAATTTTGACCATTTTTTTTTAAATTCGAAAAATCAATTTTTAAGGGTTGTTTTGCTGTTTTAATTATGTCATATGATGTGTTAATCATAGTAGAACATATTAATGTGCATTTTACAGATTTGGAGTGCCATTTTATATTTTTTAATATTTTTTTTTCTATTTACGCATGAATTTTGACCTTTTTTTGAAAATTCGAAAAATCATTTTTTAATGATTCTTTTGCTGTTTTAATGATGTCATATGATGTGTTAATCATAGTAGAACATGTTAATGTGCATTTTACAGAATTGGGGTGTCATTTTATATTTTTTTATATTTTTTTTCTATTTACGCATTTATTTTGGCCCTTTTTTTGAAAATTTGAAAAATCATTTTTTAATGATTCTTTTGCTGTTTTAATGATGCCATATGATGTGTTAATCATAATAGAACATATTAATGTGCATTTTACAGATTTGGAGTGCCATTTTATATTTTTTTATATTTTTTCTATTTACACATGAATTTTGACCCTTTTTTTTTTAATTCGAAAAATCAATTTTTAAGGGTTGTTTTGCTGTTTTAATCATGTCATATGATGTGTTAATCATAGTAGAACATGTTAATGTGCATTTTACAAATTTGGGGTGCCATTTTATATATTTTTTTATATTTTTTTTTATTTACGCATTTATTTTGGCCCTTTTTTTGAAAATTCGAAAGATCAATTTTTAATGGTTGTTTTGTTGTTTTAATCATGTCATATGATGTGTTAATCATAGTAGAAGTGTAAAACATATTAATGTGCATTTTACAGATTTGTGTGTCATTTTATAAATTTTTTTTTTGTATTTTCAAATTAGTGACTTTATATTTTTATTTGCTTATATTGGACAGGTTTTGGAGCTTCTTAGGGTTTAGTTAGAACATAAAATTATCTTTATTAACATAGGTCATACACTCATACTCATATCCTAAACCTAAAGAAATGTTTGGGTCTGGCCAACAACAAGTAGTGAGGATATTGGATGGCAACATTGTGAGAGGGTTGGTGGTACTAGGCATCAAATGAAGTGCAAGTATTGTGATAGACTAGTGACTGGTGGAATTACCCGTCTCAAACAACATTTAGCACATCGAAAGGGCCAAGTTGCGCCATGTGTCAGAGTACCGAAAGAGATAATGCTTTTAATGCAAGCTAGTTTGGATGAGTCGAAAGGTAAACGTGCTGCTGTACAAAAGAAGAAAGATGATATTTTGGATGCAGCTCGACAGGAGGTGTTTGGTCCTGAATATATGGGCGTTCGTGATGAAGATATTATTGATTCTGACGAAGATTCAGATCGGGAATTAACTATAGCTAGGAGAGAGAGCGTGCGTCTAGCTCGTGAAGAGGAAGAACGTCGCCGCATGTTTGGCACGCATGGGTCAGTGCGTGATACAGGGGGGGGGGGGGCAGTGGGAGTGGGAGTGGGAGTGGGACAGGGAGTGCAACTCTGCTTCTGCAGGTGGGACTGAGGGTGGGGGGGGAGGGGGGTAGGTTTGGTGGGTTACGACGTATGTTTGGGAGCCGACGACAGACATCTTCACGTGATGCCCCTATACGTTTGGATGAAGAAGTAAATGAGCCTAGGAGACCCTCTATTGATCCAATCCTATTTAGAAAGAATCAACTAAACAAAAAAAGATAAAACAAATGTGGAGTAGAACTTCTGTTGAGAAATTAGGTAGAGCAGCAACAAAGTTATTTATACATGCCAACATACCTCCTAACGCGGCCAATTCTCCATATTGGCAGGTGGTAATTGATGCAGCAGCAGAAGCAGGTGAAGGAATAAAAGCTCCCACGGCTAAGGAGATTAGGGGGAAATGGACAGATGCAGAGTATGTGGATGTGAAAGCATACGTGGCTACCTTTAAACCTGTATGGCAAGCCAGAGGATGCACGATCATGTGTGATGGTTGGACTGGCCCAACCAGACGTAGCATGATCAACTTCATAGTGTACTGCCACTTAGGAACTATATACCACAAGTCAATTGATGCCTCAGAAGCAACAAAAGATTCAATATATATTATGGGCCTAATGGATAAAGTTGTGGATGAGATTGGAGAGGAGAATGTAGTGCAGATTGTGACAGATAATGAAGCATCATATAAGCTTGCAGGACATATGTTGATGGATGAGAGAAAACATCTTTTTTGGTCACCATGTGCTGCCCATTGTATCGATCTTATATTGGAAGATATTGGGAAGAAGAAGAATGTTAAGGAAATGGTCGAAAGGGCAAAGGAAGTGACGACGTTTATTTACAACCATAATCAAGTAGTCGCAATAATGAGAAAGTTCACGAAAGGACGAGAGTTGTTGAGGCCTGCGGCGACTAGATTCGCAACAAACTTTATAGCATTAGAGAGTTTATTATTCCAGCATAGGGGAGAGTTGAGTGAGATGTTTGCTTCCCGAGAATGGCTCAACACAAAACATGGGAAGAAGACATCAGGGACACACCGTCGACGTTGCGAACACCATACGTGACAACAAATATTGGAAGAAGGTCAAGGCGATCCTAAAGGTGATGGAGCCACTAATGAGGGTACTCCGTCTTGTTGAAACCGATGAAGCACCTACCATGGGCTTCCTATATGATGCCATGGATAAGGCAAAGCTTGCAATTCAACGTGATTGTAGAAGTTGGGAGACTTATTGGAAGATGATCGACAAGAGATGGACAAAGCAACTCCATCACGATCTTCATGCAGCAGGTTACTACCTAAATCCTAGGTATAGATATGCCCAATCATTTGTTGCGGATGATGAAGTTCGTGTCGGGCTAAAAAATGTGATAAAGAGATTAGAGCCTGACTTAGATCTGCAAATAAAGGCGCTGAATGAATTAGATACATTTGGAAATCGCCTTGGTAGCTTTGGAGATGCTCTTGCACAGCATGCAGTATCTAGGTTGCAACCGACCGAATGGTGGATTAATTTCGGAGAGAGTACGAAGGCTCTCCAAAAAATTGCAGTAAAAGTTTTGAGCCAGACAAGTCTTCCTCTAGCTGCGAAAGGAATTGGAGTTGTTTTGCGCTCATTCATTCAAAGAATAGGAATAGATTGCAAGACTAGAACATTAGATAGACTTGTCTTCATGCACTACAATATAAAACTAAGAATGCGACGACATCATAGGAGCATTACAGCTGCTGATGACGGAGACTACTGTCCAATAAACTTGGACAATATTTATGATGAGGATGACCCACTTTACCTTGGTTGGAAACAAGCGAAAAGCAAATTGAAGAGGATAGTGAAGAATTGAAATTGATGACCCAGAAATACGTAGAGCGCAACAAGAGAGTCGTGCAGATGTGTTGGACCCAGTAAGAAGGGCAGCGTTTATGCCACGTACGGATACGGCTCAAGATCAACAAAAGAGTACAAGCAGTGGTAGCGTGACCGTGTCAGATGATGACGACCCCCCTGCCCCTGGTGCTGGCACTTCTGGTGTTGCTTACCCCCTTATACAGCCGTCTACAGATCACGATGGCGATGAACATCGACGACGTGGTACACGAGGTCGGACTTACGAGTGTACCGAGTCACGATACAGCCAGCCGGAGGAGGGTACATCTAGTGGTGCACGTGGACCGGGAGGTCCGGAACATCAGCAGGCTCATGGTCTTGGTTATTATGATGGATATTCTTATGGTCAATTGGATTATAATTATGGTGGTTATACTGAGCCTGTTCCATCACATTCATGTTGGAGTAGCCCTCCCGATCAATATCCATATGATTATAGATATCCAGATTCAAATCCAAGTTACTCATCACAGCAGACGCACTCTCAATCTCAAGATTCTCAACAGCCTGAGTATGGGCACCAGTATGGCTATTCGACGGGCACTAGTGGATATCCTTACTCGGGGTCAGAGTCGTTTCCTAGTCAGGATCAGTCATCCTCTGATTTCGTTGATCTAGTATTTCCTTCTGGCACTGGATATTATGGATATGCAGCACCTGCACCTATTGGACAGCCTCAGCCTGATGGTGACGATGACGATGATGTGGAGGTCGAGCAACCACAAAAAAGCAGATTTTCATTTTGGTGGTGACTTGTGATTGTGAGTATATATTTGTATTAAGGTAAGTATTTGCAGCAGACAGCTCACAACAGTATTATTGCAAGAAGCCATGCAGTCATGCACACACTTGACACTGCCGAACTTGTATTTAAAATAACTCCCCTGACAACCAATCAAGTAATCCTTAATCAAGTTGCAGGGGAGTATATCAGACACTACTAATTTATTTTTTTAAATATTCTTGACTTGAGGATGACAGGTTATAGACAGGAATCACAATCACTTGCACAGGTATGTTCGAGAAATTCCTCAAAAATAATTAGATACACCTAATGTAAGATATTTTCATATTACATTCATTCTAATATATCTATCATTGATAGTAGATAGTTAGAAAATTAAATATATGAATTTTGTAGTCAAATTTAGGTTATCTGATTCATAAATTCATCAGACAATCCGATACAACTTCTCACCAAAGAGTGGACCGTTACAACCACCGTAACCATGTTCCAATTTATAAATGAATGCATATTTGGAATGCTTAGAATATTCCGGATTTAATCCATATATTTTCATATTTTTTTGGCAAAAAAAATTTTTGCACCGTTACAGGCCGTTACGCCCCCGTATCGCCGTTACGCCCCCGTATCCGTATCGGTTTTGGAGGTCACCGTTACGCCAACCGATACCGATACGGGACACCTTGGGTATAGGGTTTTCCCTATAAATAGGCACCCCTTGTAGTTCTTTTAGTCATTGAAGTTTAATAAAAATTTCTGCTTTATTTTTCTGCTCTCTTCGTGAGTTGTGGAAGAATTCAAAAGTGGGTGCGAAGCCCTCACTTTTCGAAGGGCTAACTACTGTGGTGCGAAGCCACATCGACCCCTATTCATCCCCATCCTCCATCATCTCTTTTTTCTATCTTCCACCACCATCCATACTTCACGTTCGTCCTTGGTTGCATCAGTTTCCTTTCATTACAGCAGGTTCTTAGATTTCGGCCTGCAGGAGGGCTGAAACTTCGACGGAGCACCACGCCCAGATCAGAGATCGGATCGACGTCAAAATCGGGGGTTTTGCAGCCCAGGCCTGGCCGACCAAGGCCTAGGAATCCTTTTCAGGATTCTCTCCCCCCTCACACGTGCGGCCAACCTCAGGCGCATGTGCGCCCGCACCTGGCCCGCTGTCCACACGCCGGGATCATCTCGGCTTCAGGTTTTTTTCTATTTTCCTCTTTTTTATACCTAATTGCATAACCCTATACCTAGATTACATTATCCCTCACTGATTTGCCCTTTTACTCACTCTAGGGTTCCTTGAATTGAGATTAGGGAATCCTTTGGATTAGGGACTAATTTTTATGCATGAGTGGTTGATTTTATTTCCCTTTGACATCGTTTGGCTTATAATTTTTATTGGTCCAGCCCTAGCCTGTGTCGGCTTGGACCCGCATAGATTCCCCTTCTTAATTGAATGTTTAGATTTTCACGTGGGATGTGGAATTTGTGTGATTGTTTCTGAATTGGTAGGATCTAAGCCTGAAATCTTGCATGTCATATTTAATTTTCCATGTCCTGCATCAAATTTGGTATCAGAGCATAGGGTTCTTGTAGGGGAATTCACCACATATTTAGGGTTTAGTTTATTTGAGTCTGCCATCCATTCAGTCCATCATATATAGCTGAATTTTAGTAACAATGTGTGATCGCCTTCATATAGAGTCTCATAGGGTCATTTAATTTTTTTAGATGCATATAGTTGCCATAGCAGGTCCTTAGGTTGAGTTAGCCTGTGTATGCCCACACGTACGGGTCGCGGTTTTGGTTTGCACCCTACTCTAACCATGGAGCAACTACAAGAATCAATGGCCAAGTTAACCAAGCAGTTTGAGTCTATATCTAAGCGCTTAGAACAACGCATAGATCAACGCCTTAACCAATTTGATGATCGCGTTACTCAAATAGAGGCCTCCCTCAAGGCAAACCCCACCATTGGGGAAGATGCCTATTCTCGAGCAGGTGGTCAGGAGATTAGACCAAGGAATGGAGGCGGCCAAAGAGTTGGTCATGAGCGCGCACCTGTGCACCCACCCCGTGAGGAACATCATGACCAATATGACCCAGATGCGCAACTCCTCAAGGGAGTTAGAGTATATGCCCCTACTTTTGATGGCCACTTAGACCCTAAAGCCTTTTTAGATTGGTTGGCGGATATGGACCACTATTTTGAATGGTATGATATGTCGGATGCTCGACGAGTCCGATTCGCCAAGATGAAGCTTGTGGGTCAAGCAAAGAGGTTTTGGGCGACGGTTGAGAGAAAGAAAGAAAGAGCGAGGGAACTCTCAATAGTCTATTGGGGCGAAATAAATAAACACTAAAGAAGAAGTACCTCCCTCCTTTCTCTTATCGCATGCGGTTGATTGAGGAGTGGCAGTCTCTTCGACAGAGTTCCATGAGTGTTGCTGACTATATTGAGAAATTCGAAGAGTACTTGACCCGCTGTGAGGTTGATGAGGACCCCGTACTCACCCTTGCTCGTTTTAAAACGGGCCTCCGTCCTGACGTTAAGAAAGAATTGCTCGCCAAAGACATAGACACTATCGAACAGTTGTACCAAGTAGTGTTAGATGTCGAGCAATACCTTAAAGCATCTGTGGGAAGGCGGTTTGACTTTCGCGAATCCGGTGCTAAGGCCAACCCCTCTGGGGCTAGACCTAACACAGGATTCCAAAACAAACCTTCCCCTAATGTTCAGCCCAGACCTAAGGATGATAAGGGTAAAGAGATTGTTGAGTCTAATTCATGTGGAAGTGAGACCATTAGGTGTTTTAGGTGTCAGGGGTTTGGTCATTTTGCTCACCAATGCGGCACGAGAGAGGGCACCGAAGTACTCCTTATTGATGGGCAAGTAGAAGTAGTGCCCCCAGAGAGTGATAGTGAGGAGGAATATGAGCCAGTCGGAACCCCTAGTGATGAGGAAGAGGGAGCAACAGAGTCTATGACCCTCGCAATTGTGCGTTGCGCCCTGGCTCAAGCCAAGAACACTGATGACTGGCGCCGCAACACGATCTTCTACACTTATGCAAAATGTGGGGAAAAGAACTGTAAGATGATCATGGATAGTGGTAGTTGTGCCAACGTGGCATTAACTAGCACTGTAAGTCGTTTGGGCTTGAAGCTGGAAGCCCATCCTCAGCCCTATAGAGTCTCCTGGGTTGATGAGACATCCATTCCAGTCTCGCACCACTGTCTTGTCCCTATTCAGTTCGGATCTTATAAAGACACAATTTGGTGTGATGTTGTTCCTATGGATGTGGGTCATATCATTCTAGGTAGGCCGTGGCTCTATGACAGGAATGTTACCATATTTGGTCGTTCAAATGTGTGTACATTCTGGTTTGAGGGCAAGAAGGTCAAGTTAAATCCTCTACCACCCAAGAATACAACTGGAAAAGAGTTCACCACACAGAGTAGTATGAGCGGCCCAAAAGAAGTGAAGGAGTCGAAGTCCAAGTCCAAACCGCTCCATATTTTGAATGCCAAAGACTTTGAGCGTGAAACGGAGGCCGACTCGATGATATACGCCCTTGTGGCTAGGGAGAGTGTACCAGAGACTAGAGTAGAGTTACCCACCGAGGCCATTCAGGTAGTACATGAGTTTCGTGATGTTTTTCCTGATGATTTACCGAATGAGCTTCCACCTATGAGGGATAAACAGCATGCCATTGATTTAATCCCTGGGGCAACTCTACCAAACCTCCCGCATTATAGAATGAACCCGAAGGAGTACGCTGAGTTGAAGAGACAGATTGATGAACTCCTAGAGAAGGGTTTCATTCGAGAGAGCATGAGTCCGTGTGCCGTGCCTGCCCTTCTTACACCTAAGAAGGATGGCACATGGAGGATGTGTGTTGATAGTAGGGCCATCAACAAAATCACAATCAAGTATCGGTTTCCCATACCGCGTCTTGATGACATACTAGATATGATGGCCAATGTTACTATCTTCTCAAAAATTGACCTCAAAAGTGGGTATCACCAAATCCATATACGCCCTGGCGATGAGTGGAAGACGGCCTTCAAGACGAAGGATGGGCTATATGAGTGGTTAGTTATGCCTTTTAGGTTAACTAATGCCCCAAGCACTTTCATGCGTGTGATGACCCAAGTGTTGAGACCCTTCATGGGGAAATTCCTAGTCGTATACTTTAATGATATCTTGATTTATAACATGACTAAGGAGCAACACCTCAACCATTTGAGGCATGTTTGTGGGATCCTTAGGGCCGAGAAGTTGTACGCCAACCTAAAGAAGTGCGCGTTCTTGTCTAGTAGTGTAATCTTCTTAGGTTTTATTATGTCAGCTGAGGGCGTATCGGCGGATCCCGAGAAGGTCAAGGCCATCGTTAATTGGCCTGAACCCCGCAATATTCATGAGGTGCGCAGCTTTCATGGCTTAGCCACTTTTTATAGGCGGTTCATTCGAGGCTTCAGTTCCATTATGGCTCCCATCACAGACTACATAAAAAAGGAAAGAGTTTCAATGGACAAAGGCCGCCTCGAAGGCCTTCAAGGAGATAAAGGTCAAGATGACCGAAGCTCCAGTCACGCAACTTTCAGATTTTTCAAAAGTTTTTAAAATCGCATGTGACGCGTCAGGAGTCGGCATAGGAGTACTTAGCCAGGAAGGGCACCCTGTCGCCTTTTTTAGTGAGAAATTGAACGAGGTGAAGCAAAGATATTCCACCTATGACAAGGAATTCTATGCGGTAGTGCAATCACTACGTCATTGGCGACATTACCTATTACCGCAAGAATTCGTCTTGTTCTCAGATCACGAGGCCTTAAGATACTTGAACTCTCAAAAGAAATTAAGCCCCAGGCACGCTAAGTGGGTTCAATTCCTTCAAGAGTACACTTTTGTGCTTAAGCACAAGGCCAGTGTAGAGAATAAGTCTACCGACGCGTTGAGTCGTCGAGTCACATTACTCAACTCCATGAGCGTTGAAGTTACGGGCCTTAAGCGCATCAAGGAAGAGTATTCTGAGTGTCCAGATTTTGAGGTTGGGTATACATCTTTATTAGAGAGTCCGTCAGGAGCTAACAGTGAGTATTTGATTTTGGACGGATATTTGTTTAAGAGCGACCGCTTATACATACCATGCACCTCCCTTCGCGATTTTCTTGTTTGAGAGTTACATTAAGGGGGGGTCGCGGGTCATTTCGGTCGTGACAAGACCATTGCCCTAGTGGAGGATAGATTTCATTGGCCAAGCCTGAAGCGGGACGTGGCCAAAATCATAGGGCAATGCCGTACTTGTCAACTGGCAAAGCAGAGGAAACAGAATACAGGATTATATACACCTTTGCCAGTCTCATTCATCCCTTGGCAGGATATCAGTATGGAGTTCGTGCTTGGACTTCCCAAGACTATTCGAAAGCATGACTCCATATTTGTTGTCGTGGACCGTTTCTCTAAAATGGCCCACTTCATTCCTTGTTCTAAGACCTCTGACGCCTCTCATGTTACCAAGTTGTTCTTTAGTGAGGTCGTCAAACTGCATGAGTTACCAAAAACCATAGTGTCTGACCGTGACGTGAGATTCATGAGTTACTTTTGGAAGACACTATGGCACATGATGAATATTAGGCTCCAATTTTCTTCTGCCTACCACCCTCAGAGCGATGGCCAGAGTGAGGTAGTTAATAGGAGCCTAGGGAGTTTACTTCGATGCTTAGTGGGGGAGCATACCAGGACGTGGGACGCCGTACTACCCATAACCGAGTTTGCATACAATAGTTCTGTCAATAGGTCCACAGGTCTAAGTCCTTTTGAAGTCGTTACTGGTTACAAGCCTAAGAAGTCTATTGATCTTATCCCCATGTCATTATCTCATAGGCCATCAGAGTCTGCAGAGTCTTTTGCGCATCACATACATTCATTGCATCAAGAAATCAGGCGAAAGATCACTACTAGTAATGAGCAATACAAATTTTCTGCAGACCAACATAGACGTTTCAAAGAGTTCAATATTGGGGACTCTGTGATGGTCTGCATCAGGCCCGAGCGGTACCCTCCAGGGGCTGCTCGTAAGTTACACGCGCGTAGCGCTGGGCCCTTCAAAATTATAAAGCGAAACGGTCTCAATGCATCTGAGGTAGATCTTCCACCCTCCATGGGAATTAGTTTCACATTCAATGTGGAGGATCTAGTTGCTTTTCAGGGACCCACTGATACTTTGTCCAGCCCTTCGCCCACCCATCCTGATTCCCCAGACTTACCCTTTGATCCATAGCCTCTTCCCGACCTTTCATCTCAGCCTCTACCTCCCATGCCTAGCCTTCACGCCCCAAGAGAGGAAATAGAGGATATCATGGACCATGACATAATTTCCACGTCGGATGGCGGGTTTCAGAAGTACCTCGTTAAATGGAAGTCACATCCAGCTTCAGACAGCACATGGCTCACTGAGGAAGAGCTTCAGCGACTTGATCCCGACATCCTATAGCGATTCGGGAGTTTTATTTCGCCAGTGGCGAAATCTTCGCAGCCGGGGAGAGTTGATGAGGACATTGTGCACACGCACGGCCACACACGTACGTACGCAGAAGAAGGATCCCATCATCGATCTGGCTCGATGACGACGTTCAGGGAAGGCCTCCTAGCTAGAAGACAAGTTTTGGTTTAGAAAAGTGAGCCCGATAGTCAAGAAAAGCCCATCATGGGATCTCACGATCGTGGCTCACTCGTCGGATTGATTTCATTTTTTAGATTTTGCTTATTGTTATTATTTAGAACATTGTGAACGCTTTAGATTTTTGTGTTTAGTTTTTATTTTAGTTTACTTCATCGCCAAGTAATAGGTTGCGCACATGGTGCGAGTTTTTGGGGTATAGGATTTTCCCTATAAATAGGCACCCCTTGTAGTTCTTTTAGTCATTGAAGTTTAATAAAAATTCCTGCTTTATTTTTCTGCTCTCTTCGTGAGTTGTTGAAGAATTCAAAAGTGGGTGCGAAGCCCTCCCTTTTCGAAGGGCTAACTACCGGGGTGCGAAGCCACATCGACCCCGATTCATCCTCATCCTTCATCATCTCTTTTCTTCTATTTCCACCACCATCCATACTTCACGTTCGTCCTTAGTTGCATTAGTTTCCTTTCATTACAGCAAGTTCTCAGATTTCAGCCCGCAGGGGGGCTGAAACTTCGACGGAGCATCACGCTCAGATCAGAGCTCGGATCGACGTCCAAATCGGGGGTTTTGCAGCCCAAACCTGGCCGACCAGGCCTAGGAATCCTTTTCAGGATTCTCTCTCCCCCCCCCCCCCCCCCCCCCCCCCCCCCACACGTGCGGCCAGCCTCAGGCGCACGTGCGCCCGCACCTAGCCCGCTCTCCACACGCCAGGATCATCTCGGGTTCAGGTTTTTTTCTATTTTCCTCTTTTTTATACCTAATTGCATAACCCTATACCTTGATTACATTATCCCTCACTGATTTGCCATTTTACTCACCCTAGGGTTCCTTAAATTGAGATTAGGGAATCCCTTGGATTAGGGACTGATTTTTATGCATGAGTGGTTGATTTTATTTCCCTTTGACATCATTTGGCTTATAATTTTTATTGGTTTAGCCCTAGCCTGTGTCGGCTTGGACCCGCATAGATTCCCCTTCTTAATTGAATGTTTGGATTTTCATGTGAGATGTGGAATTTGTGTGATTGTTTCTGAATTGGTAGGATCTAAGCCTGAAATCTTGCATGTCAAATTAATTTTCCATGTCCTACATCACCTACTCCTATACACAATTCTCAACTAGCAAATAAGTTTACGTACCACACAAGTTTCTTATTAGATGCAAAACTCCTACCAACAGGAGTATTTTATCTACCTCGAGAAATGTTTTTCAAAATGGTTGACCCACTCTTAAAACTCTATTCATGAGACCCTGGTTTGAAGACTCTTCTTAGTCAACTCGTACTTGGTCAGGACTAGGTCGAGTATACACCATGCGTAGACTCGGGGTGACTCGGACAAGTCTAGAGTTTCTGACACACGAGCATAATTTAAAATTTTCATATTTTAAATAACCTAATTCTACGGATCCCCATCTAGATATTCTCAAGTTTCTATGAATAAAAAATATAAGAGCTGCGATTTGCTTGTACATTACCGCCTTTCAAAACCACGTAGACTGTCGATGTTGTTTCATCAATCGAGAAGGCTCTCCCAAATCTATCCCAAACGAGGAGAAAATGAGAGCCAAAACATCATTGCCTATAGCAAGGCTAGGGCAGAGCACGAAAGCCGTCCAAAGGTGGACCCCACACATAAGAACGTACGGATGTAAAGGAGGGACCTCAATTCTCTCTCCCTTCCCCCAAACGTTCAAGGCTCTTTTTCCAATCCCTCGTAAGATCTATTTATAAGGAATTAAGGTTGTGGGGAAAGGGTTGAGAGACACTAGTATGGTGCTCTATTACCATACAAACTTTGGCATGCCCTACTACATCTAAAGTCTGTGATCTTGCCTGACCATGTACCCAAAGTGAACAAATCACTCCACTTATCATGGCCATTCACCCTCGATCCAATACCCATGCAAGTTAAGTGGAGCACAAGATCTCAACCGTTGGAATTACCATCAAGCGTAATTAAAACTTTTAACAATTAAAATAAAAGATCAATGGTTAAAAACATTTATCAAACCATTTAAGACCTTTTTGAGTGCCAGTACCAAAAAAAATACTTGATGGACATCTTTTTAAAAAAAATCACTTGATAGATGGTCCGATCTACCAAATCTCAGCCATAAGAATGTTACCAGTGGATCCCTTATTGGATCATATGAACCTCAACCATATCTTAATGCATGAACCTAGCAACACCACATATGGGCCACTACAATTGACTCCTCAAAGCAGGCCAAAGCACATTACATCAAGAGCTGGAACTTCTCATATGTCTTTAGGTCTAAGGATTAGTCAAAGTAGTACATACACAAGTTGATCACATCAGGGATGACGGGTCTCCCGACCCAGAGACTTTTAAGTGATCCTCCAATATAATTATCCAACGTGTCTAATAGCAAGATCTCACATCAATAAATACCAGTGTTCGAAATATCGGTATCGCGCTATGTATCGCACCCTTGGGATATAGATACGTATCGGTTATCGCACGGGATATATCGTTTGTATCGCATAATTTATCGCACTTTTTGGGAAACATGGGGAAACATTGGGGAAATGGTTGAATTTTTCAATGAAACTTCAGGGATTGTCAAAAAAAATCTTAATACATAGTTTTAAATCATAACATTGCAAAAAAAAAAAAAAAAAAAAAAAAATTGCGCACAATAGGTTTCTTTTGTGTAAGGTCCTAAGCCAAGCGTTGTCTCATTGAACTAAGGCAACTATATTAAAATAAAATGCATAATATTTATAAATGTATCAAGAGAAGTATAAAAACACAATTATTATTAGGGCAAAAAATTTCTACTATCTGATTAGTGGACACTTAATTGTTAAAATAAAACCATTAGACACAATTATTATTATGTGGGCCACACCTCAATGTGTGCGTGATATATCTACACTGTCCATCCTTCTTGCCAATTCATTTTAGGACACGGGCCCAAAAATGAAGCAGATCCAATTCTTAGGTGGACCACACCACAAGAAACAGTGGGCCTTAGGAAGTTTTTAATGGTGGACGGTGGACCACACCATAGGAAATAGTTCTTAATAACCATTAAAAACCTTTTATGGGCCATCAAAGTTTTACATCAAGCTGATATTGCATTTTCTTTCCATTCAGATTTGTATGACCTTATCAATAGGTTAGATGTTCAATAAACATTATTGTGGACACTAGGAAGCTTTTAATAATAGAAGTTCAATGATCACTTTTTCTAGTGGTGTGGTCTACCTTAAACTTTTATCACCTTCATTTTTTGGATCATATCCTAAAATAATATGGAAGAACATATGGATGGCATGGATGAATAATACATCTATAGAGGTGGGCCCTATGGTCAGGGCTCACCCACATGGCTACGGTTAATCCGTAGCCATAGGTCTACATAAACAAAAAATCACTTTGAAAAGCAGGCGTATTTTCGTCCTCAAATGCTCTGTCCGTACGTGCAAGGTCTAAGTTGGGAAGGTAAGTTTTGGATCCTTCATAAAAGACGCTGGATAAAAGGTGGGGTTTACAGTGGCAATTTTCTCCAAAATCGGAAGCAGATTGTGTACTAGTAACTCTGTACGCTAAGCGTACTGGGTAAACTCTGTGGGGCCCACCATCATTCATGCATTTTATCAACTCCGTCCATCTGTTTTATCATATGACTTTAGGGCTTTAGACCAAAAATTAATCATATCCAAAGCTCAAGTGGACCACACCACCTGAAACAATGTGAATTGAATTCTACCGTTGAAAATTTCTTGAGGGCCCACAAAAGTTTTAGACCAAGATGATATTTGTGTTTTCCCTTCATCCATGTCTTTCTGATCTTATGAACAGTTTGGATGACAAATAAACATCACTGGGGTCCTTAGAAAGGTTTCAATGATGGAAATCAATACCTCCACTGTTTCCTTTGGTATGGTCTACTTGAGCATTTGATATACTTCAATTTTGGGCTCAACCCCTAAAATGATGTTCAAAAACGGATGGACGGCGTGGATAAACCACGTGAATTCACAGTGGGCCCTACAGAATTTACTCAGTACCATAAGAGCGTACTAAGTTACTCAGTACGCAATCCGATTTCCTCCGAATCAAAAGAGGAAACCGACTCTTCTTCTCCGTTAAAGGCGCAACCCGCAAGCCTTGCGATTTCAAATCCATTCAAAATCCCAAAAATTTCTCTATTCTTTCTTTCTTTTTTCAAAATCCCTACCCAAATCCCAAAAACCTCGATGAAAATCTGATTTCTTTCAATGTGATTCTATCCAGAAGGGAAAAAAAAAAAAGGAGGGGGGTTTTAGCTTATCCGGCATTGTCAACGATTGGCCCACCAAATCTAGTCGAAGGCCACCCCTTCAGGCAGATTTGAGGTAAGAGACTTTTTCCTATTTATTATTTATTTTTATTTTTCAAATTTATGGAATCGTAGGTGGTTATGAAGATATTCCAACGATATTGTGTATGCAATCAAGGGAAAAGTCATGATAAATGCCGATATGTCATCGATATCAGCAATATCGCATGATATTTTATGATATTTGTGCCATATATCGCACGATACATAGGATTCCGTGATTTTTTTGTATTTCTGAGGGAAATCTTAGGGGTTTCGTATCACCGACCATCGATAACGATAATATCGGCCGATATATCGGCCAATAATATCGATATTACGAACACTGATAAATACTAACACTCCTATACGAGGTAGGGCAGAGGGACTGACTCATCATCAAGCCTGATGGTAGAGACTCCCATAGCGATTCGTCATCGGTTCCTTCACACAAGATGACCATATAAGAATAATCAAAGGTTCGTCCTGAAACCTACTGGGTGGTGATGGAATAATAGGACACTAAGATCTATGGAACACGACTCTCCCTTGACCAGTGGCCGTTCTGCCCAAACTCAAATTCCTAAGGACAATAGAGGAAACCCTCTCCTTATAACCCATGAATATGTTTGATTAAGACACACCTGCATATTAGTTATGCCATTAATAACATGCCCACACGGGACCAATTCGTCATGATCTAAGGATAAGATCATCGCATTGGAGTTTCGGGTCACACAACACTAACATCTTTGAGTTGCTTGAGAGTTAGGGCAACTCGGACGAGTCAATACCATGCAATTCGACAGACCTCCCCATTTTTCACCTCCAAATTGAACATCTAGGTTACTGAATTCTCTAGAGATGATTTAGGAGCCTACCACAAATGCATTAATTTAATAAAATAAGTTATTACAAAATATTATTTTGTTAAAAATTAGATAACTATTCAGTATTTCAACAAAATGAATTGATATTTATTGCATTTCTAGGTCACATGTTAGCTAGATTTTATCTTAAAATCAGTCCAAGTATAATTTTTTTATTTTTAAATTTTTTTTTCTGTTTTATATGTATTTCCTTTTATTTGGGGAAAAAGGTTTGTCAAACACTTTTTTACTCAAGACCGAACTAGTTTGTCTGAGTCTCCAAGCCGTAAAACCATGCATGCAACAAAAGAATTATTGACTATATAGAAAGATTATATCACGTATTAAACCAAACCTTTCATTTGTTCTCCATTACTAAATTTAGAGTAAGGATATGAAACAAAGGAGCATACACAATATACCATATTGAGGAAACATACAATGCTAGACAAACTTTTGTTCAACCCAACAAACTGCAAAAAGGAGCCCACCTTCTGGTTATCCAAGTTGTCTGTGTTGTGGGTAGAGCTGGCCACAGGACGACTCGACTTGGCTGACTCGTCTCGTCCGACTCGTTCAGACCCAACTCAACCCGAACCGAATGGGTGAGTCGATCTGAACCGAGTAGTCTTCACCCAATCCAAACTCAAACCGAGTCGAGTTCGAGTTACCTAGTAACTCGACCCAAAACTCGATCTGGTCAGACTCGACTCAATCCGAAACCCGACTCGTGTGTGTGTGTGTGTGTGTGTGTATATATATATATATTTATTTATTTATTTATTTTCTAACATCTCTAACCCTACCCACTATACCCGACCCCGACCCGATTCCAAACTCTCTCTCTCCCTCCCTCATCTTCCTCCTCTTCCAAGCCTGCAGCCACCCACCACCACCACCACCCTCCTCCTCCTCCTCTCTCTCTCCTCTCCACTTCCACCTTCCTCATCTCTCGATCCGACTCGGTGCCAACTTGACTCGACTCGGTACTTCTACCCGGTTCAGACTCAGTCCAGATCAGTCTAGGCCAAACCAGACCCGGATCGGATCGGGTCAGGCATGCTAGACTCGGTACCGAGTTAGATCGAGTTCGAGTCAGGCCTATTTCAAAACCAGATCGAGTCGGATCAACCCTAACTCGGTCCAACTCAACTCGATGCCCAGCTCTAGTTGTGGGCCCCATGGCAGATGTAGGAACACCCAAAATTTCCCCAATAAGATTATCATAACCGTCTAATCCCCACTAACTTTAAACTGTCCAGTCCCGTCAAATGTGAACAGTTGTTTGTAACTGTCCATTTTCATTGGATGGATAGGATCATCTAATTATTAGGAGAGCTATTGGGGCACGATCCATATTATGACATCAGTCACTGGATCAAAGGCTTCGGTTACCAAAAGATGGGTCCTAGCTGCACCACTGTTGGGTCAAACAAAAGAACACCGTTCTCTAAGTCTTGAATACCTCAAAAGCTCTACTACCGTGTGGTTATGTAGTTGGTATGACTTATGAGAAGAGGGAATAGCATAGACAACAGGTGAGACTAAGAAGGAAATAAAAACAAGTGCCTTACAAAAGTAAGGTGTAGTCTAGCTTGAATAGAAGCATTACAGCAAAAATCATACTAACCAACAAAATAGAGGTGATGAACATACCCTTCTTTCCCAGTAAGGATGGAAGCACACAAAATCATAAACCGGAGTGATTGTCGACACCAAGACAACATTAACTCCCATGAAAACCAAAAGTGCAGTCATAGGCCTTGTTCGGTGAGGCATTTTGTTCTTAATCCACCAACAAGATCATGAAATCAAGGATGCAAAGCTGGTCCCTGTTGAAAGATACATAGAATAAGACAGTAGATGAAAGGCATGGAAAGGTCAGAAATTATATTTGCACTCTGCATGAAAAATGTGACTTGCCTCTTTATGGCTGTAATTAGCTTTGATTCTTAGGTTTGTAAACAAATGGATAGCATGCTAAAATACCTAGATATGGCAAGGATATCACTTGGATACAGTGTATAGATTTTCACTTGAAATCGAAGTATCGAACAGGATACAGCATGGCAATATTCTTTTGAATTAAATGGTAACTTTGATAAAGAGGAATGATGCTATCACATGCAGGAATCATTTATTTCCATGAAGTCGTGCCAAAACATCTCTACTGTATGAGTGGCACTCGTCTCTAGAGATTACATTGATTGGGCAGGGCACCACATGAATGGGCCATAGCCCATCCACCAAGGCAATGGGACTGTGGCAGCCATCTGATTAATAACCTGAAAAGGTAACAATTAACTTCATCATCTAAGCTTTATCCTAACTGATTGGAATAAACTAAATGAATCACGTTCCACCATTCCACTCTATCAAGGGATAAACCTTCAGTTACACCATAGGTCATCAAATCTTTTTCTTACAACCTACATCCACGTCGGCCTTCCCCTAGCTCTTTACAGGTTATACTCTTCAACTTGTACCAATTCACTCCTAGCCGATGCAAGTGTTGGTCTCCGTTGCACATGACCAGACCATCTAAGTCTACTTTCCTTCATCTTATTACCTATTGGTACTACTCCTAAGTTAAATGCATTCATTTCCAATTCTATCCTTCCTCGTCTTGCCACTCATCCACCTCGACATCCTCATTTCAGCTACGCTCACCCTATGAGAACATGTTGGTCTTTAACTACCAACATTGTGTCCCATAAAAAAAAAAAAAAATTAAAAATTAAAAAAGGTAACAGTAAAAGAAAGAAAGAAGTGCATTGGTCCAAATGCAACCTGAAAACCCCACAACAAGGAAATGGTCAGAGTTGTCCAATAAAGGGCGTGTTTGGATGCACTTCTCAAAAGGGGGTTTCAAGCCTACTTCTTCGATCGACTCAGACAAATCCTGAGTTGACATTTTAGCACCTATTTTGTCAAGCGGGATATGATATGGGGGTTTGCAAAGTGCTTACAAATGCACAAAATCAATTGCCTTTTGGATCAAAATGGCATTTAACCTCAAACACCCCTTCAGAGGGTGCGTCCAAACAGCCTTGTATGGGATTATCATGCCTATGGCCCTGCACAAAGGGCACATACCCATCCACAAGGCAGCCCACCAGGTTAATGGTCCTGATCACCATACAGTTCACCACATATATAGTTGACATAACACTTAAAACTATGCAGAACAAACAGAATAACAATTCTAAGCATCTGGGTATCATAGGAAACAAAATTTCAGTTACACCAGCAAAACTTTGAATCATGTTGTCTAAACATCCCGTCTAAATATATCCTACTTCACCACAAGGACTGATCACCTGTGGGTAATAGCATCACAACAGTGGTAGTGACCATCTTTCTCACTAGCATGCCACTTGTTTATGAAATCAGTACCATTGAAACAATGGCCCTAACCATGAAGATCAGTAAAAAATCAAGCTGATTTGCTCACTAGGTGGGCCACATTTGTATGTTGGATTGGACCATCAGTCATCCACTAATTCCAACAGTTTGCCCACCTATGCCAGGTGATCTTCATGGTGGGGCCTGATGTTTTCATGGCTCTAGCGTCCTACAAACACAGGATGTTGGCGGGAAAGATTGTAAGGTACCACAAGTCGCAGTACCTTGCCCGTAGGCGTTCAGTTCTCTTTCACCAAATCACGATGCCTCGTCCATAATACACTCGGCATCCATAGACACCAATCTAGATCATCCAAATTGTGAGCCCCATTGCACATATTACAACATGGCCTATGGTTTAATTCGTATCTACTCAACTAACAAGAATTTAAGAACAATATCGACACCATGTTGTGCCGAGATCCCTCTGGACATCTGACTCAGTTCTGATGTGTTAGAAGTGCAGAATCCTCAAGATGAGTCTTTGCTCAGTATAATTGGGTTTCATTTCTAGAAAGTAGGGACTGTGGACAATTGGTCTGTTGCGTCACACTGCAGATAGGCCATGCCCCAAAAATCTCCTCAGTGGGACAATCCTAACCTTTTGATTTGTGGCCTGAAAATTGATGGTTTAGAATATAAATACAGCATAAACTCCACATTCAACTGAGAAAAAAAAAGGTCCCAATATTAGTGGCAAGGATATTCCAACTAAAGAGATTTTTGGCAATGACCAATCCACAGTATTAGCCCAACAGACCAACAGTAAGGATTAACTAACCCTGGGCCCACTTGTCAAAACTGGTATAAAAAAAAATAAATAAATAAAAAACAAGTGCACTGTTGAAAGCCTCAGCTCACGAATCCTGCAAGTCCTATTGAGCAATGCTGTGACGATTTGTTTGAGGTGGGATTGAAGGGGTGAATCGAGACTGCGAACAACCACTACAGGTGGATAAAGACAATGGACAGTTAGAAATAAAATCACCAACGGCCTGTAATCAATGTAAAACTGTGGCCCACCCGGTGATTGAACCATCTTGGTTTTTAGTAAAGAGCACGCTCATGTTGAGGCCCACCTGATGCATGGCCCAGATCACACAAGCGTGTGCCGAGTTTGCACGTTTTGAAGCTCACCTCTTCAACATCTCTGCATATATCCCTCCTCTTGGAAGCTTGATGTGAAGATCTACTCATGAGCATTCCATCGAACAGGTTGTGTGCAGGACACGGATCGTTATTCTTTTTTCCCACAATTAGAAATCCGTTTCGGGATTCGAATAAAATCAAAATCGGATCCAATCAAAATACAAAGTAAGGATTTTATTTTTATTTTTAATTCCATTGCAAATATATAAAAACAAAATCAATCAAACGGTATGCATACAACAGCAAACTTACAAAATTCTGTAAAAACAGAGCTTACCCAATTAAAGAAATGAGAGTGAGGGAGAGCAGTGAAAGGAGTTATTTGATACTCTGGCTACATATGACGCCTAATACGCAGTCGCTGAGCCACCATCCAAAAAAACACAAGATTGGTTGAATAATCCTAACCTTTGATCCGTTGAAACTCGTCTTCTGACTGGGATTTTTCTATATATGGCCGCATGGACCAAAAACCCCTATTTTAATCAGAATCGCCTCTTCTATTACCATAAGCACCTTATTAACGTATGGCTATGACCCCATGATGTAGGTGAGGCCCACGGTTATGTTGTGATGTACTTAGGGCCTGTTCGGATTTGCGTATAGTATTGTATTGTATTTGGATGCTGTTCATATATATATTGGACGGTTTTCAGAATACATCCAAATCAATCACCGATCAATGTTTGGATTTGAAGTATTGGTTGGTATAATATACATAATCTTATACAAATCAATGTTTGGATAGAAGGTATTAAAACGGATACTGTACAATCATACTCATTTCAATACTCTACTGGTACGAATGGTCGACCCACGGTTGGGTAGCAACTCACTTGTGATATGTGGACCCCATGTGTAATCCTGACGTCATCAACGCCCCAAAAAACAAAATAACAAAAACTAAATAAGAAATCATACATTTTAATTTTAAATAAAAATAGAGAAAACAAGTAGATGATATTGACGGTTCTAGAAAACAAAATAACAACGAAATTTAGAAACGAATATGACAAACGATATTGATTCTGTGGCGCATACTCCTGTCATTTTCAGCTTTCCACACACACCACCCGATTTTGCAAAATCCCAATGTTGGGTTCTTACCCTTAGAGATTTAAATTCATTTTCAGCCCAGCGAAGGTATAGCCATAGGTGGACAGGGAGTAGATGCGATACAAATCTGTTGGTATATACAGCAGACCATATACACACCATGACGCAAAGGAAACAGAACATGTATGTCTCTAAGGGCGATACAAGGGTCATACAAATGCAAACCGGTAACCCGCACTGGTCTTTCGCTCCCAGTATCACCCTTGTTTGGAAGAGGGAGATTCATACCTGTAGGATCGCCGTATGAAACCATGATCAGGTTTGCGATTGCTCGATTGTCAAGTTGCAACGTCGCAAGCAGATAATCCTGCCCACTGAACGGAGTAACCTACGTGCGGAAGAGAAGATTTTCAATAGCAAAACGACATGTAGAATATCGATGTTAAACGAAGGGGCCGATGGTGTAGACCGATGGTGTAGAGATATCTCATTCTCCCGTTGGAGAATAGCCTCTGGAGTTTTGAAAAACTCAACCGCTGCCGAATACAGCGCAATGAAGAGTGCAGTACTGATAGACTATGAACCCACGGACAATACTCTACCGCCTTTTGAAAATTTTGGCTCACGACTGTATTCGTGTGCATGGGATTAAATGCTTATTCACTCTAATCCAAACACGGTAAATGTCACATCATAGCATCTAATATGATACAATACAACTGAAAACGCATATCCAAACAAGCTCTTAAGCTTTTTTATACTTTAATTTTGTAATCAACCCCTAAAATGAGTTGGAAAGATGGATGGACGACGTGGATAAAGCACGTACATTCAATGGTGATCATTGAATGTTTTGGATTTGACTCTCTTTTTTTTCCTGCAGGACCCTCCGAAATGAAACCGATGGATGGGAAGGATTTGTCACAAACATTAGGATGGCCCTACGTTTTTTACCACGGTTCCTGAAATGTTTGAAACAAAAATCAGAGAGAGTCAATGGTGAGCATTCAATACCATCTGTTTTCTTCCCCGTGGCTAAGTTGAGTTTTGGATCTACTTCAAACTTTGGCCCACTCCCTTAAAATGATCTAGTGAAACAAGCGAATGGGAAGGATTCTTCAAGAGGCTTCCACAGGAAGTTACTGTCCAAAGGATGCTGGTTGAGACTTAGAGTAATGGTTGTGATTAATATATTGTTAGAAAATTTGATTGGATACACCGAAAATCAAAAAATAAATAATTGAAAAATTAACAATTTCACTAGGCTGAATCACGTACAAAATATGCTGTCCTTAAAGCGTGATTCGTCCCCTTATCACTGTTGATGGGTTACAGATGAATTGCTTCCAGGATAAGACAAGCCTTATCTGGATCCAGCGTGCAGCAATCACGATAGGTCCACTATGGAACAGTTTTAACGCAGTAGATTTCTTCTAACAGATTTAGACGGTAGAGATGATCACAGTGTTTTAAAAAGGAGCTATGGACTATATCTGATTTGATGGGAGAGATGGTGTGTTGAGATGATAAAACGGACTGGAATGGTCCAGTTTATATAGGCCTCAGGTTTAGACTCGTTGCTGTGTGGTATTCAATGGTCCAGAATGTTTGAAAAATGTTTATGGCCGTTGTCCATTAATTCCAGACGTTTCTGGTCATTAGATCAGTAGATCTGACCGTTAGATCATCCTAGCCCGTCCGTTTTCGGACCGTTTGACTTTCAAGGCAGAGAGCCGTTTTTAGAAACGGCTGGATGTTTCGGATTCTAGATCCGACCGTTCTCAGTCACCTATAAAAACCGAGGCTCATTTCAAATCCACACTGCCCTAAGGCTCTGACCAGACTCATTGCACTAGACCCATCGCATCGCAATCGCACAGTCTTAGAAGTGCAAAGTGCGCCACTACAGCCACACTGCCCACGCCCACGCCCACGCCCGAGCGCGCGCGCGTGCGTGCATGTGTTCCAGTGCTTCGTCTCCTCCAAAAAACTCCAAGTAAGAATACCCTTCTCAACATCTCATATAAACCACAAAACTTTCTTTTTCATTTCCGATGTGGGACAAAGCACACACACCGCACTTTTTAATTCAAAAAATTCAAAATCATTTTGGCGGGAAAATCCCGAAATTTTGAAAATTCGAATTTTTGTTTTTATTATTGTTAAAAACCACTAATTTTCAACATATATAATCATACAATAATACAAGATATACATGATTCATCACGTGGGCTATATCTACTGTTAATCGGACAAAAAAAACCATTATATCTATGAGAGACAAAAAGGAGCGATGAATGGAGTACTTTTTAAAAAAAATACCATAAAAACACTCTTGAATCTAATATTTAAATTTTAAAATAATAATAATAATAATAATACCAAAAAAAAAACTTTTATTATTGTAATGCTAGTAATAGATTTTCTTACATTGGACACTCTAAGAAAAAAATCTTAAAGCCTTGAATCTAGCTTCCAGGAAGAAAACCTCCCTGTTGAAATCCTTATGTGCAAAAAGAAAAATCTCATCTCCAAAATCATTAACTTACCCTTAACCCTGTATAACCTATCCTAAAAACCATCCTTACATGAGTAAAATATCAAAAATACCACTTCAAGGGTCAAGTAATAATCGGACCTCCTTTGCTTACCTGAAACATGGATTATATGGGCTTAAAAGAGGGAATAAACCCATAGACCCCGTTTGGCACCTTGGATTTGGTGGTAAATGGGTGTATTTCAAATCCAAATAAATTCCTTTGAATTTTGGCAGCCCTGAATTTGGAGTTTAATGGAATTAAAGGTATTCCAAATCTATCATTTTAGTGTGTTCAAAAATATAAGCAAAATGTTAAGATTCCTTTGATAATCCAAAGGAAATGCATTTGTTGACTTCTTCTTAAGGGATGAGAGTTGCACACGTCACGAAAATATCTCTAGGCTACTAATTTAATGGCAAGATGATGATATCCAAAATAATTCAATTATCGGCTACAACACTAAATTTACATCAATAGATTGATCGAAACCATCTAAATGTTGAACATCCAAATGGATGGTTAAAAAATATTGTTAAGTCGTTTTTTCATAACCCTGGCATGTGTAGCCCACCTAAAACTTGGAATTTTTCTCTTTTTTCGCCAAAGTATATATTTTAATTAGTTTATTATAATCATTATATCAAATATCGCGCACACACACATATATATACACTAATTTGGTATATGAAAGCTAATTAATTTAACTATCAGGAATATTCACCATAGAATTCCAAGTCCCTCCAATCCAAACTCTTAAACAAGCCTACAGTGATTTTGGTGTCACAATTTTAACACGTTAACCTAGGAATGAGGCTCAGGGTAGATTAGGGCAAGGACAAGGTTGGCATTGCTGTTGGGATTTTTGGTCTGCGGAATCACACAGATCTAGATCTAGGATTGCAATTCAATGGCACCAAGCATATATAAGAGAACACGCAGATTTAACGTGGAAAACCCTTTCGGGAAAAACCACGGCACAAAGCAATAAAATTCCACTATGAAAGTATCAATTACAAAGAGAGAGAGGACTTACCCGATTCGAACAACCTCGAATCTCACCCTTGCTACACCCTTTGATAACCCTAGAACCCTTTAGAATACCTTTAGAAAGCTTTCCCCATTATTCTCATCACCTAGAAAAATCCTAGGGACACCTATTTATAGTTTAGGCAACTTCCCCTTTTGCACCATTGCGAAAGGCGACACAGAATCCGCAGTCCGCATCGGATTCGGAAACGAATCTGCGTAAACTACGACTGGTCGTGGGACCCCTTCGACCGGTCGAGCCATCCCTTCGACCGGTCGTGAATCCCGGACACCAAAAATCGAGCTCGCTGGACTTCGAATCGTGCAAGCCATGACCAGTCAAGCAACTCCTACGACCGGTCGTGGCTATCCTACGACCGGTCGAAGGCGGTGAAGACTTTTCTCACAACAATCTCCACTAAGTCTTCAACCTTCAACCGTGTAACTCATTGACCTCTTCTCTTATCTGCATCACATCATAGCTTCTCATGCACACTCCGTCCTTCTTTTACGTCATCGCCAAGCTCAGAGAAGTTACACAGAACTTGAACTTCTCTATAGGAACGATCTAGGTGAACATGTCTGCTGGATCAAAATCCACGTGCTTAACCACCTTTGCTCCCGTCTTCTCAAAAGGAAAGACGTAGTCTTCTTACCATCTCACCGCTACCCAATATTGCTTGCCTGGGTACTTGCTCACAACACTAATAGCCTATGAAATAACCGGTCTAATCCAGACCATGACATACACTGCCAACCGCATTCGAATAAGGCTCATGAGATATCCTGCTTTTCCTCATCTGTTTTGGGACATGTCCTGAGGAAAACTTGAGGAGAGACGCGTAGGGAACGCTCTCTGGCTTTACCTAGCCCATCACATCCTTGATCAATACCTACACACAAGGTATTCATCCTGTGATTACCAAAGTCTACTCCTCTTTCAGTCTCAATGCCAAGAACCATCTTTGCAGCCCCCCGATCATTCATCCATGAAGGAATCAAACCACTGCCTAGGCGACAGGTCGACCAACGACCTCCTACAAAGTCTTTTCTCAACCCCTTTAACTTCGAACCGCTCTGGTTGCTTCGTATAGATCTGCTCTTCACTTTCCCTTGCAGAAGTGCAAACTCCACATCCATCTTTCCAGCTTAAGATCACATTGGCCAACCAACGCCAATCACGGATCTAATAGACACCTGCTATACCGTCGGCGCGAATATCTCTGAGAAGTCGATCCCTTTTCTCTGAGCATAACCCTTCGCTACCAACCTCGCCTTGTATTTATGTTGTATCCTCTTAAAGATCCACCTGCATCCAACCGCTTTCTAGCCCACTGGAAGCTCCACCCGCTCCCATATGTCGGTCTGGTTCAACGAATCCATCATATCGCCCATAGTCATCTTCCACTTCTTAGCATCAGGCTCACCTAAAGCCATCTGAATAAAAGATGAATCCTCCTGCGATATTGGATCGTCCATGTACATCGTCGATATCCTGCGATCATGCCGTGTGATTCTTCTCACAGGTGGCTGCTCCACCTGCTCTATATCCCTGTCCGCACATCTCAGCCTTCCTGCCCTGTCCACTCATGTAGTCATGCTTAACATGCCACACACATGCAGAGGTAGAATCCGCTACATCCACTGTAGCTCCACCGTTTGAAGTGCTCCCGATAAACCTGTATAAGTTACCGAGTCGTTGCGCTTTCATGATTACTCGTGCCCCTTAGATACTTTAAGAGCACCATCAATACCTGTGTACTTGAATCCTTTTACCTCAAGTACACCAAGAGAAATCAAATTCTGCTTCAAATCAGGAACGTGTCTGACATCAGTCAAGGTACGCTCCACCCCATCAAACATCTTGATGCACACCGAACCAACAGTCATAACATTACAGGCAATATCATTGCCCATAAATACCTATCCACCATCGCACTCCTTGTAGCTGGTGAACCAACTCCGATGATGAGTCATGTGAAAAGATGCCCATGTGTCTAACATCCACTCGTTCTTATGATCATCGTATGACCGCCTGATAGTAGACACAGACAAAATATCACCATCACATCCACTCGATCCATTTGACGTGGCAAAATTGGCCTCCCTGTACGAAGCCTCAGAATCTTCTCCCTTCGATTTAGGATTTCCACAATCCTTCTTCACATGTCTTTCCTTCCCACAGTTCCAGTACTTTACTTTTCCTTTGCCTTTGCCCTTAGATTTGGATCTAGAACCTGAAGAACCTGTACCTTGTTCAGAATTCCTACCCACTGTAAATAGTGCATCAGAAGATGTTCCCATGTCGCTGTTTAGCTGTCTCATAGCTAAGGCTGTACACGAGTCGAGTCGAGTCAAGTATCGCCCTACTCGTACTCGACTCTTAACGCCCGAGTGCTGCTCGTACTCGACTCTACTCGGCCAACGAGCAGGGCCCCCCTGCTCGTACTCTACTCGCCCGAGTACGAGTAGTAAACGAGTAGAGTCGAGTCCGAGTACGAGCACACGAGTTGAGTACCGAGTGCGAGTTTTCGAGGCGAGTTCGAGTCCAAGTCCAAGTCTGAATTTGATTATCCACCGAATATTTAGGGAAAACACAAATATCAGGTTAATCCCAAAATTATGTTAAACAAATTCTATATTAACATATATTAAACAATTTCTAAAAATAAAAAATAAAAAATCCACACATTACCGGGCGAGCTGGGCAGGAACGACCGACAGGCGACAGCTGCATGCAGGGCAGGGCGATGACGAGTGACAACCTGGCAGGGACGATTTTAAACCGGACGACTGGCAGGGATGAGCTCCATCACCGGACAGGCCGCAGGGACGAGCGGCAGGGTTTAGCACCGCCGAATAGGGGACAGGGGAGAGTGAGAGAGAGAGAGAGAGGGAAGAAGAGGGACGGCCGGAGTCCGGACGAGCGCTGGAAGAGGGAGGGGGAGAGGAGAGGGGTTTTTTTTTCAAACGGACGGGAAGAAGGGTTTGGGCGCTCGCTGGTTGAAAATGACGGGTGGGTGGGGTAGGATGTTTTGGGACAGGGGCGAGTGAGAGAGAGAGAGGGAAGAAGAGGGACGGCGGAGTCCGGACGAGCGCTGGAAGAGGGAGAGGGGAGAGAGAGAGGGTTTTTTTTTTCAAACGGGCTGGAGAAGGGTTTGGGCACTCGCTGGTTGAAAATGACGGGTGGGTGGGGTAGGGTTTTTTAGGCGTTCGGCTACTCACTCTGGTTGAAAATGAAAAACGGGTGGGTGGGTAGGTTTTTTTGGGGCGGGCTTATATATATAGGGAACGAGTCAAGTACGAGTCGAGTACCGAGTCGAGTACCTCTAGACTCGTACTCTAGTCGTTATGTAAACGAGTCGTGGAAACCCGCTCGTACTCGGCTCTAACTCAGACGAGTCGAGTATTCCTAGTCGAGTCGAGCGAGTACTCGAGCCTTAGTCTGCTCGTGTACAGCTCTACTCATAGCCTTCTCTTGAAGGGTTGAGATAACGGTGTCGACACTCAGGGTTTTATTCATGCTGCACATAGTGTCCTTGAATGACTCATACGCCGCCGGGAGAGAATTCAGCAACATACATGCTTGTTCTTCATCTTTCATCACTTCCTCCATATCCAGCAATTTGCAAACTAATTTATTAAAGTTGCTGACGTGAGCCTCCAGATCTCCACCTTCTGTCATCTTGAAGTTATACCACCGCCGCTTCAAGTGCAGGCGATTTTCAGAGGATTTTTTCGCATAAATATCCTCTAACTTCGCCCATAACTTAGCCGCAGTTTTCTCCCTTATGACATTGTAGAGAACTTCATCCGTGAGACATAAACGGATCGATGATAATCCCTTCTTATCAAGAGTATTCCAATCACCATCAGTCACAGTAGACTTTCGCTCCTCAAGAGCACCATCTTCGCCTTGCTTGATTAAGGAACTCATCATCTTGATCTTCCATAACTCAAAATTATTTTTCTCTGAGTACTTCTCAATCTCATACCTGGTGCTCGCCATTATTACTAATCCCTCAGATTTAGATCTGTGCCCAACGATTACTCTTAATCACCTGTTGGGATTTTTGGCCTGCAGAATCACACAGATCTAGATCTAGGATTGCAATTCAATGCCACCAAGCACATATAAGAGAACACGCAGATTTAACGTGGAAAACCCTTTCGGGAAAAACCACGGTACAAAGCGACAGAATTCCACTATGAAAGCATCAATTACAAAGAAAGAGGACTTACCCAATTCGAACAACCTCGAATCTCACCCTTGTCAAACCCTTTGATAACCCTAGAACCCTTTAGAATACATTTAGAAAGTTTTTCCCATTATTCCCATCACCTAGAAAAACCCTAGGGATACCTATTTATAGTTTAGGCAACTTTCCCTTTTGCACCCTTGCGAAAGGTGACACGGAATCCGCAGTCCGCATCGGATTCGGAAACGAATCTGCGTAAACTACGACTGGTCGAACCGAGTCTACGACTGGTCGTGAGACCCCTTCGACCGGTCGAGTCATCCCTTCGACCGGTCGTGAATCCCGGACACCAAAAACTGAGCTCGCTGGACTTCGAGTCGTGCAAGCCACGACCAGTCGAGCAGCTCCTACGACCGGTCGTGGCTGTCCCACGACCGGTCGAAGGCGGTGAAGACTTTTCTCACAATAATTGCTACCCTAGTTGGGGCCATCTAGGTTTAGATTACCTTACTTTTAGGCCGATCTAATTGTTGAACCTGAGCTTGAAAGCCCAACCTATTTTAGGGTTCAATCGAGCTTGGACTTAGGACAAGGGAATGAGTTGATCTTGTACCTGGCCCAACTATATCTTAAGAGACATCATTGGAATAGGTGGTGGATGGTTTGGATCTTACACATGCGGCCTTTGAGAAGTGCATCTCGAACCTTTTCCAGCACTTGAAGTGAGCCATGAATAATATTGTTGCCCAATCAATGTAAGTGAGCCACATAGTTTGATGGTCCATGTTATGGTATAAATGCTTGCATGCTACCACTACCCACTTATCAAAAGTGAGCCAGGCTTAAGCCCAACAGGCTAGCCTGACCCATTGATAGCCCTATATTTAGCCATGTTCTAACCGGTCTGGTTTATTAGGGCATGTTTGGATACGCGTTTTGGGATGTATTATATCGTATTAAAAGTTATGATTTGATGTTTAACGTGTTTGGATTGGAGTGAATAGGAGTTGAATCCCATGCGTACGAATACAAACTCCAGCCAAATTTTCTAACCGACGGTAGAGTATTGTTAGTGGGTTCTTTTGCCGTCAATACTTCATATTCATCGCGCTGTATTCGGCAGCGGATGAAAGTTTGAAATTTGTACGATTACAAGATATATGGTACCTATGTAGTGTAAGATCAGGACCGTTCATTTGGTACATTTCAACGTGAAAATCATCTGGGCTAGCAATCAGAAAGTTCCATACGTCAAACAGGTCACCCAACCCAATTAAGATTGTACAATAGCAGACATAATACGTCTTATCCAAACATTGATCTGTATATCGTATTGTATACTATGCCAAACAATACCTCATATCCAAACATTGATTAGTATCTGATTGATTTGGATGTATTCTGAAAACCGTCCAATGTATAGATGAACAGTACCCAAATACAATACAATACAATACTATACGCGAATCCAAACAGGCCCTTAGTGGGGGCATGTTTACGGTCAGCCTCACCTTATGAATTGCGCACATTACGCTCTTGGGTGACATGTGCATTTACAGTAGGGCTGTTAACAGGCCGGACCGAAATTTGAATGATTTCGAGCTAAGCCTATTCAAAATTTTAATTTTTCAGCCCAATGTCGTCCCATTGACACCACTAATTTGCAGCATGAATTTGCTCTTCAAATCAACACATGAATGGTTAAGATCGTCTCTTCAAAGTGATCTAAGAGAGATTTCTCACCAATAATGATGTCGATAGGCACGGCGCCTCTCCTTAGGTATTATGTCCACGTGGCAAAATTTTATAGCCCCCCACCAGAATGTATGTGTTATATTCACACCGTATATTCATATTGCCTGATTATTTTAAAACATGAGGCAAAAAATAGAGTTGAACATGTAGTTTGGAATACATTAAATCCTTTGTTTTTATGTGGTGTGGTCCACTTGAGCTTTGGATCTAATGCATTCATTATAGTGGAGCTTATAGAGTTTTGGCTTGGAAAAAGTTTTGAGTTTTGTCGTATTTTTAATGTGTAATTCGAACTATTTCTAAACAACAAGCACAAGTAATTATTATGCTCTTATTGTCACCGATTTATCAATACTTACATGAAACTAAACAAGTCAACACATCATTTTCTTTACTTTCCAAACAATACAAACCATTGAATTACAAGTATGTTTGGATTACTAGAAACCACAATAATGTGTAGTAAAACTCATATCATTACTTTTTTTCTTCTATCAGATATTGTCAACTTATCAAATCATTAGAATCCTTTGGAATCACCTCATGACGTGAATAGGCGAAGGTGGATTAATGTGACTTAGTGTAACACCTCGAAAATTGGCACCTGAGTACATAGACTCTGGTTCTGAATTCCCAGGTGTTAACTTAATAAAATGCACATGTGTCCTCATTCTAATTCACATTCATTCCACACACAGATAATCAAAGTAAAAATTCACTTAGCGGATCCAAAGCAAGATAGAAATAACGAAAGATTCGAAAATATATGGCTAACAGTCAAAAATATAATTTCAAAAGTGGTGATCGTCCAAAATGGAGATTATAGAAGCCACAATATTTATACCCAATACAGTTAAAGTGTAAAGGTTTCAGTTTACGCTCAATTCTCCAAAACATAATGGTGGTGGCACGAGCCGATCTAAACCTACCCGTCTAAGGCCTCACTAGTACCTGCATCAATTATATGTCTGGTTGGTGTTGTAAAACACCATCACAGGTGGGAGTAAGTAGCTAACTCAATGGTTTCATTAGTTCTAATTACACATATTATCAACTCAATCAACGCAGGTAATGATAAAACAAGAAATCAAACAATTCTTAATACTTATGTTAAATGCACAGATGAGATTATGAAATGATGCATGCGTTTTACAACCCAACGTTTCCTCACAAGCGACTTTAACTCCTATTTCGCAAATGTCAATAGTCCCTCACAAACATGTAACGCCCTGGAAATCAGGGGTCGTACATACACTCAACTCCTAAGTTCCTGAGTGTCACTTATAATCGATTTTCATTAATAAGCATTTAATCAGGTTTAAATGCGCAGCCTGAAATTTCCTGGAATACGAAACACAACTACACATGTCTACTGAAATGAAGAGATCAAGTATATATTATATATATATATATATATATATATATATATATATATATATATATATATATATAAAGGTCTAAAAATTATATATGAGTCGCACCAGGCGTTGCCCAATAAAATCACAAAGAATAGTATGTCCAAAAGAATAAGGCTGAGTCTACTGCTCAGCGATCCAACGTCTCATCTATTGAGCCAATGAAAACCCGCACTCATCAACTGGAAGTAGGAGAACTCGTCCTCCTCCTCGAGACTCGCGTCGTCAGGCTCCTCATACTCAGCATCACCTGTATCTACGGGCGAGTCTGGTTGGTGTTTTAAAACACCGTCCTTGAGTGGGAGTGAGTGATCAACTCAGTGGGTGCTATTAATCTTAAGTTGTAATAGGCATTAATTACATTATGAACTTAATGAAAAGCAATCATTCATAAATACCTAACTAATTTTATTAATGCATATGCATGATAGATGATATGATGCATGCCCTCGTCACAACACTCCCTCGAGCGACTTCATCTAACGATCATGTATGACCAACACTCCCTCAGAGCGACCTCGACTGCCGAGTCGTCAACCTAGCTAGTGCGATGCGATGATAATGTTATTCAAGTTCTTAGTTAATTCCATTCACCCAGTGGGTTGGAGAAACTAATACACCTCACTTATCAAATGCCTTGAACTGGTGGCGGTGCCAAGGCCCCTCAACGTGTGAGGCCCGGGCACCGCGATCTTGGATCCCGTCAGGTTCCCCATCCCCGACTTCAAGCATATGGGGAGTGCCAAGAAGAAGGGATCGCTCTCAGTCACTACGGGGAGGTGCGTCACCCCAGCGTAGGCCAACAGCTCGGACACAGTATCCCATTCCACCATGCCCGGCTCACGAGGCAATGGATCAATTGTAATTTGGTTATCGATGGGCTACAACGGTTGTAGGGTGTTCCAGGTTTCATACATATGTGGGCAAACAGGGTTAACATATAAGGTTGGTCAGCCAATATACTAGACCGCATAAGTTCAGGCAAATATGTGGCGGAATGACATCGGGTATGAGCGACCCATGTAGTCTAACTACTGTCACCCACACGCACTCACCCAAATCCATGGGTTTAGCCTCAAGACGGACCTACCAATGAGGCCGCCTTCGCTCTTCTCATATTCCTGACCAACTCAAGGGTTTGGGTGGTGATTCATCACATGCCTACTAATAGGAATATCAACTAGCATAAACAATATCATGTTCTCATACACCTCAACATGCAATTCAGAATCTCCTAGCAAGGGAGGCTAACAATATCATAAATAAAGGTGCATGTGTGTTGTGTGGATTGGTGAGGAAGTTAAGCACTTCCTACATCTCATAGAATTAAAATGCACAAGAGTTAGTAAGGCATACATGTGATAGGGCAACATCATGTGAAGAAAACCAAATAAGACATAAACATGAGATCATCAATTCATACCAAATCATGTGAGAGGCAAGGACAACATCATATGAGAAGTCAACATGTCATACAATTCCAAACAACCCAACAATTCCTAGGTTTTTTCCTAGATTCTCCAAATGCATCATCCATACAAACAAAATCATTAGACTCATACTACAATTGGTGCTAGGCCACCTAAGAACAATAGTCCACACCTATGGATCGTTAAAGACTTGGAAACGACTTAGGAGTGTGGATTTTGGGGGTCGATTGTCGGAATCCCTAGAGCAAGCACGTGCATGTTAGAACTTCGTGCCAATTCTTTCTCAACTCAAGGGTTTCAAGAAAAAGGGGTGGGGGGTTTACTTATATGATCAATGGAGCGATCCTTGCGATTGTGGTGGAGGGTTTCCTTTAGAGAATGGATAGGGAGTTGCAAGATTTAGTTTCCTTGGGCCCCACCTCGATCTATGGTCCACCCTTACTCTCCTTCACTCTCCCCTCCCCTTTTCTTCCTTTCTTCTTTCTCCCTTCTCTCTCTTATCTCTTTCCTTTCTCTAGGGCAAATTCGTATGGGGAGAGGGGTGCCCCAAACGAGGCCCTTTTACAATGCCAAATTTGGTGTCAATGGCCCCAAGCGTTGGGTTTTTACTATACTAACCCTAGGGGAGGATTTTTCTAGCCTTTAGGGCCCACTATGGAGTGTACACATTAATTTACACTATAGGATAGTTAGCCCTAATGATGATCTACGCATGGATACGATCGGCCGGCCATTTAGATGTGTCAATCGACAGATATGATTATAAATCTGTTCAACGGTCACCGATAGTCGATCAGGGCCGCGGCTATACGGATATGAGCAGGGAAATATCCTTACTCCCCGTGTGAAGTTTGGTCGTAAACCAACGGTCCGAAATTCTCAACTTTGCATAAGAATGGGATGACCCAATTCACTTAAGTTTCAGCTTCTTCCTTTGGGGTATTTGCATTTCTCATGCTCTCGTCCTTTGACTCAAGTTGAGCGGTTTTGAACCGTTCCTAGGTCCGACTCCCGCGATGGACGTCAAGCCCAGTAAGATGGACATTATTCTATAGTCTTGGAACTAGTGGCCCACCAACGAGCGATCTAGAGCTTGTTCAAAAAATCGGGATATTTCTGAAATGAATTAGGTATTGAGATTTCTCATGGGCAATGATTAGGGTTTGGATTAACTATTTTCATAGTGTGGCCTGTTTATAACTAGTGAAAGTGGAGATTTGGTCATGATTATTCTAAACCGTTGGTTTTAGGCTAAAAGAGTAACGGGGTTGATTTGGTCTATTAGTTAAGATCCGAGCCTTATCTGACTTGACTTCGGTTAGATCTTTAATTTAGTTATGCTTGTCTTGATTAGTTAGCGATGGGTCGATTAGATTTGGGTCCTGTGTGAGTAAATCATTGGGCTACACCTGATGTTCAAGTGATCGGGCGGATTCGTTGGCTTCCTACGGCTGATTAATCGGACTTGTGTGGTTCTTTACTGGTACCACTCCTGTATAAACTAACATTGAGTGTTAATGGTCATTAAGCGATATTATAAGTTAATTAATAAAAAAAATCAAGGATTTTTTGGAAATCCAAAACAGTGAAATCCAGGATGTTACAAAACGACTTCAACGCCAAATCACAAAATCCTATCTAATGCAATGCGGTGAATGCGTATATTAGCCGAGTAATTATTAAGTTTCATTCATATAGTATATTGGCGAAGCTAGGATACCGACGTTATATCCCAAGTCCTTATTCGGATCACGTGGCTCGTTGCGGCATGTAGCGGCTCCTCAACAGTAACACTTGATCCAAATTTAGGTATCATCCGTTCATATCACAAATCAATGATTTCAAAGGTATGGCATGATACTCAAAGGTATGAAGATCAACCTGGTATAAGTTGTCACCCAAGCACCGAGTATGATCACTCAATTTTGATGTACGGCTGTTACATGAAACCAAATTATCACATGGAAATGGCTCGTCACTCATTCTATTCACGCCCGGGTCGTTCGAACAGTACTCCGGCAAGGAACCATCGACCGAGTAATTTGAAGGGGGTCGTTCGAACAACAATCTCTCTCCTCCATCAGTGCTCACTGGTCACTACGGGGAGGCTTGTCACCCCAGCATAAGCCGACAGCTCGAACATTATATCTCATGCCACCATGCCCCACTCATGAGTCTTAGTCGAATCATATCGCACTAGTGGTTATGAATGAACTTATCCACTGGAAACGGGGTATTTTTTATTCAATTTGATCGTGTCATATATTGTGAGCATACACGATCAATTGGCTAGTGGACTAATTTGATTGACCTGAGAGAACCTCGACATTGGGTGCAAGCATCCCGTGTAATCCAACTACTGTTAGTCGTCCGTGTTCGCCTAGGTCGATTGAACAAGCCTAGGGTGACCGACCTAACTTGGGCCAACTCTTGATTTAGGTAGTTTATCGACTAACCCAACATCTTAGCAATCCTAAGTATTTATATGAATTAAACTCTGCATCACACAATTGTAGCATAAGTTTCACTACACAACCATTTAGGCATTTCATCGGACACCTGAGCATTCATAGGGTATTATGTTCACTAAAGCATTAAATCAAACAGGTGAGCATACATAAAATAATACAATCACTTAGGTAACAAATCAAGCATATGAGAATCGACAAAGCAACACATTCTACCACTTAGACATTTTGTCGAACATGTGAACATCCATATTCAACTAATAGCATATATTATAGCTAAATTAAAATGTTAGTATATTAGCATGCACAAATTCATTTGCAAGCAATAATTATTGACTGAGACCCTCAAGGGTCGATAAAAGATAATGTAGAAATAATGGTCCACACCTTTAGGAATAAATTTTTGATTTTGAGCTCATAGGGTAGGGATTTGAAAAAAATCCAAATTCCTATATAAACACCAATAACTATATGAAATTCATGCAATTCATCATAAAAGAACCTATGTTGTGAAGTAGGTTTGTTTCTTAACTCTCAATCGCGAGTGAGGTGGATTCAGCAGAGAAAAACGATTGAGGCTAGGGTTTTGATTGGAGAAAACCGATGAAGGAAAGCACCAAAGCCTCTCCGCTCTTGCTCTTACTATTATTCTCTTCTTCTTTCTCTCTTTCTCTCATTTAGCAAAAGAAAATTCGTATGGGGAGAGGAGTGTGAAATAAAATGGGTTTTATAGTGCCAAAAGGTGCATAAATGGTCCTAATGGCCCATTTATTCATTTTATTAACCCTATGGGAGGTTGTTTCCCATTAACGGGACACAATGGAAGGCATATGAGTCAATCTAAGTCATGGAATAGCCGCCCCATAAGGCGATATATGTTTGGACAGAAACATATGATGATCGGGCGTGCCGATTAACCAAGAAGGTCCTAACTTAGATCGACGGTCACCAATGATCAATCGATGTCATGGTTATACGAATATGTGTGAGGAAATGTCTTTAGTTAGTACCCCGACTTTGATCATAAATCGACGGTCTAAAAGTTACAACTTCGCAAAAGAGCAATTGGCTAGTTACACTTAAATTTCAAGTTTTCACTTAGGGCATGTTTGATTTTCCAGATACATGGTAAATACACTGCAAATAAGTAATAATTACACTTGCATCTGTTTGAAAATTCATACGTATTTCTGCTTGAAAAACCGGTCCAAATGGACTGGTTTAAATTTGTGGGCTCCATTGTGATATATATAATGTATCTGTGCCGTCCATCCATTTTAGCATAATATTTTGAGACATGAGCCAAAAAATGAGGCCAATCCAACACTTAAGTTACCCACACCAAAGGAAACAGTGGCCCTAAAAAATTTTTAAAGGTAGGTATTTGATTTCTTAAATCCTGTGGTGTGACACATTTGAGCTTTGGATCTTCCTCATCTTTTTGGATGATGCCCTAATTTCAGTTGGGATAATAGATGGACGGTGTGGATAAGCCACATATATCACCATAGCCCCCACTATTTTTTATAGCAACATCGATTTTTGTGCCAAAAGAAGTCAGCATCAAATCAAATGTTGGTACTACTGTTGGAATTACTCAGTGAAATCATTATCAGCCATTTCCCATGTATTTACCATTGGTTTGAAAATTCAAACGGGCTCTTAAGGCATTCGTACATCCCATGCACTTGGCTTGTGGGTCTAAATTGAGTGATTCGAGACGTAACCTCAACTCAATGTCTCACGATAGACGTCAAGCCGACTAAGAAGAACGTCTTTCTATATTTTCAGGTTTAGTGGGCCACTAACGAGTGGTGTAAAGCTTGTTCAGATAATCAGGGCATTTATGGAATGAATTGGGTAGCGAGATTTCTTGTGCGCAATGATTAGAGTGTGGATTAACCAAATTCATAGTGTGGCCTATTCGCAATCAGCAAAAAAGGAGTTTCGGTTCTAATCACTCTAAACCGTTGGTTCTTAGGCTATAGGAGTAACTGTGTTAATTTGATTTATTAATTAATTAGATTCGACCCTTAGTTGTATTGGCTTTAGGTAAGTCTTTATTAGTAAGTGATAAGTCGGCTAGATTTGGGCCCTGGACGAAGAAGTCATGAGGGTAGATTTAAGGTTTACTTGATCAGACGGATTTGTTGGCTTCGTACGGCTGATTAATTGGATTTGTGTGGTTTTTTACTGGTACCACCCGCGTATAGACTAGCATCGAGTGTTAATGGTTAGTAAATGATAACATAAATTAATTATATTTTTAAAAAAATCAATTTTTTTTTTTAAAAAAAAAAATCCAAAACAGTGAAAATCGAGGATGTTACACTTGGTTTCATAACCCCCACCACAATATATGTGTTATATTCACATGGTCCACTCATATTGTATATTCATTTTATGCAATGAGACAAAACATAAGATAGATAAAAATCTAACATGGACCCGACAACAACTAGCTGTAGGGATTGGACATATGCCATTGAAAACTTCTTAACGTTCACAAAAGTGTTAAATCTTCCTCACTTTTTGAGACACTCTGTATTATGAAATAGATGATGGTGTGGATATAATACACAATGATGAAATTGCATCCAAGTGTATATAATAATTGAAAATAACTTTATATAGCGGATGTGAAGATGGAAGAGAAGTATTACATAAGTACTCAATTTACCTTTGAATACAGTAATAAAATCTATTATTACTTTTTACTACACATTACCTTACATTACTTTGATTTGATATGATATGAACAGGCTCTAAAGGAAATTTTTTTCCCTTTTCCATTGTCCAGCATAAAATCCATGGTTTCTAAATGTGTTCTAAGAAAAAAGTTCTACAGAACCTAACCCATCTTTTCACTAATGTATCCCACATGTAGGATATTTAACATGTGCCAGATGGAGCACATAAAAGTTATGTTTCCCAAAAATCAGGCCGGTCCTCTCATTATGTTGGCCACAGTTAATATATCAAGTCAAACAATCAACCGTCCATTGATTTGGTTGTGTGGCCTTTTCCATTAGTGGAACGGCCTGTTTTTTCACGTCAGCTGATCTCAGCTGGTGTTGCTGACCTTTTGCACGGCTTGGATATTCCCACAGCTGACATGTCGGATGGGAAAGATGAAAGCGGACTTTGTGAGGCAGGCCAAACACCCACCTTGATGTATGTGTATTATATCGACACAGTCCATACGTTTTGTCAACTGATTTTATAGGGGTTTAAACATAAGGCAGATTCAAATCTCAGGTGGACCACGCCATAAAAAACGGTGGTGATTGAAAGCATGCGGTTGAAAACTTACCGGGCCCACCGTGATGTTTATTTCCGTCCAATCTGTTGATAAAGTCACACAAACCTTAATGAAGGGAAAATACAAAAGGTAGCTTGATCCAAAACTTTTATAATCCACATGAAGTTTTTAATGGTGGGCATTTAATCACCACCGTTTGATGCAATGTAGTCCGCTTTAGATTTGGATAAGCTTCAGTTTTTGGTTCATGCCCTAACATGATCTATCGAAATGGATGGACGGTGTAGATATACAACACATAGATCGAGTGGGCCCCACAGTAATAGTCTCACCGAATCCGCAATCAGAAAGATGGGCTGGATGTGAAAGTTCAGTGGGACCAGGCAACCAACCTGCCGATGATCCAGACGCTTGAATTGACATGGGAGAGAGAGTAGAAGTTCCAGTGGGCCTAAAATGTCCGAGTGGACCCCACTTGGGCGAGTCACAACTGAATTCAGAACCAAGTGAGTCAACCCGAGTCTTTGAGTCAAAAAACCATGGGCGCAGTACCACAATGTGGGTGAGACCCTGACAGTAGGGCCCACCAAGATGTATTCATTGCATATCCAAGCCGTCCATCTGTTTTTCCAGATAATTTTAAAACACAGTCCAAAAAATGAAGTAGATAAAAATTTCAACTGAACCACACTACAGTAAACAGGTCATCGAACACCTACCATTAAAAATTTCCTACCCTCCACCATAATGTTTATGATCATCCAACCTTTTTATAAGATTAGAAACGTGGATTAGAGGAAAAAAAAATACAAATATCAGCTTGATCCCAAACTTTTGTGGCCCACAAAAGGTTTTTAATGTTCGTTAATAACCACTATTTCCCATAGTGTGGTCCACCCAAAGTTTCTATATGCTTCAGTTTTGAGCCTATGGCCTAAATTAATCTGAAAAAACAGATGAACGGCGTGGATATAAATGTATACATCGATGTGGGTCCCACATCGCTTGTTTCCAGTCGCACTAGATTTGGATATGTGAAATTAATTAACTCATGAATTTGATATTTTATTAATTGGTGTGTTTATAAATTGGAAAGTGATTGCCTAGCAAATTAGAATAAAAGAGGGAGAATTCACTCATTAGGGGTCACACGTGTGGTCGAGTTGGACCATTGGATGATCTAGCCGCTCAATGGATGGACCATTATCGTGATCTATGAGAGTGATCTTTTCGATAATGCCCACCATGTGGACGGCTCAGATGTCATAAGCAATGGAAGAGTTGGTGGCTGGGAAAAGAAGTGTTGCATGCGTTAAAGAGGATTTTATGGAAACATGGTTCGATGATCCGGACAGTTGATCCGATGGGCCCCAGAAATGGATAGACATGTCCAGGTTGGAAGATCCCAACCCTTTAATATGGTCAGGAAAAGGGCTATAATTAAAGAGTTAGGATCTTACAGGATTTCAGATGGATCTTCTGTCCATGGCTGGGCCCGTAAAATCAACGCTATCGATCACTCAATAACGGTTCCACATGTTCTTATGTGTTTCCGAACAGGTGGACGGTGAAATTCCTTGTCACAGCCTCGCAGGTGCGCATAATAGTGGGTCCCATGCCCAACGCCTATTCAAATTGGTTATCAAGCACCGTCCACGTGGCACGATTCAGAGATTGGTACGATTTCTAAAATTGGCAATAGTCCAATAATCAGAGCAGTTGATTAATGGACTCTTGAATAGGGCGGTACACAAGTCAAGCTAGCTCACAAAGCTCACTCGACTTGGCTCGACTCAGTTTAGATTACTCGGCTTAAAAGGCCGACTCAAGGCGAGTCAAGCTTATTTACTAAAGCTCGGGTTGAGTTCAAGCCAAGTTCAACCATGGTATATTTCAACTTGACTTGACTTGAACTCGACTCGACTCGAAGCTCGAGCTTGACTAGAGTAATATATTTTAACAATATATATTATATATATTATATTAATATTAAATGTATATAATATATATATTTAAGGTTTTTTTTAAAAAAATTAAAACTTAAAACTTTTTACTAAAAGAATTACCTAACTCTACCCATCTTCATTCCCTCTTTTTCTTCTTCTTATCTTACCGAGGTAAACTCGACTTGACTCGACTCGAATCACTAACTTGACTTGAAAGCTTTGGCAAACAAGCTAAGCTTCAATGTCAAGCTCGAGCTTGAGTATAGTCTGGACCAGTCAAGCCAAGCTTGGCCCACCCCGACTCGGCCGACGTACAGCCCTACTCTTGACGATTGCAGAAAGTGGTATGGAAAGAAGTTCAACCACGGGTCAATTTCCAACCAGCGAAAGTGCCGTGGTGGGGTACGGCGGTTCAAGGTGGGCCCCAGATAATGAACTGTCAGATCCTTAAAAACGTGCGCCACGTGTTCGATAATAACTGAAATGGATGGATGTGAATGTTTCACATTGGATGCTTTCTCCGCTTGTGTTAACTGGGGAATGATGACGCATTCGAGCTGCGTGGGTCCCACAGAAATGCATGGATGCCATCCAACCCGTCCGTTAGATGAACCCCCGGATACTTGGTCTAGATCCCAAAATCTGCCCTGATCTATCACTCGGATGGACCACACCAAAGGAAGCAACGCGGACTTAAGGAGGGGATGACTACCGCAGAAACATACTGATAGAACGTCAGATCCACCACGTTGTGCGTAAGGGACGCGGATTGCGTCCTACCCCCGCCCTACCCGGTAATCCGGGCGGGCAGGGCTCTGTGGGGCCCACCGTGATGTAAGTGCTTTATCCACGCCGTACAACGTCTTTTTCAGAAAATTTTAACATGTCAACCAAAAAATGAGGCAGGTCCAAGGCTTGAGTGGACCACAACAAAGGAACCTCTACTGATATGACACTCACCGTTGAAACCTTTCTAAGGGCCCACGTGATTTGTTTTTTACCATAAAACCTATTCATAAGGTCATGTAGACGTGGATGAAGTGAAAACACAAATATCAGCTTGATCCGAAACTTCTCCGCTCTCAAGAAGCTTTTAATGGTGGACGTTCAATCCCTAGTTTGTGTTCCACTCAAGCCTTGGACCTGCCTCATTTTTTGGTTAACATGTTAAAATTTTCTGAAAAAATAGTTATACGGCGTGGATAAAGCACTTACATCACGGTGGGCCCCACAGAGCCCTGCCAGGACGGATTACCGTCCGGGCGGGGGTAGGACGCAATCCGCGTCCGTGCGTAAGCCATCCAACAGTCATCAGGACGCGGATTTCGGTGGGAAAGGCTTTCCCTGGAAGTTCCCTGCGTCGGGACGCTAGGTGGAACCCACCTTCTGAAAAATCCACCCGTCCATCCGTTTTTTCAGATCATTTTAGAACATAGAATTAAAAATCAGGTGGATCCAAAACTCAAGTGGGCCTCACGAGAGGAAAGAGTTGAAATTCAGTAACCACCGTTTAAACATTTGTATGGCCACAAAAGTTTCTTATCAGGCTCAGAGTATTTGTATTTTAACTTCATCCCAGTGGGAATGAACTTATAAACGGTTTGGATGACATCTTTCTCCTGTTTCACTTTTGGCACGGCGGCTTGAATTTTTGGATCCACCTATTTTTTATCTCAACCTCTAAAATGATAGGAATTTTTTTAAAAAAAGAAACATCGTGGTGGGGCCACCTAGCATCCAGCGTAACAACTTCCAAAAGCTTTTGACAGGAAATCCACGTCCCAGTCATCACGATGCACTCCGCCGGGGTGAAGGGAGAGAAACTCAAGCTCGTTGCCTGCAACCATGCAGTGGAAGGGCGAGAAATCCACACCATCCATCCATCTTACCAGCTTTGGAAATGAGCTCCAGAATAAGACAAGTCCAAAATTAAAGTGAGGTGCAGGACATGAAACAGTGAAGATTAAATGGCCCTCATTGAAACATTCAGGGCCACAAGTTTTGGAGTTAAATATTATTTTTATTTTTGCTTTTTAGTCCATCCCAACTAGAATTATCTTATGAATTATTTAGATGGCATATAGATCTCACATAAGGTTTCAAAGGTATGCATTTCATGCCCCACCTTCTCTTGTCATGTGCCCACCTAAGTTTTAGATACACCTCATGTTTTAGCTTATCACCTAAATTGAGCTGAAAAAACATAAATGGATAGGATGGATTTCTTATGAACATCGGAGAAGGCCCCACCTAGCTTCCAATCGCAGGAGTTGGGATCACTGGCCATCCAATTTGATCGACTCAATTTCGGTGGTGACGCTCAAGTACTGGCTTTGTAAGATCTCCTTGGGTCCACTATGATCTATGTACTTTGCTCATGCTGTCCATTCAATTTGCTGGCTCATTTTAACCCATCATCCCATAAATGAGTTAGATCTAAATCTGGGTCCTGACTCTTGCTCGGGTGGTAGACTCTCAGGAGTTTCAACTCCCGATCAAGGGTTCGAGTATCCATGAGTGGTGGAATTCCACTAGCGTGAGTGTGTGGGGTGTGTGTGCTTGTGTAGTAAAAATAAAAAAAATAAAAAAAAAAAAAAAGAGTTAGATCTAAATCTCATATGGGTCATGCCCTCATCTCAATCCAAAACTTTAGTGTCCTGAGAAGGATTTAATGGCCGACATTCAATATCTATTATTTTCTATGATGTGGTTCACTTGAGATTTGGATCTACCTCTATTTTAGGCTAATGGCCTAAGATAAATTGAAAAAAAAAAAAAAAAAACATAATAAAATACATACATCATATGGAATTTATAAAAGCTTTCGGATGAACTTGTTACAAAAATGATATTATTAAATTACAGTGTGATTATGTTGTCCTTAAAGCGTTATTCACCCATTGTCAAAGTAATTGAAATTGCTGATAAATTACAAGCAAATAACTTATAGGATACGGCGAGCCTATATGTGATTTCACGTCTAGCAAGCACGAAAAATCACTAATAGAACTCTGTGTATACAATTTTCTGACAGAGATAACTAAAAGAAAATCCCCAGTAAGAAAGAATATTAAAAATGATGTAGTTGGTTTAGACTACTGCTTAGGTTTATTTCTCGAGGACTTGTTGGCTGAGGTTCGTATTGAGCCTTACTGACTTGATAAGAAATCACTTGAGCTTTTCTCGTTGGGTCGTCTCTGAGAGTGATTTGAGTGGTTGGTGATGGTCCAATGAACCACTCAAGCATTGTTTAAATAGGCCATGATTGTTGGACGTTTTGGTCCAATCATAACTCCATGTGATCGGCTATTTTTTACTATCATGCTAGCCACATGCAACAGTTTTTATGTGGTCCATTTTAATACTACATGAGTAGTTACACCACTGTGGTCCATTTTAATACTACATGAGTAGTTGCACCACTATTAAACGGATAGTTCCAACCTCTACCCTTGCTCTGAGACCAAGATTGTGCGCGTTGTACTCCACGGATCCACCAAGTAAATTGTTATGGGAAGATCCGAGTCCCTTATGCTCTCGAGGGCTGATGTTATGTTAATTCGATCGGACGGACGACTACCAGCTCAACTCGGACTATAAGTGCGGACGCTATTCGACGAAGGTTGATAACTACTCTGACTGAGATTTTATCCGCCTGAAGGACCGAGCCGAGGTCAGATCCCAAGGCGGGCGCTCTATTAATTAAACTTAGAAACTACCATAATTGGACGTGGCCAGTTACTTCGTTTGCAGAAATGCACGATGTGCATGATATGCTACATGATCTTTGGATTGCGTGCAATATCCCCATGATTCGAAATTCCCCTGATTGAGTGAATCGTGCTGAGATTAACGGACCCAGATCATCCGACAGTCAGATATAAATACACTAAGACCCCATCGCTACAGGTACGCAAGATCTCACACCATCTCTCTATTATCAACCAAGACCCAGATTCCCTTGGCCTGACTTAGCATCGGAGGCTCCCCTGGTTTAGTCAGGGTCTCCCTTGCTCACTCTCTGTGCAGGTTCAGGGTACATTGGAGGTTCGCTTTGCCGAGTAGAGGGTGGTCCAGATTTTGACATCAACATTCTTGGCGCCATCTGTGGGAATTTCGTACAAAAGGTCAGGTTCCTATTCTCAAGTATAATGGCTAGAGAAAAGAAGAAAGTAGTAACTGCGGAACCGGAGCCAAATGAACAAACTCGCTCCTCCTCATTACTTCACGCCGAATCAGCCTCGTGGCCTTCCCAGCGTTTTTGCAATCAGGCGAGTAAATATCGCATCATGTAGAGCGAGATACAAGCCTATGTGACGAGGTGAACAAGATGAAGCAACAACAGGAGCCACGACCACACCCGGCTCAGGAAAATCCTATTCTTGAACCAGTCGGTCTAGTCGTGGAGGCTCACTCCATGCCGAAGAGTGCGAGGCCCGAGGCGTCTCAACACTCTCAAATGCCGATGTCAGGTCAGAATCTTCTCCCGACCCAAATTCGAGCCTCGGCTCGGAACACGGCCACATGAGGTCCAATCAATGCTTCGGTCACTTCAGCCCTGACACCAACGGATCTCCGCCACCGGCTTAAAACGGATGAGGGGAAGGAGAACTCCGGAAATAGAAAACAACCAAGAGATCGTAGCGGAAAATAAGGACCCGTGGGAGAAACGGTTCGCGAAGCTCAAAGACAAATTCTTAACTCTGGAAAAGAAACAACAGCAGACATCGGTTCCCGCCGCCGTTCAGGCGATGATGGAAGAGACCGAACCTCCATTCACCTCAGAAATCATGAACGAAGTGATGCCGCATAGGTTCAGGATACATCCTGTCATCCAATACTTCGGGTCTGGAGACCCATCCGAGCATGTGGAAGCCTATCGCTCATGGATGCAGATCCAGACAGCGACGGATGCTATGATGTGTCGGGGGTTCTTGATCACGCTTATAGGTTTTACTCGGAGTTGGTACCGGCAACTCAAACTAAATTCAATCAGTTCCTTCGCAGAGTTGAGCCGACTATTCCTTACCCAGTTCATAAGCGGTAAGAGAAGTTGAAAGCCCAACACTCACTTGTTTGCTATCAAGCAAGAGCCGAAGGAGTCATTGAAAGACTACATCACTCGCTTTAACGAGGAAACATTATTATTAGAAGACTAAGATGACAAAATGACGCTCGCTGTTGTGTTCAGTGGCTTAAAAGAAGGGTAATTCACTTTCTCCATTGGAAAGAACCCGCCGAAGAACTTGTCGTCAGAGCTCAGAAGTACACTAACGCAGAGAAATTCTCCAATGCCCGTAAAAATGTCCAAGTGACAGAGCCGAATGGTAAAGGGAAGAGGCATGGGAACGGGAAATCTCAGCCGTCTAACAAAGGGACCGATGACCGCACCTCTCGCGATCGTCGTCTGAGCAGAAGGCCGGAGGGAAAATTTCGCTCCTACACCCCCTTAACATGTCCACCAAGCAGATTCTATTGGACATCCGAGGAGAAAAGCTTCTAAATTGATCTGTTTACATGAGAGCCGATCTAGATCATCGAGACAAGCGCAAGTATTGTCACTTCCATCGAGACCATGGCCACAATATGGCTGATTGTGTAGATCTCAAACATGAGATCGAAGCCCTTATTCGAAAGAGACACCTGTGTCGATACACCAAGGAAGGAAAAACCGTTCGAAAAGAAGAAAGAGAGCGAGAGCAGCCAAATAACACCACGGAAGAGCTCGCCGAAATTCGAACCATCTTCAAGGGCTCATCTGGTGGAGGAAATTCAAATAGGGCGCAGAAGTCTCACTCTCAAAAGTCTGAACTGGAACATTACGTCCATTTAACCGAGCGACCCAGCAAGGAACTTCGGGTCAACCAATGCACTCTGACCTTCACGGAAAAAAATGCGGGCGAAATTCAGCACCCGCACAACGATGCTCTAGTAGTTACCATGACTATAGCGAACCATAAGGTATACCGCATCCTGGTCGACACTGGCAGCTTAGCCGACGTGATCTATTCTGAGGCCTTTGAAATAATGGAGATTCCGAGGTCTCACCTCAGACCCGTGAAGATCTCCCTGCACGGCTTTGCCGGGGAAAGAGTGATATCTGAGGGAGTCATCTCCCTCCCTATGACTGTGGGAGAAGGACAACATCAAGCCACTCTCATGGTGGACTTCTTAGTTGTCAATATACCATCGGTACATAACGTTATCTTGGACATACTTTTCCTCAACGCAATGAGAGCAGTCGTTTCCACCTATCACCTGATGATGAAATTCTCCACTGAGGGCGGGATAGGTTACCTTCGAAGCTATCAGTGAGAAGCTCGGAGATGTTATACAATGGCAGTAAAGAAGGGGTCAGTTAAACAAGCACTCACCATCAATGTTCTAGACCCCGGATGACCTGTGGAAGGCTCATCCGTGGAAGACCGGGAGAAAGTACCGCTCAATGAGGCCGATCTGAGCAGAACCGTTCAATTCGGGACATCATTGAATCCCGAGCAACGGCTCGAAATATAAACATTCCTGCCACAACATAAGGACGTCTTTACACGGTCCCACCAAGATATGCTCAGAATTTCTCCGGATGTCATGGTCCACATGCTGAATGTGGATCCAGATCACAGACCTGTTAAGCAAAAGAAAAGGTCGTTCGATGCTGAGCGATATGAAGTGATAGCCGACGAGGTCTCCGTTCTGCTCGATGCCGGATTCATAAAAGAAGTGCATTATCCCGACTGGATCGCGAACGTGGTCCTTGTGAAAAAAGCCAACCGAAAATGGCGGGTCTGTGTAGATTAATCGGACCTAAACCAAGCTTGTCCGAAAGACAGTTTCTCGTTGCCTCGGATCGATCAGCTGGTGGACAGCACGGTGGGACACGAATTACTCTCATTCCTAGATGCGTACTCTGGGTATAATCAGATCGCAATGCATCCCCTGGACAGGCAGAAGACTACCTTTGTCACAAACAAGGGACTCTACTGTTACCGGGTCATGCCATTTAGCCTGAAAAACGCTGGGGCCACGTATCAAAGACTAGTAAATCAAATGTTCTACAAGCAAATCTGGCGTACAATGGAAGTGTACGTCGATGACATGTTGGTAAAAAGCATTAAGGCAACCGATCACCTGACGGATCTCGGAGAAACATTTGTTGTCCTCCGAGAATACTAGATGAAGCTGAATCCCGTGAAGTGCGCTTTCATAGTTGGCTCGAAAAAATTCTTGGGGTTTCAAGTCAGTTAGAGAGGCATCGAGGCGAACCCTGACAAGATCAAAACACTCCTCGACATCGAGGCGAGTACCTCCTGGACGGTTGTTTATCCCTAGATGACCTCCTCACCTGTGGCTCAACAGGTGGATCAAGTGGGGGCTGCTCCCTTGGTCCATCTTCTTAAGGAACTCCTTTGTCCTCTGCACCTTGTTGTACTCCCCCGTCATCAGGCACCACGGGAGGAATAATAAGATCCATGTCCTCTAGCTCACCTGAACTAGGCTGGTTCTTCTCTGGCTTACCAATGTCTTCTATACACTGATCTTCAAAGAAAACCACATCTCTGCTCCTGACGAGCTTCTTCTCGGTCGGATCCCACAATCTGTAACCGAATTTTTCATCACCGTATCCTAAGAACACACATTGCCTGATCTTCATATCGAGCTTGGACCTCTCGTCCTTTGGTACGTGAACGGATGCCCTGCATCCAAACACCCTGAGATGACTGTATGATGGATCATGTCCAGTCCACACCTTCTCCATTCAACGGGGCTGATGGAGACCTATTTATCAAATACACCGCCGTGTGCATTGCTTCTCCCCAGAACGTCTTGGGCAACTTCGCATGGGATAACATGCATTTGATTCTCTCAACAATGATGCGATTCATTCGCTCAGCTACACTATTATCCTGAAGGGTCTTGTGAATCGTTTATTCATGCCGTATACCTAGGGACTTGCAGTACTCATGAAAGTCGCCAATGTATTCACCACCATTGTCAGTGCGGATGCACTTCAATGATCTACCTGTCTCTCTCTCGACCATAGCATGAAATAATTTAAACACACCAAAGACCTCGTCTTTGGATTTCAAAGCATAAACCCAAACTCTCCTAGATGTATCTTCTGTAAAAGTAACAAAATACAATGCCCCACCCAAGGTTTTTGTCCTCATAGGACCACAAACATTAGAATAAACCAAATCTAATGCATGCACTTTATTAACATGAGAAGCAAATTTAATAAATGAAACTCTGTGCTATTTCCCTGATAAACAATCAAGACAGGTTTTGAGAGGTGTACTTGTCACGTCGGGAATGACCCGCTTCTTTGCTAGTACCTGAAGCTCTTTTTCACTCATGTGGCCTAGATGCATGTGCCACATGTCAATAGCTGAATCTTACACTGCGTTCAACCCACCCTTGTACATACTGACACTTGCCTTGTAAAGGGTGCAACACTTCTTTCCTTTGGCCACGATCAAAGAACCCTTTATGAGCTTCCATCGCCCACCAGCAAACCGGCTTTCATAGCCATCATCATCCAACCTTCTCATCGACATCAAGTTGAGGCGAAGGTCTGGGATATGCCTCACATCCCTGAGAACTAATGTGCAGCCCACATCGGTCTTCACACAAATATCACCGACTCCCACGATTTTTGATACACCAGAATTTTTCATCTTCACAGTCCCATAGTCACCTGACTTGTAGCTTGTGAAGAAGTCTCTGTGTGGAGTCGCATGAAAAGAAGCTCCCGAGTCTATCACCCAGTCGGTGTCCTAACTCGTAGTCATGAGACATACATCATGATCTGCAGAAAGAATAACTACAACGTCGTCATCTGAAGCGACCGCAGTGGAATCTGATTCATCTTCCTTCCATTTTCCTTTCTTGTCGTTCTTCTTACTACGACATTCATGCTTGTAGTGGCCCTTCTTGCCACAATTCCAGCAATCAACATCATTTCTGTTACTCGACTTGTCTCTTGATTTATCTCGGGCCTTCCCGCCCTTCCTGTTCTTTCCTCTCCCCGGTTCTTGTGTCACAAAAGCCTCTTGCTGAGTAGACCCCTAAGACTTCCTCCTTGTCTCTTCATTGAAGAGACAGCTAGTTACCTGTTCCATGGATATCTTTCCGTCTGGCGCAAAGTTACTTAAAGACACTACCAATGTCTCCCAACTGTCAGGCAATAAACTAAGCAAAAGTAAAGCCTGCAATTCATCATCCAGGACCATCTTTATAGAGGAGAGTTGGTTCACTATATTGTTGACCTCATTTATGTGCTCGGCCACTGAACTACCATATTTGAACTTTAAATTCACAAGTCGTCTTATCAGAAAAATCTTATTACTAGCTGTCTTCCTCTCATACAGCCCTTGTTATTTCAGCCATAGGCTAGCAGCTGAGGTTTCCGTATACACATGTTGAAACACTGAATCATCCAACCATTGTCTAACAATCCCCACCGCCTTCCGGTCCATCTTCTTCCAATCATCATCAGACATATCCTTGGATTTTGCTGATATGCCTAAAATTGGAGAATATAGGTCCTTGCAATAAAGCAAGTCCTCCATCTTAGCCTTCCATATGGTCCAGTTAGAACCATTGAGGCTGATCATCCTTGATGAGCCACCTTCCATAATTCAAAACCGATCCTATCCGTTCAATGAACCTAGCTTTGATACCACTTTGATGGGGGCCTTGCACAAAACCTTAGGATCTAGCCTCCCGAAACAAACCAAAATTATAGATAATGAAGCAATGAAATAAATCAAAGCATAAACCACACACTACACACCACATAAGAGATTTTTACGCAGAAAACCCTCAAAGAGGTAAAAACCACAGGACCTCGTCCAGATTAACAATCCACTATGAAGTAGAATGTTACAACCTTCTTCACTCACGCATGAGTGGATAAACAATAAAAGAAACAAAGAAAACGGAGAGATCTCACTGATTATAAGGACATAGAAACGCTGAGATATAGATTGCGCAGTAGATAACCTCCATGAGCATAATCTCCCTTTTATAAGCTTCCTCTCTCTCACACCTTTGATAGCCCTAAACCCTTTAGCAAATTCCTTGTAAAGCTTTAGGAAACCCTCTTGTCATGCCTAAATAGCCATAGGAACTCCTATTTAAAGTTTTAGGAAACTCCTTTCCGCATCCCAGTTGCGAAAGGACTTGCGACACGAAATCCGCGCAAAATCGCGAAACGAATCTGCGTAACCTTTGACTGGTCGAACTGAGTCTACGACCGGTCGAGAGCCACCTACGACTGGTCGAGCACCTCCTTCGACTGGTCGAGCACCCCGGAGAAAAATAGTCCAAAGTCGCTGGACTTTGAGTCGTGCTACGACTCAACTCCGCGACTGGTTGACCACCAGCCTTTGACTGGTCGAGCGGGGCTCAAGATTGGTCGACGACGGGTCAAAAAAACCCATCACATCCACCATTAAAAACTTTTTGGAGCCACGAAAGTTTTGGATCAAGCTGATATTTGTTTTTTCCACTCATCTAGGTTTGTATAATCTAATCAACATTTGGATGTCAAAAAATCATTACAGTGAGCTCGAGGAGATTTTTAATGGTAGACATTCAATCACTACTTTTCTTGTGATATGGTCCACCCGAGTTTTATATCCGTCTCATATTTGCGAATAAATCCCTTAAATGATCCAGCAAGATGGATGGACAACATATATAAAATACATACATCATAGTGGGACCGCAAGACACCAACTAGTACCCACCAGTCTAGTGGCAGCGCACTCAATCCCCAAACGACGGGCCTTAGGTGCTATATGGGTAAGAGCTTAGGGCCTGTTTGGCAGGACCAATCCCACAGTATTAGGAGGGATGGGATCACAATATCCCGGGATATGCATGGCGAGCCAAACAAGCCCGATGAACTTGTCCCGAGATATAAGCAATCCAATGGATCTTAAAACAATCCACTGACATCACCATCATTACCTTAAAATTGATCTCATCCCTTGGTTGGACGGATTGGAAGGTAAAATTCCGGGATATGCCGGCATGCCAAACAAACCCATTGAACTTGTCTCGGGATATAGCAATCCCATGTATCTTAAACCAATCCATTGACACCACCATCATTACCTTAAAATCCATCCTATCCCTCCTAATCCCATGGGATTCGCCCAGCCAAACAGGCCCTTAGTGGGTGTTACCCTTATCATAGGGCCCTTCCCAATGATATGTTGTGTATCTACTTCATTCGTTCCTTTCTCCAACTCATTTTAGGACATGGTCCCAAAAATAAAGCATATTTAAATCTCTAAATACCACGACATGAGAAACAATGATGGCTGAATGCTTACCATTAAAAACTCTTCAAGATCTACTTTAAGTAGATTTGTAATATTTATCTGCCATCCAGCTAGTTGATAAGGTTCAACAAAACTAAAAGAAGAGAAATACAAAGATTAGCTTGATTTAAAACTTTTGTGGCCTACAAAAATACTTTTAATAATTATTCAGCACTTTTCACACAAGTGTGGTCCACTAGAGATTTGGATCTGCTTAATTTTTGGGATAATGTCCTTAAATGAGATAAAAAAAATAAATGGATGGCATAGATATAAAACACATTTATTGAAGTGGGCCCTACACAGTAAGAGTAACATCCACTAAACTGTTACCGGGTACTTGCTAATACACTCCCAGCCAAACGGCGTCCGGTGACGACATGCAGGTAGTGGCGTCAGTGGGCGGAGTTCGGTTTTTTAAAAATAGAATTTTGAGTACGGCCTACCTGAAACAGTTCAAAATCCGGGCTGAGAGAGACTATCAGTTCCGGCCCGTTGAAAGCCCTTCATGCAGGGTTTCTGTGGGCTCCACGATGATACATGTGTTTTATCCATCCCATTTATAGGCATTTTAGATAATCATTTTGCCAAAAAAAAAAAAAAATGTTGGATTCCACGCTTAGGTGGACCACACACGTGAAAACATTGCCATTCAAATATCAGCTTAATTAAATAACTTGTCTGGCCTTCCAGAAGTTTTGACTGGTGGAAGTTTAAATCACCTCTGCTCCTATAATGTGGTCCACCTAAGGTTTTTGTCCAAATTATTTTTTAGCTAATGCCCTAAAATAAGCCGTAAAAATTGACGGTTGGGATAAGACACATAAACCATGATGGGTCCACATAGCACAGTCCAGAACCGTTTGGATTCCGCACGGGCTCCACACAGCTGGAGTCTATTACACACGTGTCCCATGTGATCATCAACTACAGCAAGAAAGTCCTCGATGAATCGATACCCTCAATCACAATCACACACTCGGCTCGTGTATCCTGGGCCACTCATCACACCCATGACCTCCAATCACTTGATGGATGGATATAATTCAATTCACAAGGAACGTGTCCAATTCCATCAAATACAATGGGAAGGATTGGAGCTATTATATTTATATCATCCCGTCCTAACGGAAGATATAGCGGGATTTTTTTTTTGTAGAACCCGAAATCCACTACATCCATGCGGCTGGATCAACCAAATTGGCATTCTAGTAGATTATGGGCCCACCTAGATGTTTATATTACGCATCTACGCCGTCCATCAGTTTTTAAATCTCACTCTATGGTATTGTCCTAAAAATGAAGTAGATTAAACTCTTAAGTGGACCACATAAAAGGTATTGAATGCCTACTGTTAGAAATTTATCAAGGGTTCGAAAGTTTTGGATCAAGCTGGTATTTGTGTTTTCCCTTCATCTGGGCCTGCGTTATCTTATGAATAGGTTGGATGGTAAATAAACGTCACGGTGGGCCCTAGAAAGTTTTTAACGGTGGGTACTCAATGACAACTGTTTCCTGTGGCGTGGTTCACATAATATTCGGATCTGCTTAATTTTTGGGACCATGTCCTAAAGTGAACTGAAAAAACTGATGGACGGCGTGGATATACAAAGCATACATCAAGGTGGGCCCACGGTCAGGGAAACACCACTAACGTGGTAACCGAGTAACACCAAATCTACTCACACAGCAAACGCCCATGGTATTGGTGAGCCTTCACGCGTTGCGTGTATCAGATGCTCAGCCCCGCTAAGCCCACTTGCGCGTGCACTTTCCACGCTTCCGTTCCTCTCACGTGTGACACGCGTGACAGATCTAAGCCGTCCATTATCCGAAACATCAACACCACCATGCATCCAACCAGTGCCCAACAACCACCCTTAAGCAGGACGCGGATTTCCCGCGAAAGGCTTTGCAGGAAGTTTCTGGAAATGGATTGGCTACCCCATGCTACCAGCCAATGGCTGGTGGTCGGTGCTCTGTGGGCCCCACCATAATGTATGTGTTTCATCCATGCCACCCATCTATTTTTTTAAATAATTTTATGATAGTAGACAAAAAATGAGATATATCCCAATCTCAAGTGGACCACATTACAGAAAACAGTTTTGAATGAATGACGACCATTAAAAATTTTTTGGGGCCGTAAAAGTTTTGTATCAAGCTGATCTTTGTTTTTTTCCATTCATCTGGGTCTGTACGACCTAATCAACAGATTGGATGTAAAATAAACAGTACAGTGGGCATTAGGAGGATTTTAATGGTAGATATCCAATCACTATTGTTTTCCTGTGGCGTGGTCCACTTGAGATTTACATCACATTCATTTTATAGATAAAATCCTAAAATGATCCGTAAAAATGGATGAACGGAATGGATGAAACACATACATCATGGTGGGCCCACGGAGCACCGACCATTGGCTGCCGGGCTTGGCAGGGGGAGCAGCCAATCCGTTTCCCAAGTTGGGAGTGGCCAATCCGTTTCGGAAGTTCCTACGCTGGGATGCCAGGTGGACCACAGTGACGTTGGTTAGAAATCCGGAAGCGGATTGAGCAGTGAGTAACTCACTACTCAGCGTACCGAGTAAATTCTGTGAGGTCAACTATGATTTATGTATTTTATCTACTCCGTCCATCCATTTTAACTGATAACTTTAGGGCTCGAAACTAAAATTGAAGTGTAAATAATGTTCAAATGAACCACACCAAAGGAAACAGTTGAATTGAAAGTTTAACGTTGAAAAATTCTTTCAGACTAAGGAAGTTTTAGATCAAGCTTATATTTGTTTTTTCCCATCATCCACGTTCTTATGATCTAATGAACAGTTTGGATGACAAATAAACATCACTTTGAGGCCTAGCAAGGTTCCAACGGTGGAAATCATTATCCCCACTATTTCCTGTGATATGATTCACTTGATCTTTGGATATACTTCAATTTTAGGTTCAAAACCCTTAAATTATATGGAAAAGCTAATGTACGGCGTGGATAGACTACATACATTCAAGGTGAGCCGAACTGAATTTACTCGGTACGATAAGAGCGTACTGAGTAACTCAGTACGTACGCAATCCGATTTCTAGAAATCCACCCCATGGGATGCCAGGTGGGGTTAACAGTGATGTTTGTTAACAATCGACCCGTCCATCCGCTTTGATAGGTCATTTTAGCTTATGCGACCGGAAGTGAGTTGGATCCAAAACTCAAGTGGGCCATGGGAGAGTGAAATTTGGGGAAAGAGTTTCCTACCGTTGAAACCTTCTTGGGCACCATCATAATGTTTATATGTCGTCCAAACCATCTATAAGGTCATTCCCACTGGGATGAAGTGTAAACACGGAAAATTTATCCGGATACATGAATTTTGTGGCCATAAAAATATTTCAGCGGGTGGTTACTGAATCCCTACTGTTTCCTTTCGTGCAGTCCACTTGAGTTTTGGATCCACCTAAGTTTTAATAAATGTCCTAAAATGACCTTGCAAAATGAATGGACGGAGTAGATTTATCAAAAACATCACGATGGGCCCACCTAGCATCCTTGCGCGGGAACCGAAGGCTTTAGCAGGAAATCCGCGTCCTCCTACGCACTACAAAATAACGTCACAAGAGCACCAACGGTCCAAATTCATCAAACACGCCCAACTTTCAGTCCACGGTATTGAAATCTAAAAAGAGCAAGCCCCACAAAGCGAACCGCTTGGATTCCTAACACGAGTGGGAAGTCCGGCACGTGCGAGAATCAAGTACACTCGTGTGCGAGTGGTCTAGTGTAGATATCCCTATAAAATCAATGCCTTGGGCCCCACTCTTCTTTCTCCATCTTTGAAATCGGGTCTTTCTTGGAGCAATGAAAGAAGTTGCTCTGATATGACCAATCCCTTTTTCCTTCTCTCTCTTTTCTCTTCACAGCCATGTAAGAATATATTAAAAAAGAAAAGAAAATAAAAAATATCTTTATATGAAAATTTCATTTTTTATTTTTATTATTTATTTTTTATTTGGGTATTTTTGTTTAGGTGGAAAGATCGAAGAAACAATCTAATTCCGGTCGTAGATCTCAATTTCCTTGAAGATCATGATTGATCCGGAGCAAAAAGGTAGGAAGGTAGGATTTTTATTTTTATTTTTGAATTTCAGATCTCTGTGTTTTGATTCCTGTTACGCCGTGTTGGTTGATCCGATGATCTGTAGACGTGGAGCGATTTTGTTTGATTTTTAATGGATTTTTGTTGGTTTTTTGGACTTGGGTTTTGGATTTCATGCTTTTTAGGATTTTTTTTTTCTGTGTGGAGGAATTAAATGATCAGCGACCGCAGACATGGGCCAGTGGATTGGTGTTCTGAACCGTTGATCTGTGAGGATGCTACAGTAGAAAACTCCTAGATTGGAAGATGCTTTAGGTTTCCAATGCTTAGTCCTTTTTTTTTTTTTAATTTTTTTATAAAATTTCTTTTAATTCATTTCCATTGGAATTTTTATCATTTCTGTGTAATTTTCTCATTGATTGTTCCGGCGGGATATTTTTTGGGGCATGGTCTGTCAGTCTAGGCACCAACCAGATCAACGGTCTGGATCGCTGATCATAGATCACACTTGCGTGGACTAGGGCCTGAGGACACGGCATGTCCATATTCGTCCCCACGTTGTTGTAAAACAGCTCTGATGAGGCATTGATTTTATTGAAAATAGAGGTAAATACAAGAGAGCAGAACTTTCCAAATGGATTGTTTCTAATATGCCGATTCAAATAAAAGTATTGAAAATTTTATTTGTCAAAGTTTATTTTGGATCTTGTTTGTTTGGTAGTTGATTCTTTTGATTGCGATATAAATTTTGACATTATTGGCCTTTTTTTAGAAGTTAGAGTGAAAAGACAGCAATTTTTTATGGGACTGAAGTTTTAGGATATAAGAAGTTTATGGGTTGAGAAGTATGTGAGGCTTTTCTTTGGATTTCTCAATTTATTAATAGGTTTTGGTTTTCTCCTTTTAGAATCAACTGTGATTGGAGAATTTTTTGGAGGTTAATTCAATTTGGGGGTTCTTCCCCACAACGGCATTGAGTAAAAAAAGAAAAAGGAAGAAAAAAAAAGCACTATTATTACAATGGCATTGAATGAAAAAAGTAAAAAAAAAAAACTATTATTATTTCTCGATCTTATTTCATGCTCAGGTCTTGTTTAGCAATTATACTGTTGACTTCAATTGTTCAGAACTTTCCGTTTGTGGACAGCACTAAACCATTGTGCTAAGGTGCGGTGTGGGGTGTGGCCAAATTGGCATGTGGGTCTCGTTTGGCAATCATAAATCGGTCTGTTCCTTGCTATTTTGTGCTGCCAACTACTTAAGCATAGCCTTTCATGTCTGTGGGTGCTTCGTGCTTAGCGGTTTTGCTGGTAACTGTCCATCACTGACCCTACTTTGCTTGCTTGGCCTCTGGGGCATTTCTTAGTTGTCTTAGAGATCAATAATGGGTGTGACATTCTAGTGACCATTCTAGTATGTAAGTGTTGTCAATGCATGGCTGGTTCCAAGAGCCGTGGGCCACACCTTCCTTGGCCCCCAAAAAAAAAGAAAGAAAAAAAGAAAAGAAAAAGAAAGAAAGAAAGATGATTAATCCTTTGATTTCATTGAGTAATTTTTCACTTCCATGGAACCGGCTTAGACCTTAATGGAAAACTCATTGGAGTAGAAAGCCCCCCTGTTAGATGATGGGGCCCAATTATGCTCATCAGGTTTGGTCAATGATAGAAATACTGCATCGAGAACACCTAGGATTTCTTTAAACATTAGTTATTATTATTATTATAAATTCCACCAAGCTCCTGCCAAAGCTCATGTTCCAAACCACCTTGCCTCCTAAAACTCCGTAATGCTCCTTAATCTTTGTAAACTTGGTGGTAATTTAAGTGAATGCGATTCCCCACCTTCATATCCTCCCAAAATTTAATTCTTCCCCATTTCCTACTAAAAAATGAATTCTTGACTTCTTGTCTTTGTAGGTCTTGCCAATGCTGTTTGCCCCATCACTGAATTTGGAAATACCCTTCCAAGTATAGAATCCTCTTCCACTTGTAACCCCACCTGAATTCCAACCTTTCACTAAGATGCCATATTTCATGTCCCTCAATTAAGCACCATTTCCTTTTCCAAATCTTGACCACCACTTGGGACAAACAACCCAATTCTTTTCACGAATTCTACCAATGCTGATACTGCCTTCTACTTTTAGTCTTTTTATTTTGCTTGAAAGGTGACCTTCAACTTTTAGTCTTTGCACCTCATACCAACTTTTGAGATGGAACTTGCCACCTTCTCTCCCTTTCTAAAGAAATTCTCTTTGGATCTTCTCAAGTTTCTTTCCAACCACTATTGGGAGAGGTAAGATGGTGGCGAATTTGTGAGAGTCATGGGAGTGATTCGGATGCCAAATACGATTCCCCCCCCCCCTCCAAAGATGCTAATTTCTTCTAAAGCCTTTCGACAACAGGATCCCTAGTGGATTTAACCCTCAGGTTAGTCCTAGCAAACCAAGATACTTTTAAGGGGAGAAACTTCACTTTACAACACTTTTATTCAATAAAATTTCCATCTTTCAAAAAAAAGAAAGACAAAAAAGAAGAAAAGCTACCCTCCTGAGAAAGGAAGGTGTTGTTGCCACCCTTGCCACAACACTTTTTATGTAATTTATTTTTAGAAAATAAACTGCCTCAAAGGAATGACGAATGAGCATGATGGCCCGAATTTGGTCATTTTGGCATTGCAGAAGATAAAGAGTGTCATTAGCGAATTGGAGATGAGAGATGGCAATTTTCGCGCTCGATATCTCTTTAGTACATACTAATTTCCCATAATCCCTCCTTGAGAATTGTCCTTTGGGTAGTCTCCTCTTGCAATAACACCTAGCTCTTCTTCTGTATCAATTGCTTCAATCTTAGATAAAATATTGTTCTTTCTTTCCTCAAAAATGCCAAATTCCTTTTTGTTCCATTCCTTGATTTTCTCCTTTTGAACTGATATCCCTCCCAACCTCATGCCACATTGACACCACACACACTCTACCCTCTTGAAAAAATCAGGTCGTTCATGCCACCTTTGGTTTCAAATGTTGTCCAATATGACTCAATATCCTCCAGGTTGTGTTGGTTTCGGTCCACGGTGAAATGAGTCACCAGACTGATACAGACAGAAGCATGACAAAAACTGATTCATACGGGACTGAAATGGTCTATTCGGGTTGATTCATACAGGTTTCGGAAAACCAAACAGGCCCTTACCAAATTTTCCTGGTTGTTGTACCACGTGAAGCAGTCCCTTCGTGTCAAAAGTATCTGTTAGATTATTTTGGGCATTGATCTCACAAAAGCCCTGTATATTGACATTGATCGGTTAACTTCCCATCTTTTTAAAGGAAAAGTGAATTGTCTTAACGTCTCTGCCTATGCACCGTGGCGAGTACCAACAAGCTATTGACTCAGAATTCTCCCCTTCTACCAGCATAAAGGGATATACGTTAGTTGCAACACAACCCATTGGAAGCCATCAGTCTTTGAGATGCACTTGATCAATATTGAGAAAGTGCCTTTCGAGTCTTGTAATTCTAGGAGTTCCACATTCCAAATTGTCAATGAGCCTTCAAACTCGTCAATAGCCTGGTAATAGAGACCAACAATCTTCTTTCCCATACCTTTTATCCAAGAAACTCAATTTTTCACTTGATGCTGTGAAGGAGTACCTCGATCTTCCTTTTTGTCGCAAAACTTTGAATGGGTAATCTTTTTCTGGGCAAGCCGTTTTCCCTTAAATTCCAAGTGCTGCTTTCCATTCATTTTGATCAAAGACCGACTCGTGAAAAATAGCTCCTCCCTAATTTCTTATATTTTTTACTAGGCTCATGAGATTTTTTTGTTCCTATTATTGTTTTAAGCACTGCATTGGTCTTCTTGAAAGCAATTTGAGCATCCATTTTTGCTGTATTAGAGACTGAAGATGAATTAGGATTTTTGGGGGTAGTGGAAAATGTAGCTTAGTGGATTTGGAGATTTTGTAAAGTTGTATTTAAGGTTTGAAAATTTTAAGGGTTTTGATAAATTTGTGATTTTGGATTGGGGGATTGTGGAAATTGGAAAATTTAGGGTTAGGATTTGGGAAATTTAGGGAAAATTGGTGATTTTGGGTTTTGGTCTACAAGAGGGCTTTGGACTTTTACGAAGTTTGGGTTTCTAGGTTTGGGAAATTTGGTGAATTAGAAATTCTATTGTTTTGTGGATTTATTAGAACATTTGAGTAGGTGTGAGTTGGAAGTGGTTAACTATTAAAAAACCAATATGCGTCTACATGTACTATTTATGATATAAAAAATTGAATTGGATTCTCCACGTTCGGTTATGTTAGCCTAGGCATTTCAAGCATTCTTGGGGAGGCACTTGCGCTTGATGCGCACATGTTCCCTTTGACCACACTGGTTCCAATTCATGTTGATGTTCAGATTTAATGCATCAGTTCTCTGTGCCCTGAACTCTGCCTGCCTATGGTTTCCTGATCTCTTTGTTGTTTTGGTGGAATACTTTGCCATTGATATTAATTTCGATCCCCTGTTCTTATTGGTTAGTAGATTCAATCCCCTTGACAAATATTGCAACATCTGAACTCTTCTTCTTGCCATTGATATTAATTTTGATCCCCTCTTCTTCTTGACATTAATTCCTCACAAATGCCACTCAGAGGGATGAATTCAAGAGAAAATATTGCAACATTTTCCCAAAATGACGGTCCAGATTACAGAGATTCGGAAGACAATCAGCTTTAGGATTTTCCCTATTTTTGTGTTCCTTCGTTTGGCCTCCCTGAAACAAAAAAACTCTCATTGGAAGTAGGATGGATGAAAGGCCTTTTATTTTAAGTTCTATTTGGAAATTGGTGTTGTATGCACTATGCAATCATGTGGGAATGTGGAAGAATTTGAACATTTCAGAGCTTTGGTTGAGATGATTAAGAGGAAGATTTCTTTTCATGATTTTGGGCTTGGCAATGTCGAGCCCTGAAATTAGTAGGGTCTCTCTTTCTAACATCCTCATCATTTGGGATTTCATTCTCAGGTGACCTCCTTAAATCATACACTGTTCTTTTTCTCTCCCCCCATTTGGGTCAGGTGTTGTGTGTGCTTCTAAGAATTGTGTTTTGCCCTTTTCTTTTTGTGGGATGATTTCTTATCACCTTGCTTGATATTTGTTGTTTTTCCTGTTCTCTTTAATAAAATTGCATTGCCATGGACAAAAAAGAAGAAACGAAAAGAAAAAGAAAAAAAAAGCAGGAAAAAACTCTTCACTGAATTAGCTAGATGTCATTGCGTGTGAGACATTAGGGGTCTCACATGCATTCTCACTCAAGTTGAATAAATTGGGTGAGAAAGGGGCTGGGAATATCTTGCAAGAAAAAGACAGTCCTTTCTCAGGGCTGGCTATTTGAAATTCAAAAAGCTGAGGGATGGCTCCTTGTAGTTGCTTTGGGTGGGGCTTGTAAGTAAGGGATGCATTTCTTTACTTCTTGGAGGGCTAGTAGATGGCAACACATGTCCCTGCCAGTAAGGCATGTGAGACTATTGTCTTTTGAGGTGGAGACAGATGGTCATCTAGATTGGAAACAGGATTTTAGATGGTTGCCATGTCACCTCTGTCCTCAGCGTCTTTGTCATTGCTGCTGTGTCTCAACTATTGGAAAAATAGCCTGTCCAAGCTCTGGAGCTTTGCCTTTCACTAGGTAGAGGAGAAGGTTGATGTCCGGCGGCAGCTCTTCATAAAACTTTCACCAATCTACCAGTTAGAAGCCAAACTCAGTTTGCTGGTAGAAAGGCTAGGATTGATGAGTTATTGTTTTTTTTTTCCTTTCTATCAATTCATTGTTTTTTATTCCTTTTAAGTTATGATATTGGGTGGACCTCCATGTCTGATGGGGGTGTCACATGCCTCTCTCTCTCTCTCTCTCTCTCTCTCTCTCTCTCTCTCTCTCGTAGTTTTATGTTTCTAGGTGTGATTTTTCAACATGAGTAAACTGTCATGACTCAGATTTCTTGGGGTACTTGGCGTGTATTTCGGACTCGAGATCCACGTCATGACATGTACACTAATTGTATATAAGTTATTTGATATGTTTACATAAGATTACCTAACTAGTAGTACTTACACAGAATCTAGGTTCCATTCATACTCAGCCACATCACATGAATTAGAAGCTAGCCATTCATTTCAATCATCAATTATTAACGTAGCTAACGACCCTCCCATTCGGAGTCTTATGCAATTAAATGTTAAATAATCTAGCAAATCTACAAAGTAAATCTTGTCCAACAATTTTGAAAGAAAACAAATTAAGAATATCAAATGGAACTAAAATGATAATCATGGCTAGTCCAGGGCAGTAGCTTCTTCCTCTGTCAAGTAGGGCCATGTGTCCCCTGTGTCCTTTTCTGGCTCGACCACATCCTCCTGTTCTTGAGCCACTGGTTCATTCTCAATCATATTTGTACAGTTTTACATGAATACAAGGTAAGCTGGCCAGGCCTAGTGAGAAGTCCTGGTATCGTTCTTCACATCAAATTAGAATAGAGTAACAACAATCATATATAATATATGTTTAGAAGGAAATGCAAATGTTATGTAATGCGTGAACGCATGAATGCATCAAGTGAGAATTCGTTCACTTGCTTGAGTTGGAAACCCGTCAACCTGCATTTGTCCCTTAGCAGGCTTCTACCACTTGGTAGGCATGGGCAAGACCCGCATCTACTCCTCGAGTGGGCTTTCGCTAGGATAATGGGCTTATGGTAGCAGTTCTACTAGGTTTACCATCCAGGGAGGTCCTCCAGGAATTCATCACGTGTTGTGCATTCAATGATGGATGCAAAAGCATAATATAACAGTTGTGAATGATATATCATTTGATCATTTCCATTCCCAGGTTTGAATTACCACAATTCCATATTATCCAATGATATCAGTAAGACATTCAACTCTTAGGTAACATTGTATTAAAATTACAACATAATAATCAGATAACAAGATATATTCATACAGAAAATCAAACCATGAATTATATCAATACATCAGAGCAAATGATGAAACCAAGCATAATTATCAATACGAACAATAATCAAATAAATGTCCAATAAAATCAAATAAGCATTCAATCACAACGAACAAGCATTCTATTTTAACTTAATTGAGATAAACATTGGGATCACTCACCTAGGTTTGGTAGAGATGATATCGTAGAACAAATGGTTTGATTTGAATTAAAATTTCCTAAAATCACATAAATGAAATTATTTTTTGATATCATTGGTTCATATGGTTGGACCCACCTTTGATTGATCTAAATCCATTTAATTAATCTTACAACAAGATATCTCATTTAAATAAAATTACAATGAATTCATGAATTAAGAGATAATATTGAAAAAATTAAGGTGTTGTTAGAATTTGGCCCTTGGAATTTCTGCAGATTTGGGTTGTTTTCAGTAATAGTCTGTAATTTGAATTTTTCTGAAGGTTCGGGCGACATTCTGTAATATTCTGGAATTTATGCCAGAATCCCCTTGACTTGGCGAGAATTTCTATTTTAGTTATGAAAATTTGAATTTTACGCGATTTGTGATGATTTACACGAAATTTTGGGGATTTATCTACTTTGATAATTTAGGGTTCAAATCACGTTTGATGGATGGATTAAGGCCAACCATTGATTATCACTTAATCAATTTTAATGGACAACCAATGATGATCTTGATCCGACCATCCATACATTAACTTATTACAAATCTTAGTGATTAACATTGATTGATCAATGCGGCCCACTAGATGGTTAGATCGATCATCATATCTGAATGTTGTCATCATTTGATGCCCGAATTTTGATAGTCGGCCCAAATCGAATTAGATCCCAACCATCCAATGGTTCTACACAATAAATCAATACATACTTCATTGTCTACAATTACCTTAGATCGAGGCGGCCCATCCCATGGTCCGATTAGTATGGAATTTAGGGTTCTAATTAATTTCGTTCTTAGGAATCCGTTGAATGGTGATGATTTAATCACGTGTATTAGATTAGGTCATACGATTCTCTGCGTCAAGTTGTAACTTGCGCAAAGAATTATATCTTTTCCAATTTATAATCCACACATTAATACTTGAATTACCTGATCAATTTGAATCGTTCAGTACTATTATCAGATAGAATTAGCCTACCCTACTCATAATAAAAAGGAAATCATGGATCTCTATTAATAAATATGGCCCATTAAGTGTTCGAATGATTCCAAATCCTTAAGATCCTTACGTTTTTGCTCCGGGAAAATTAATGGACTGCATGGATTACTTTGTCCATGTCCGGGTTATGAGAAATAATTCCTTGTGCAAAGAGCCTAATGCCGCAGAAATTATAATAGGTAGATGATTTAAGATGCATGATGGATGAGTGGCTAATCCAAGCCGTTCACTATAACAACTACCATTAACAATGATAATACAAAAAATATAAGGTCATAAGAGTACCAACCTTCTGGAATTGCACGTAGTTTCCTCAAGCCTCTCATTTCTCTCTCCCTCTCTACATCACTTCTCCTTTCATTTTTTTTTTTTGGTTAGTTGCTTTGGTGTATTGATATAATTCATGGTTTGGTTTTTTGTATGAATGTATATTGTGATCCGATTACTATGTTGAAGTAATTTATGTTATGATTTTAATACAATGCCACTTGGGACTTGAAAATCTTACTCATATCATTGGATAATATGGAATTGCGGGAATGGAAATGATCAAATGATTTAATTTTCATCACTGTTGTATTATGCTTGTGCATCCATCATTGCATGCGCAACATGTGCTGAATTCCTGGGGGACCTCCCTGGATGGTATACTTAAACCTACTTAAATATGAAACAAAAAAATTATATAAATCTTTCTTTTTGAGACATGATATCAATATTCTCTCATTATTAATAGGAAATTCCAGATATTCTTTTATAATGTATCCACAAATAAATTCCTAAATAAGCAAATAATCTTTATTTGTTGCCTTATTATAAATACCTAACCTTTTATAAATAAGCTACTTATGACTATGAAAACATAGGAATTACTTAATCTACCTGGTATCATTTATTAATGATAGTTCACATCACTAGAATTAATACAAGAAATAAAACATTGAAACAATTGAATTTTGTAGAAGCAGCTGGCAGTTAGGTAACTCGACTCAAGCTGATGTTCATTGACAACCAAAAATAACGAAATGAACATATGCATACTCTCCAAAAGGTCGAGGTATTTAACTCTACCACCATCATACTCCCAATTGAAAGAAACTCAGCTTCTGTGAGTTTGCCAATTTTGAAACTGTGGCAAGTCTTTTTCGCCATTGGATTGAATACCTTGCACATTGTCACAAACAGTTGGAGATAGATATTGAAATCTGGAAGTCTAGGACCTAAAAGGGAATTTGAGATATTTGGTTGAATGATGTGTCTAGGTTAGAATACGTCAACCACAACCACAAGCCTCCTGATCAAATATTGAACCAAGATGTATCTAAATTCTTCTGAACACCTCTTTCATGCATCTAGTCTTTGTGCTAAAAAGATAGCTCTTGGCTCTCATATTCTTATCTTCTTTAATTTCTTTCTTGTCGAGAAGTTGTTACTTCATTCTCATCCTTTTCCTATTCTTTGAATGATTGAATTTCGGGCGACTCTGAACTCTCTGTGCGAATCCTCCTCAGCGTCTTCCTAGTGTCTTGTCAACAACCAATTGCCTATAACATAGATGCTGAAGATGGGTTGACCAAATCATATTTTTTCAACATATCTTTTGTCATCCGGTCCCTTATCTGTCTTCATAGCCATCGAATCTCACAATCACTGAATCATAGATCTTTATTGATTTCTTGCCCTTTATCCTCTAAAATTGATTTTGCTATTGGGTAGTAAGGAGTCAATTTCTGTTGGAGTTCTAGATTACAAGATTATCAAAATTTGGTTTCTGGGAGAAGACAAATTGTTCATCTAGAACGCCATGTCCCTCACCTGTCCAATCCGAAAGACTTGACTAATTTTAATTCTAACAGTTGTTTTGTTCCTAAAAACATTATTGACTTTTCTTATCAAGTGTGCAGGCTAGAGGTTTTCAGCTACACAGATGTGGTGGGTGGGTTCACGCAGAGAGGGGAGAGAGTGGTTGTTAGCTACATAGATACGGTTGGTGGGTTCACATAGAGAGGGGAGAGAGTGAGGTTGTCAGCTACACAGATATGGTGGGTGGGTGCACGCAGAGAGGGGAGAGGTCGCGATATACTTGCATGATATAAGGGAAAGTGGTGGTTAAAATCATCATCACTTGTGATAAGAAGCAAGTAAAATATGAGCCGTAGGTTAATAAGCAGGCATAAATCTGGAATCCCTAAATGACCTTCCCTATTTTCCAAATCCCTTGCAATGTTCCAATAAACCTTAAAGTTCACCCCTCTCCTACAACTAATTGCAAGGCAAAAATTGAACAAAGATACTCTCATTATATGTAGTACAGATTTACTGGCATCTTAAAGTTCTAAGCTTTTGCTTGATGGTTTAGTTCCTTGTGTCTATAACCCTCATATACCTATAGAAATATATTTTTTATAGCTCTATTTATGGAGATTTTATGGTTCTTCATTTTTAATAATTTTTTGATGGGTACTCCATTAGTTTATTTATAGGGGAAAAAAGAAAAAAGAAAATACATGAATAGGCTAGCTGCAAGCAATGTTTTAAATATCGATGATGTCGGCCGATATATCTCATGATATATCTTGTATCCTACCCTTGTGATACGAAACACACAAGTAGTACTGATATATCCCACATGTTTGATCCGATGAGCCTTTTCAATTTCCAATCATTTTTGTTGTTGAAATTATGTTAAATTAGTGTCAAATGGTTACAAATCCATTAGTTCTTCATGTTTTGCATGAAAAATCATGGAGTTGGAGCTTTGATTTCGATTTCCATTGGTTCTTTATGTTCTCCATGATTTTTTTTTTTTTTTTTTTTAGAAAATTTTCTTCAACCAGCTGTCAATTGAGACTAATTTGAAGTATTTAGGAGATTTGATGAACTGATCATCACATACACTGATTTTGAAATTTGAGTTTAGGTGGTTTGATTTGGGAAAAATTTGAAATTTCTCCAATTTCCTCCCAAATTGCTTCCAATGTTGATCTACATATTTGTATGAGGGTTGATCTACATATTTGTAAAGTCCTTGTCAATTTCTGGAAAATAAAAATCATTTTTTAATTAAAAAATAATAAACTTTTAATAATTATTATTTTTTAAAAAATTTCCCTTCAACCAGCTATCAATTGAGACTAATTTTGAAGTATTTAGAATTGTTTGATGAAATGATCATTACATACACTCTGAAAGTTATGCATTCAATCTGAATTTAGTTGCATCAATTTAGTCAAACAATGCATAGCTTAGAACCCTATACAAAGGAAACATATTATGTGCACTTTTTTTTTTTTTTTTTTTTTTTTGAGATGTTATGATTTAAGTGTGTATTAAGGTCTTTTTAACAATCCCTGAAGTTTCATTGAAAAATTCAACCATTTTCCCAATGTTTCCCAAAAAGCGCTATAAATTACCCAATACAAATGATATATCTTGTGCGATAACCAATGCGTATCCGTATCCCAAGGATGTGATACATAACACGATACCGATATTTCGAACACTGGCTGCAAGAGCCAAAATAAAGGAATTAATGGGCAAAAGAAACTATCGTGGATTGAAAAGTACTTATCTCTCATCTCTTATCATCATTGATTAGGAGCAAGACCTAACGATTCCTTGCTCAGCAATACCATCCGCCACACCGCTGGCCTCTTTGGGAACATGTGAGAAGGTCACCGGCTTAAGAGTGCATAAATCTAGGATTTCTTCCACCATATCCGCAACCCTCCATGGATGTGATCTGGTTCTAACCCAAGATACAACATTGCTGGAATCGCCTTCGATGATTAGCCGAAACAGATAAAATCATGAACTACTTTGATGGCCTTCAACAACGCAACCGTCTATACAAATTTGAAAGACATGATTGCAATAGGGCCCGAGAACTCGATTGGCGTAACAACTGCCACTTTCCTAGCCCAGTGTTCCCAAACGGGTATTGACTGAAGTTCCCTCTGTAACTCTTCATTTTTAGTATGGATAGACAATTTTATGAAATATCTAAGAAAAATAGATACTCAGTATATCCACTTGTAGATGCTTACTTTGTCTTTCTTTTATTTGAATGGCAACCAAGTGTTGTATTTGCACCCAAATAAAAAAAAAGTAAAAAAGAAAAAGAAGTACCAAGAAGAAGAGGAGGAAATACAAGAGACAACAACGGGATGGCATGGAATCATCCCACTTCAAGGAGGAACACTCTCCTCCCAAAGACCCCGAATATCATCCCATTTACAGATATTCCCCAAGTCCAATAAGACACTCTCACATTAGCCATTGTGAAGCTCACATATCTGCGCTCTCACAATTTTGTTAAAGGTGTGCTGTTGCATTTCCCCATACAGACCAAAGCTGGGACAATATACTTCATTTTTTCCCGGATGGCCTCCATTACCATTGCTTGGATAACTGCTTCAATAGTTCCAAGCATTACCTACTGCATATAAAAAAGCCTCATAAACTTCCCCCAAAGATAGGCCGCAAACTCGTAATTGATCAACACATGGTACACCGACTCCTCATATTTGAGGCATATTGAGCAAGCGTTGTGATAATCATGTTCATGCTTTTTAAGAGGTTTGCTGATGCAACCAAATTGAAGAGAACAAATTTTGAAGTAGCGCAGCTTCTTGATAATCAACCCATGAAAAAAAAAGTTTATTTATTTATTTATTTTTTTAATATATTTTTTAAAGATTGTTAAAAAAAGAAGAAGAGAAGATAATAGAAGCCCAAAATAAAGATTAGCAACACATGAGATAAAATCCAACAACTAATGCTTGGATCGGATTAACATATGCTAACGAAGGCAGCACATGCTAAAAACCTCAAGAAATAACTTTGCATGTTTATATATTTTTCATTCAAAATATCATCAACTATTCATAAAAGGCTTGTTGCATGTTTATATATTTTTCTCAAAGCAAAAGAACATTCAAAATGACAATAATATTCCTGGATCCTGTCACAGCACACAACCGTACACGCTTTCTATAAATTGGCCACAAGTGAGATGATATTCCTGAAGCCTGCCAGGACTGCTAATTACGAATCATCTCGACAGTCTTCTTGGGTCTATAGGCAGACATGGCCTCAGGTCCGTCTCAATTAATAATTGGGTTTGAAAACCTATGCTTGACCATTCTAGCTATTTTGCCTTTTTAAAATGCTATGTTTGTAGTTGTGGCCGAAATCTTGGGAAACATGGTCATAAACTACTTGTACATTGATGTGTGCGCTGATGTCAGACATCGATATGGAAGTCAGATTTGTTGACGTCTTAAAAAATATTAGATAAGAGAAATGCTCCAGTGCTCTCATGGCACTATAACTTATAGTGCTTTTAGTTACATTGGTTCACTTGGACAGTCCAATCAATAGATCTGAACTGCCTATTAAGTACAGAACACATTTCATGGACTACCGTGAAAACATTGTGCTGATTGGTGGATCTGCCTGCCTTGATTTGGCCTTATTTTTGATAGCTATCTTTTTCCTTGATGGGATGTCTATGATTGGCCAAGAAAAGTGATTCTTTAAAATCATAAGCAATCATTGATTGAACCTAACAAATAGATGGATCAAATTGTTGATAGGACCTATTTTTCTGTAAACAATCTTGTCTGTCCATATTAAAGGCCATTGATCAACTTTTTAATATTTGTCAGATTGGTGATGTTCGCATGGTAGTCCATAAAATATGTGTTAGACCTAGTGAAGAGTCTAGACAAATTTATTGGACAGTTGAAGTATCCCACTGCAACTAGGAGGACTAGAACTTGATAGTGCTCTGAGAGTACAAAATTATTTCTCATTAGATCTTGATAGTATTCTGTAGCATATTTACTTTTAACTATATTCTATAATTATTTGTATGTAAAAATATCCAAAAATAAATATATAATAAGAATAGAGAAGTGATCACATTTGGCCGAACTTTAAAAAAATCCTGTCATTACACCCATATTCAAGGCATGTATAGGGTGGGCTCCACCACGAAGACCAAATGGTGTGAAAATTATACCGATCCACTAAGATGATCCAGTCATTAGGTGGGCCACATCTGTATTTTAGTCAAATCATTAGCTGTCCACTGATTTTGATGATGTGTACTCCTTGATGAGTGTACTGCTTGATTTTTGCGCTTGGTGATCTTCTTGGTGTGATGCCCTTTTACACAGTTAGGATTTCCTAAATATTTGATGTGTGTGTGGGAAAGACAGGGTTGTATGTGAGGTTTACATACAATGGGGATCATTTCTCATATGAAAAAAAAATCAATTATTGATATGTAGAAGGTACCAAAATAAAAAGTAATAAAAATAAAACATCCAACTCACTTTGTGTTGTATCTTTGAATCTTGGAGTACGAGATTTGTGTTGACATTTCGCAATTTATAAAAAGGAGTGCCTGATGAGTGATTTGAATCGATTTCGTTGGTCATGGTGAATTCACATCAGGGCTCCCCAGGTGGATGACCTAGATCTCTCACGTGTCATGTTGGCACCTGCGAGGATAGTATGATTTGAATATGCTCGCAAGTAGTGAGCCATGATGGGCTCTTTGACAATTGTTTTGTGGCTTCCATTTCCATTTCATCATTTATGTTTTAGAGATTCTCATGACTCTTCAGAGTCCATCATTTATTGATGCAGGACAAATGATCTAACTTAGAATGATGTACTGAAGTTAAATAACGGATTATTTAAAGCAATCAAAACACAAAATAAACTACTCTATCCCAAAGTTAAAGAATCTAAGTAACAAAACATGTTCTAGTTCAAAGCCGTAAACAATCCCGCAATGCAAATCTAACAAAATATGAATCGATTAGGATCTATGGAAGGTAGGACTTTCATCTAGCATATAGATTATTTCTAATTCAAGGGGATTCACTTGGTTTTAGGGTTTTGGCTAAACTAGGTTTAGGTTTAGGGTTTTAGATTTTGGGAATTGGGGACTTAGGTTTAAGAATTGGGGATCTAGGGTTTTGGAAATCTAGGTTCTAGGTTGGGGTCGTAGGGTTTGGGCTTAGAGTTATGGGATTTAGGAGGGAAAGGATGAGGGATCAAAGAGGGAGGGAAAATGGGAAAGGGTTGGCTGTACGGATGTCTGTATGGTTGCGGGTGGAGGTCCGTACGGTTGTACGGTTGGGGTAGATCTAGGTTGAGGTGGGTTTTTTAAGATGATGGGAATGGGTTTTAAGGAAAACAAAAAGGGAAATAAAGGACTAGAGGGAGATAGAGAGAGAAAAGAAGAGACAAGTGAAGATATTACCTTAAAGCTCGAATCGCAGGGGGTTTTCTTTGTTCAAAGCATAAGAGGGATTTTATTTAATGCCTATCAACCCTAGAGCATTCACACGCCAAAGGCTTTATTACTCTAAAATATTCAAAATATCCCTTATTGCTAAAAATGTCCAAAATACCTTCTAAATAAACTAAAACATAAAACAACCCATAAAATAAGTAAAAAGAAAAAAAAAAAAAACTAAACTAATGTCCCATGATGTCCACGGCCAAGATGGCCCAATGATCAAGATGGACCAATGGTCCGGATGATCCAAGTGTGAAATCCAATGGTCCGATGAAAGCATCCACTCAAATCCAATGGTCTATATGTGTCCCATAAGCTCCTATATGCAGCCACACGCATCTTCCCAGTATGGGGTCTTCCAACGCGGCTACATGCTCGATCCGAGCCCCATAAAATGATCATCTAACCATAAAGATGCTGGAACTGGGGCCAAAGATCTCCTCCTCCTCTGGTATACTCCAACTGGTGCTCGGATGTTCTCATCATTTATCCAACTTATGTATGATTGCTTTTCGATCAAAGTCAGAAGTTCTTCATTCATAAATGGAACATGCGCCATATTTACATGTTTTTGTTGTTTTTGTTTTTTTTCTTTTCACATGTTTCTCTAGCTTACTTTAACTCTGTTTGTGCAGAAAAGATGCAAAGGAACACCGAGGCATCCCTCAGATGCCTCCCGAGTAAGGCATTCCATTACAATATGCAAGATAGCGGAACTACAGTAGAAGGGTTTCCTGAGCTCAAGGATGAAATAAGTGCCCATCCAGGTGGTATGGTGGAAGCAGACAACTCATTCAACAGTGAAGCTTTTCTACCTCCAAACGAAGGCTATAATAGGCCTATGTACCGACAAGACTACTGCATGTGGTCGACCTTTCATCCTGATTTCCAAAACATGCAGCAAAATCAATGGAATGCGTTCGAGAATCATTTCTATCCAATGAATCGGGAAATCCCCTTTTCCATAGAGAACAGGATTCAATATGTGCCCGTCAAGATGTTTTCTCAAGCGTACCCACATGACTATCAGTTCCAAGAATTTCAGTACTTTGTGGTCATTGACTTTGAGGCAACTTGTGACAAGGAAAGGAATCCTCATCCGCAAGAGATTATTGAGTTCCCATCTGTTTTAGTGAATAGCGTGACTGGGCAGCTGGAAGCATCTTTTCAGACTTATGTCCGGCCGATATACCATCAACATCTGAGTGACTTCTGCAAGGAACTTACGGGCATCCAGCAAATTCAGGTGATCAAGAATTTATTGCTATCTCCCACCTTTCAGTTCATTATAATATCGGAAACTTTGGGCTAGCTTAGGTACTTCAGTTTTAACTGTGTACCATTTCTGTGTAACTCTGACATTCCTATTGTGGTTGATTATTTACCTGTGTGTGGTTTCACTCATTTACATTCAGTAATTTATGTTGATCTAATCATAGTTCCGAAAACTGAAAACACAGCCTGATTCAGTGTCCAACTGGGTCAATCCGACTAGAAGACTCAACTGAGTACTTAAATTTTATTTTTGAACTAGAACTGATATGATTTGTTTACACCCATTTCCATATTGGGATTTGAGATAGGACAAGTGTGCCATGTGTATTATTTCAAATCCCAAAATGGAAAATGGTGTAAACAAATCAGCGGGGTGGGTTTAAATGGTGGCCCCCGTAAAATGTTGTGCATGTGTAATTCTTGAGAATACCCGTTCTGAATATGATCAGCTAAAGAGGTCTCCTAGGGCTGATGCTTAATAGCTAGGACAAGGCTATGGTGGTGGTGATGGTGCTGCTACTGCTGCCGCTGATGATGATATGCACCACCACCATCATCATCTAATTTAAGCCTTACCCTAACTAATTGGGGTTGACTACACGGATACTGTTCCATCATGCTGCTGTCTATCAAGGAACATATCTTCAGCTAAACTGTAGGTCATCAAAATATTTTCTTACACCTGCACTGTTTTGGGCTTTCCCTTGCCTTCTTATAACTGTCAACTTGTACCAACTCACTCATTACTGGTGCAGTCTTGGTCTCTGATACACATGGCAAACAGTCACAAGTCCACTTTCCCTCCTCTTGTTGTATATTGGGTTTACTCCTAAGTTCCCTCATAGTAATCATTTCTAGTTCCATCCTTACATGTCTTGCCACTCATGCATCTCAACATCACCATTTCAGCTACACTCATTCTATGAAAATGTTGTTCCTTAACTCATTTGAGTTTATGATTCCTATCCCTAAGGCTTTTGAGTGGTTGTCATACGCCTTAAGTTTAGCCTCATTACTTAGTGTACTTTTTGGCATTTCTATGTTCTTCAAAATTTTCCTTATTTCTAGTCCCTTGCCAAGCCTTGTGATATCATCGTTTTTGCTATTAGCCTTTTGGATCTCATTATTCCACCACCAAATTTCCTTATAAGAGTGGCTTTTCTCTCTACATGCTCCTAAAGCTTCTTTCGTCACTTTCTTAATGTACTCAACTATCTCATCTCATAACGTTAACTTTTTTCCTCAATGACCACTTATATATATATATATATATATATTGCAAATTTATTGATAAAAACGGGAGGCAAAGGCAACGCAAACAATGACAAAAAGGAAAAGACAAAAGCAACAAGGCAAAATCCTAGAAGCAAAACAAAAGAGGAAAAAAGAAAAACACCTAGGAAGAAACCATAAAACTCAAAAGAGAAACAAAAAGAAATGGAAAACAACAAGAACGAAAGACCAAAGACTTAGGAATACATAGAAGGGAGCCCAGGCTAAGGCCGAAAAGATAGCAGACAACACTTAGTCCAACAACCAAGAGACCAATGAGCTATCCTCCAGTCTGAGATTGGTCACCCAATCCTTGATGTCTCGGGCTTGAGAATTTTGGAAGGGTGAGCCAAACGGTTGGAAAAAGCTTGACTGTTCCTCTCTTTCCAAATTTCTTGGGAAGTAGCTAAGATTGCCAGCTGCCTAATTGCTTGAAAGCCCATGCTGCTATCATCCAAACCATGCCAAGAGGATATCAAACCATGCACAATGCTCAGCATGGCCCAAACAACGCCTAACACTAGCCACTTTCCTTCTCTATCAATTTATTTGCCACTAATACCACTCTCTCCTTTTAAATTCCACCATGCCCTTGAAGACCTGTTAATTTCACTCCCTATTCCATCTCCTGATGTAAACATCAATAACCATTAGCCTATGTTGCAAGGGTAGCATCCTTCTCATTTTTATTTTGAAAACTACATCCTCTATGTATTCTTTCATATCCTTTACTATCTTTACCTACATGACCATCTAAATCCCATTTATAAATATCCTCCCTCCATTTGGAATTCTTTCTATTAGTTCATTCGTGTCCTCCTAGAATTACATCTTAATTTCTCTAATCCTACGTGTGCGCATATCATGCATTAATGCCATCGATTATCTCCTAATGCAGGGGCATTTTCACACAGGGCTCGAGTTGGGTGGCCTGTGTGAAGCGGGGGCACACTCGGGGTGGGCGGCCCGTGTGAAGCGGGACCCATGTGAAGTGGGGCCCACCAGGGGGTTCGATCGAGGGCCTGACCTGGGCTATGAGATAAAAGGGATTGATTCGCCACGCTCTATTAGTTCGAGTTTTTAGAGCAAGTGGTTAGTTGTCCTGCGCCATCTCCTCTCCTAAAAAAAGTTTTTTAGTAGAAGCATTGCCTACTCTTTTAACATCTCTGCAACATTGTCCTTCAAATCTGTCTACTACTATCAGTGCTTTATTTCTATCATTATGCTTTCCTATTTAACAAAGTTTAGCCACTATTAGTGCTTTATTTCTATCATTATCCTTTTTTATTTAACGAAGTTTAGCCTCTCACCACATGGTCCGTTGTACATAAACTAATATTATTATCGTTCACTTCATCATACCAATAACTTCATACTCGTCCAAGTTCTTAGACTCCATGTGGCAAGACGAATCTTGTTCTCCTGGACTAGCTTCCTTACCTACACGTCAAAGTGGTGTAGTGACCCTTGCCTACTTCTTGCCTCAATTGGGCACCTTGCAACGTGTTGCCTTTGGGGGACGCTAGCCAACCCCTTGCCCATTTCTATTTGCCTGGTAACATCACGGTGGGCCCTGTCAAAATCAAGAGCGTTGTCCCATGCAATTCCCTTTTTTTCTGTACAGTTGGAGAGGGACAACGAGACTTTTTTTGGCAGGGTCCACGGTGATGTGTATCGAATCTACTTCGACCATTAGCTGCGCAATCCCAGTTTAGGCCCGGACCCAAAAAATCAGGCTGACTTGTGATTCAGGTGGGCCACACCAAAGAAAAAAGTTGGGAGAGAGATGTATACCCTTGATATTTACAGGGCCCACAGTGATGATTATTTGATACCCACTTCAACCATTGGATGCCACACGAAAATTTAGTCTCGGGGCCTAAAAATCAGGCCCATCCATGATTCAGGTGTGCCATACCAAGGGAAACAATTTGGAGGGTGATCATTGCCCTCTTCACTGTCTCTATTCATGTGGTCCACCTGAATCACAGATGGGTGATTTTTGGGCCCTTGGTGTACCATGAGGTGATGCACTTGGTGTTTAGGGTGGCCAACCCATTTGCTCACATGCCCACCTAACCGACCGTGAAAGAAATGTAACGGAAGATAGTGGGATGACAATTATATCGATTAATGATGTAGCTTTTTGAAAACCCTTTTGAAAAAGGAACTGGAATGTAATTCCATATTAATTAGGCTTTTTTTTTTTTTTTTTTTTTTTTTTTTTTTTTTTTTGTAAAATTCTCATTTTTTTATCTTTTGAACTCTGAGTGTCTATTAATGTATTTTTAAAGATGCCTTGAAGTTTCATCGAAAAATTTGACCAATTTCCCAATGTTTTCCAAAAATTTATACATTATATGCACGTGCGATACCCATTATGTTTCCGTATTCTAAGGGTGCAATACATGCGTCGATACCAATAGTGAAAACATTGGACATTATATGATCGTCTTATCCACTAAAATGTTTGAAGTCTGCTTATCAGCAGATGAACATGCCTAGTATATGTAGGTATATTGCGTAGTTATATTGAACCTTTAATTTTGAAAGATTCCGTATGCCTTTAGGAATCACTTTCTCCCTTTACTATTCTTAAAAGGCTTAAATTAACAACTAGTGATGATGATGCATGACAATTAACCACTTGCTTTAAAAGCTCGAATTGATAGAGCATGGCAAATCAATCCCTTTATCTCATAGCTTAGGCCCCACATCCCACGGGTTAGGACCTCGGCCGAACCCCTCTCGTGGGCCCCACATCACATGAGTTTTGCTTCACACGAGCCACCCGCCTCACACGAGGCACTCACCTTGAGTGTGCCGCTGCATCCCACAGGCTACCCCACTCGAGCCCGGTATGAAAATGCCCCTGCATATTAGTCACCCCTGATGAGGAGTCTCGAACACGAGACCTTCCGCTCAGATACCACTTTGATGCAGGACAATTAACCACTTGCTCTAAAAGCTCGAATTGATAGAACATGGCGAATCAATCCCTTTGTCTCATAGCCTAGGCCTCATATCCCATGGGTTAGGACCTTGGCAGAACCCCCCCTCGTGGGCCCCGCATCACATGAGTTTCGCTTTACATGAGCCACCTGCCTCACATGGGTGGGGCTTGCCTCGCACGAGCCACCTGCCTCACATGGGCCGCCTACCCCGAGTGTGCCCCGGCATTCCACAGGCTACCCCACTCGAGCCTGGTGTGAAAATGCCCCTGTATTAGATGCATGCATGGATTTGCCTTTTCACTCCATATTAGTTGGATGCACTTTATATAGCTGAAATTCTATTTGAGGAATGTCTCTAGGTCATCTCAAATCATATTCTCCCCTCTTGCATTCTTAGGAAGCTAAACTAAAAAAACTGTAGATGGCATGGGTTGGCAAATAATTCGTCGTCTTGGGCATTGATCACATGCCACCACTAAAGCAATTCATAGGAATAAATACTTTGTGTCACTCATTAAATCCAGATTTTCTAATCTTCCCTATGTAGAATGGTAGAAAAGTCCAAGAGGTACTTTCTTTGGGATGAGTCACAATTACCATTTGATAGAGTGGAGGTAGCAAACCGATGAGTGGGGCTGTTAGTGGTAAGGAATGTTAGGAATAGGAAAGCGTATCTTGTCTCATGGAAGTGGTTATGGAGGTCTAGGGGAATTGGATGCCTCATTGGAGGTGAGTCGTTACAAAAGAGTAGGGGTGGCAATGGGCTAGATTGCCTAACATGGCCTCGAAGGGCGAGGCTTGGGCCTATGAACTTGGCCCAAAGGACGAGCTTAGGCTAAAAATCTAGGCAATGTGCCAGACTGCCTGATCTTGCCTTGGCAACCGGGCCTTGGAGGGCTAGGGATTGGGCCCCTAAACTTGACCTGAAGGTTAGGCTTAGGCTAAAAATCTAGGCCCGATGTTCGAAATGGGCCGTTCCTAAGCCAATGACAAATAGCCTGACCCAACTTTGCCCAGCCCCTTAGGCACTAGAATATATAGTATGTAGTATATAGATTGCAGAGGGTTGCGGCTGATGTACATGCATTTATAAATTACGTAGAAATCACATACTTAGCAATGGAATGAAAAGTGTTGCTTGGATTAAGAGGTTAGGTTTTGGTGTTTGGATATAAGGTTGAAGAGGAGTTTAGGAAGGGATGGGGTTTAGGGTGATAAGTTGATGCTGGACAATTGATTACTTACTCTAAAAGCTCGAACTGATAGAACATGGTGAATTAATCCCTTTATCTCATAGCCCAGGCCCCAAATCCATGGGTTAGGTCCTTGGTCGAACCCTCCTCGTGGGCCCCAAATCCATGGATTCCGTGGGCCACTCACCCGGAGTGTGCCCCTGCATCCCACATGCCACCCCACTCGAGTCCGGTGTAAAAATGCCCCCCGTTAATCACACCCGGTGAGGAGTCTCGAACACGAGACCTCCCGCGTTGATACCAATTTGATGCAGGACAATTAACCACTTGCTCTAAAAGCTTGAACTAATAGATCATGGTGAATTAATCCCTTTATCTCATAGCCCAGACCCCAAATCCATGGGTTAGGTCCTTGGCCGAACCCTCCTCGTGGGCTCAAAATCCATGGGTTCCGCCTCAAACGGGCTCCAAATCCATGGGTTCTGCGGTTCACCCACCCCGAGTGTGCCCCTGCATCCCACAGGCCACCCCACTCGAGTCCGGTGTAAAAATGCCCCCCATTAATCACCCCCGGTGAGGAGTCTCGAACACGAGACCTCCCGCGCTGATACCAATTTGATGCAGGACAATTAACCACTTGCTCTAAAAGCTCGAACTAATAGAGCATGGTGAATTAATCCCTTTATCTCCATAGCCCAGACCCCAAATCCATGGGTTAGGTCCTTGGCCGAACCCTCCTCGTGGGCTCAAAATCCATGGGTTCCGCCTCAAACGGGCTCCAAATTCACGGGTTCTGCGGTTCACCCACCCCGAGTGTGCCCCTGCATCCCACAGGCCACCCCACTCGAGTCTGGTGTAAAAATGCCCCCACATTAGAGGTGGTGGTGGTTAGGTTAGACTTCGGAAGGATCTTTGTTGTGAGATGAGTCTATTTGTAGAGTTTGCACGAGTTTTTATAAGCTAGTGGGTGAGAAAGGATTTCCATTGCAACTTGTGATAGCCTTTGTTTGTACGATAGTGTCATGATGCGATAATGTCTCAGGGTGCTTAGGCTTTTTTGATGCAGTGTTTGGTTAAAAAGTTAATTTGAACAAAAGTGCAATTGCTGGGGTGGCAGTAGATGAGGCTATCATCACTCCCCAAAAAAAAGAAGAGTAGATGAGGCTTTCATTGAATCATTTGCACGTATGATGGGTTGCGAAAAGGATAGCTCGCCATTGAAATATGTTTGTCATCCCTTTGGATTGAATCAAGGTCAGTCTCTACTAGGGATCTGGTGGTGTAGAGAGTCGAGAAGAGGCTAATGCTATCAAGCAAAGTGACATCTCTCTCCAGGTAAGGCGAATAACTTTGCTAAAGTCTCCTCTCTCTAGTACACCTAGAAGGAATTGAACTAGGATAGGTTACTTACCAGATAGAAGATCAAACCTCCAAGGTTATGTCAAAAAATTGATCTTCCGCTTGAAGCAAATAATATTTAAACAAAAGGAGAAAAAGGATGAATATGTGGACTCGCACCAAAAAGAAAACCCTATCGAGCCGTAAGAAAGGTATCTAGAGGCATCCCACTTCTAGATTCCAGAAGAGTCATTCTCATAGACTAGATCTCATCAATAGAAACTAGGATAAATAACTTTCATTGCATGTTCAGAGTATCATTCATTCATTCATTGAATAATAATGCATGGCCATTGCCTCCATATACTGGCTTCAATCCTTCCCAAGCAGTTTCTAGAAAGAAGCCTCTAGAATGTCTTTTATCTAATTTGTAATTGGCCTATATAAGGTCTCCTAAAATATCTCCAATTAAATCTCTTCTTGTTGTAAATAAAAAAGGAACCAAAATCAAATTAAGAAACTTAAATAAAAAGATATCCAGTTAAAACTCCATACCATCATCATCATCGAAGCCTTATCCCAACTAATTGGGGTAGGCTAATTAAAAATCCATGTATTAATCATATAGACTTGTTGGGACTGTACAATCTGTACAAATCCTCCAAAGAGGTTGCATAGTTGTTATGTGGGGTTGTTAAGGATGTATGGTTTGACTTATGGGTCCCACAGTCCACTTGGTTATCAATCAAAACGGTCGTTCTGATGTGTGTTCCACAGTCCAATCAGACAATCGAATTGGTTCTGACTTGTCATGAAAGCCCTTGATGTGGTCCGGATCATCAGTCGGCCCAATGTGGGTCCTTATTTTGTCCACATCTTCAATATGGAGGATTGGAAAGGCCTGGTCATCAATTCAAACGATTGGGTGGGACCCAATCTGATGTCTGGACCTTGTATGGGCCTACTCTGGGCGAGATCTGAATCTGGACCCTAATATGGACCTGATCACACAATCAATCATCAACAGGGACCAATGTGGGCCTCGATTGAATGATCAGGTGGCCTGGATGCATCACTCTGTAACCTCCCTACATACTATCTTTCCCTCTTCAAGGTACTAGTTTCTGTAGCAAATGAAGTTGGAGAAGCTTTTCAAAAGGATTTCCTTTCAGAGAGGGGCTCTAGGTATCAGTTCCATCTTGTGAACTGGAAGGATGTTCAAAAGATAAGAAGAGAAAGTGATATTGGGATTGGTATAATAGTCGAAAGAGATTGAGCACTTCTTTAAAATGGTTGCAACAGTTTGGTAAACCCTCACATGCTTCGGAATGCACCTTGTTAGATAGCATGGTCAGTCTGTTAGAGGTTGGGTCTTGGGTGAGGTCTATTCTGGAACAGGATCTTATGTATGGAAAGCTGTTGGTAGATCTGGGATGGTTCTAAGGAGCAAGAAAAGTGTTTGCAGCAGGAATTAGATTTAAAGTTGTTGGTGGTGTGAAGTCAAGGTTTCAGCAAGACAATTATTGGTGGGGGAGTTGCAATTAGCCTCATGATTCCTGAGACTCCATAGCCTTATCAAGAGGACTTGTCCATCAATGTTATGAGGTCATTGGGAAAGACTGGTTTAGAATGTTAGATTTAAAGTTGTTGGTGGTGTGAAGTTAAGGTTTCAGCAAGACTTATTGGTGGGGGCATCACACTTAGCCTCATGATTCCTGGGACTATAGCCTTATCAGGAGGACTTGTCCATCAATGTTATGAGGTCATTGGGAAAGACTGGTTTTGAATATTACTTTTAAAAGAGAAAAAAAATAGTAAGGCAAAACTCCATTGGTTCATTCTAAATGAAAGAATTCATGCCCATCTCCATCATGTTGGTTTCTCTAGTGAAGCATCGTTCAAGGTTTCTCCTGATTAAAAATTGTTACCCGATTCAGGGTCATAATGCCTGATCTGAAAAAAATGGCCAATACAGGGCCTATAAATTTTTTCATTAAAGAAAAAAAAAATTGACTGTTATAGGGCTGTAAAGACCGTTACGTATATGCCTGTATTGTAGCTGACACAAGGCTAGCCATTACCGTTTCCTTATTGAATACCTTGGTTGGATGGCCCTTGCTGGTAAATTGTCATGCTCGATAATCTTTAAGGTCATAATTGCTGCCCCTAGCAATTGCTTTGTGTCGGAAAGAGGAATGCCAGATCATCTCCTCCGTCATTGTAAGGGGGCAACCTCAGTTTGGAGGGTTCCTATTTCAACCTTTTGGCATTTCTTTGTTCTCTTCTTTGGTCATGGATCTCACCTTGGTTTGGTTGTTGGTCTCTTCGGAATTCAAGTGAAGTTGTTAGGAAAGGAATTACCCCATGCTATATGTGGCATATTGAGAAGAATTGAATAAGCATAGGTAGGTAGAATAAGCGTACGTTGAAGGCTCTAAAAGGGCAAAGGGAAGGCCCAAAAGGATGTGGGTGGACGTAGTAAGAAAAGACTCGATAACCGATGGTCTAACTGAAGTTATGGCCCACAGGGTGGAATTGCAGAAAAGGATTCATATAGCTGACCCCAATTAGTTGGGATTAGGCTTAGATGATAATGATACGGAAAGAATAAGTGCTAGATCTATTAGTAAGGGCTGCCGTGCCTTCTGAAAATTTACCTTCTCAGGACTTCCATTACTTTTCTTTTGGATTGACTTCCCGTGTTACAATAATTTCGGGGGTGTGGGTGGCGTATTCGGTGGATATCAATGTACTATGAGAAAATGATTGTATACTTCTATATAGATGCTAAAAAAAAGAAAGAAGAACAGAGTTAAATGAAGGGTGTTTTCATTTTGGTAGGGAATTGGAAATTAAAAAAAAAAGGATGAAAGAATGATGTGCATGCATGAACTGCTCATTATAACTCTCTTTCGTGCATGAATGTACACAAATCCATGGATGCATGTAGATGAACACTAAGTTGTGGTAATGCATTTGCTTCTAAAATTTGTGTGGTGTCTATAGCTCGCCATCCAAATTGAATCACTCATCAGATAAATGGACGAGTAGAGTTTTGCTAAGCTCACTCTCACCTCTACACATAGCTTCACTTGGCCGATGTGAAAATCAGGAGTATGCTGATCATGCATTTGGTGCATGATCTTGTTTCTGAAACAGGAAATGCTATCGCAATTCACCAGAGAGATTGAACAGCTGAATCGTGGCACACGTGGCAGCCATGTGCAAAATCTGGGCCAATCATTAGGTTGCACCAACTGCAAACCTGCCATGGCCTCATAAATCAGGCCAATCCACTCAATGGGCAGCCACTCATGTACAAGGAAAGTGTACGGTTGTCTGCAATGACCTATTTTCAACATGCATGTGTGGTCCACCAGAGAATGGACCACCCTGGCTTTTGGGAAAGGGCATGACTATCGTGAGCCCCTCCTAGTACATGGTTGGATCTTTTACAGGCATGCCATGTTTGCATTGCACTCCAATTGACCTCTTCAATCTCTCCTCATGCATTCACTTCATCATTTCGCTTTTGAAATGATTCCTTGACACATGATTTAAAAAAAAACAAAAAACAGATGGCCTTTTTGCACCAGTCCTGACTGTTATATGGTTGCAGGTGGACACGGGGGTTCCTCTGAGTGAAGCTCTACTCATGCATGACAAATGGTTGGAGGACAAGGGTATCAAGCACACAAACTTTGCTGTGGTTACATGGTCCAACTGGGATTGCCGTGTGATGTTAGAATCGGAATGCAGATTCAAGAGGATCCGGAAGCCTCCTTACTTCAATAGGTAACGATTCCAAAAGGCCTTTGTTGACTTCGTGAAACTCTATTCTTTGAACCTTGGGGCATGTTTGGAATGGTTAAACCTTGGAAAACTAAGGAAAACAAAATGAATTTCTACGATGTCATGTTTCCTCTGTTTGAGAAACATAAAAAAGAGAAGAAAATTCAATTTACTTTCCTTAGAAAGTCAGTAAAATCTTTTCTTTGAAAAATCAATTGGTGGGAAAAGAGGTATCCTTTTGACATGACATTTTAAATGGTAAAATTGGTGAAAAATGTTTTCCTTCCAAAATTGCGACACAAAAACTAGAAAATAATAAAGGAAAAGCATTTTCTAGGACAATGCTTGTAGCAAAACCATCAGGTGTAAACAGTCTCATTTCCGTAGTGGTGATGTCAGTTTTCCTTCCGCTCATGTCACCGTCTTAGTTTTCCTTTCCTCCTGTTTTCCCCCAATTTAAACACACCCTGGATTGACCCCATTGTTTAAAAACCTGGACCAGATCTTGACCCATTTTTTTGGGTGGTTTGGTCCAACCGGTCAGACCTGCTGGGACCAGTTTGGCATGGAAATCTGGTTCATGTAATATAATTAAAAAACTCAGTTGAACTGATGTTAGCCTAGTGGTTTGGAAGTTGATTTTCAAGCCAAAGCTGTTTGTTGAGCTTCGACAGATGCAACTGCATTTTCTTACACAACAGATATTCACATAACTGGCCGGATCTCAGGGTGGCCTGGCCTAATTTGGCAGTCATTTCCATTCCAAACTAGCCAGATCACCTAGTCCGGACTGGGTTTTAAAACATTGATTGAGCTTGTAACTCAATTGGTGTAGTATCTGCTGTCCATTACAACTCTCTGGTGGTGAGTCCCATTTGAGCTTACCTACCACTAAAGAGGAATTATATGATCATCGTCCCAAAGATGTGTAATATCTTCGGTCCTTGGGCCCGGTGGTAGACACAACGCGTTTCAACATTGAGGTCCTAGGTTCGAGTCCACGTTACCTTAAAAAACAAAACAAAATCTTTGGTCCCTGGGTCTCTATAAATGGGGTCCATGATTCAGTGATTGAGTTATGGCCCAATGGTGGATAGGGATGTTCCTTGAGATCAAACAGATTGGAAGATCCCAGCTATCTAATCATTTGACCTTTTCCCTTTGTATGCGGAGTATTGTTATATTTCATTCTTGCCTATCTATTCTGCACCATGCATCAGAGGGTTAGGATTTTTGTTGTGACTTTACTCTAGCATTTTGATCTTTGAAAACAGTGGCGATAATTGCACAAACTCAGGGCATCTCCCACGAGGTTTAATTTTGATTGTTGTTTCCTGTTAATTTGTGCGAGATAAGTGCTCTATTGCTTTTGCTTCTTAAATGGGACTGCTCCGACTTGCTACATTGGCCACTTAAGATCTTTGGGTCATATGGAGGTTAATATGCATTAGGTTAATAAAAAATTTGGGATATTTACTGGTAAGTGAATAAAAAAATTGCTTTTACTGAACAAGTCCTTGACTTTTCTGAATTGCTGTAACATGCTTCTTGGCGAGTAAACTAACTGAAATGGCCTCATCTACTATTTGTATAAACACAGTGGTTAGTTGAGGCATTGTGTGGCTTTCATGGTGTGTGTATGTCATCAAAACTGTCAACAGGTGCATCCGACCATGCTGACGATCGGCTTTGTCATCTTCATCTAAGCCTTGTTCCACAATCGGATGGGCCGCACCATTAAAAAAATGTATGCTCCCCAAAACCCGCCAAATTTCAAGTGTGGCCCTCTTGATGATTATGATTATTTGTTTGTGTGGTCCTCATGACGTGATGCACCTCACAAAAACACCATATGGGCCCCAAAATGCTACTCTTCATTTTTTTAATAGAAAATAACACATGAAGGCATTTCACCAATTTCCCTTGCCAAAAGCACCTTCATATACTTCATCAGAGTCAAGGCATTGTTTGGTAGAACCATAGTTCTAAAACTCATTGACTCTGTTGAGTCAACTTGACCCAGTGAGATTTTGAGCTAAGATTGGGGAACTTGCTCCGTAGAGTGACTTGGCCCCGAATCGACGAGACTTGTTGAGCTGACCCTCAAACTTGGTCAACTAGACGTGACTCGCGAACACTCGCGCGGAATCACTCTATAAATTAAAATGGGGGTAGGGGGATTAACTTGCAACAAGTCAGTTTGGGGAGCTGAAGGCAGTTCTCTGTGCACCGGACACTGCTTACCAACCCCCGTTGTACAGAGCAAACACATCGATCATGATCAATGCTGTCTGCATCGAGTTTTCTTCTAATATAAAAGTTATATTATTGGCATGAGATTGACTATTTTAAATATTACTACAATCATTTTCGAATTAATTTATTTAATGATTAAATAGTCAACTTGTTGATTAAATCAACCATGTAATAGATTATCAGATAGTGTGGTTGATTGTAATCAACCTATGTAATTGTCTATCACATTGCACTTGTAAGATTTTTATGCTCTGATCGCGGGTCCTGATAAAGGAGGGTTGCTGAAATAGGAATAAGCGGTGTTTCTGAAATAGGAAAGGGTCAATGGTGGAAGTCTTTAGTAGGGCTAAGTTAGAGGTCCCCCCCTTTTTTGATTTTTTTTTTTTTTTTTTGTGTGTGTGTGTGGTGTGTGTGTGTGTGTGTGTGTGTGTGTGTGTGTGTTTTGGCTTAGCCCTCATGGTTGTAAATTTCCTTTGTGTTTCCCTTTTATTGTGTCAGGTTGGTAGCCAGCCAAACTTATGCCATAACTTCCAATATGAGTCTAAACAACATGAAATTTCACCAATATGTAAAAAGATGAGGGAAAGTAGGCTTAGGTGGTTTGGTCACGTGCAACAGAGACTAAGAACTCTGCTGTTTGGAGTGAGTTGGTACAAGCTGAATGCTCAAAAAGGGCAAGGGGAAGGCCCAAAAGGACGTTGGTGGAGGTAGTAAGAAAGACTTGATGATATATTGTCTAACTAAAGTTATGGTCCTTGATGACCCCAAACTTATGCCATAACTTCCAATATGAGTCTAAACAACATGAAATTTCACCAATATGTAAAAAGATGAGGGAAAGTAGGCTTAGGTGGTTTGGTCACGTGCAACGGAGACTAAGAATTCTGCTGCTTGGAGTGAGTTGGTACAAGCTGAATGCTCTAAAAGGGCAAGGGGAAGGCCCAAAAGGACGTTGGTGGAGGTAGTAAGAAAGACTTGATGATATATTGTTTAACTAAAGTTACGGTCCTTGATGTTGGAATGGTGGAAAAGGATTCATGTATTTGACCCCAATTAGTCGGGATAAGGTTTAAATGATGATGACAATTAAATTGTCAAGTTGAATCAGATCAAGGCTTAGTCGAGTCTTCTATTCAGCCTTCCCCGGCTGTATATTGAGTGGCGTTGAGTTTTTGGGTTTTTGAACCATGGGCAAAACTCGTCCTCCCACTTTCTGTACCACACACGTGGCATGTGTGTGATTATCCATGCCACTCATTCACCACGGACAAGTATAGATGGGTCATGGACCAAAAGTTCTAGTGACCGGACAATCTTGGTGTACAAAAACCACTAAAATATGGTCAGTGATTTCTTGTACAATGTACTTTACATTGTCTAATCATTATGCTTTTCGGTCATTGGTCCATTTATGGAGCCTTATGATGAATAAACGGTTCAGATAACCACGTACCCATAAATGGGCTGAGATGCGGTTCTAAAATTTGAAAGTTAAGCATATTTCTCCTGCCACAGAAGATTATCCAAATTGCAGCCAAAAAAACTTTGAAATGATTTCATGTTGTTTTTGCATTCATGTCCAGGTGGATCAACTTAAAGGTTCCATTCCACGAGGTGTTTGGCGGGGTCCGCTGCAATCTCAAGGAGGCGGTCCAGCTGGCTGGCCTGGCATGGGAGGGCCGCGCACACTGTGGCCTGGATGACGCCCGGAACACGGCCCGCCTCCTCACCCACCTCATGCACCGGGGCTTCCGCTTCTCCATTACCAACTCCCTCATGTGGCCATCTGCAGACCGCCCGCTGGCATGGCAGCAATCCCCCGACCGCCTGTCGGGCCCTGTCGCCACCATCGCCACCCCCCACAACCACCACCACCACCACCACCACCTCAAGCTGAAACAACCGCCGCCCATCATCCAGTTTCACCCCAACATAGACCCCACTGATGCCAAGGAGCGGAGGACTTACTGCTTCTGCGGGGCTAAGAGCAGCAAACGGATGATACGGAAGCCGGGTCCGAAGCATGGCAGCTACTTCTTTGGGTGTGGGAATTGGACAGCCACAAGGGGTGCTCTCTGCACTTACTTTGAGTTGGCCCCTTCATCTCCTTAGCCCAATCTTATCTCCAACAAAAGCTCAGCAATCTTCTCTGTATAAAGAAAAGGAAAAAAAAAAAGAGAGAACAAAAAAGAAAAAGAAATGAATGGTACGGATGGGGTGGGCCGTATTTATATATTGGGAAGCCCAATAAGCTAGAGCTGCTTGTTGGGGTGCTTCTACTACATGCGTATGTTAGCGCCTCTCTATCTCTCTCCTTCTCTCTACCGTTGGGAGTCTTCTAGGGGGAGCTCTAACCTGTAAAACTGACTTCTTTGGTTGACATAAGGGAAGAGGATCAAAATGCTCTCTACTACTAAGGGAGGATCTTTACATGCTTAGACATGCCTTGATTTATATTAAATAATCTTGTGCGGTAGGGACTCTGTTTCATTTTAATCTTTTTCTTTTTTAATGGAAAAAAAAAAATCATTGAGAGGGCGTGTGGGCTCGGAAACCTGTGGGTCATTTGATTTATTTTATTTTAATTGTTGTGGTGATGATGCATACATTCAGGGCCCGTACTGTGGATGGAGCACAACCCAAAATGTGTGCAGACAGGACGTTCTTGATCATCTGATATTGGCTATTGAATTAGTAGTGTTGGTCCAATCTTTTTAACTTCCTGTTTGATGGTTGCATGATCGGAAGATTGAAGATTGGGATAACCCTACAGGTTTGATCTCTGGGAAATGCCCCTTCCACATTGAGGCCTGAGATTTGGATGGATTAATGTACATTTATGTGTGGATCCGTACTCTTGCTCGGGTGGTCGACTCTGAGGATTTTCAACACCCGGTCAAGGGTTCGAGCATCCATAGGTGGTGAAATTCCACTAGCGTGAGTGTGTGGGGGTGTGTGTGCGTGTGTTAAAAAAAAAAGAAAGTGTGGATAATGTGCAGGATATGCTCTTAAATCTGGTGGTTTTTTACGGGAAAGCTCCGGTCGATTGGAGAATCCATTTCAGGGATTGTTAACTAGTAAACTCAGGTGGACTATTCATGATATACTGTTCACCCTATGCTGTCTCTTTGCATGGTTTATATTTAGGGGTCATTTTGCACAATGGATTTGGGGGATTTCAAATCCCCTGGTATGTTTGGCACAATAAAGTAATGTGGGTTTTAAATCCAAGGATTCATGCCAATAATTTATAAAATAAAAAGTTTGGGTTTAATTTGGTTTGGACTAAGAAAAATTGAGCAGAAAAGAAAGGTATGTATGTACAAATGAGTTTCTATAAGCGTTGTAAGTTATAGTGCTTCTAGTTGCACTGGGACAGTTGGACAGTCCAATCCATCGATGTATGCACGTATGGGAAATTTCATGTTTAACTCGGCCTCAATTATTAAAAAGATAGTCAGATTTTTTCTTTTTAAGAAAAGGAAATGCCAAAAATTTATAAAAGGAAAAGTTTGGGTAAAATACAGTTTGGACTCAGTGGAAAAAGACAGTAATACATGCACATTTAAGTTTCCCAGAGCGTTTTGAGTTATAGTGCTCTTAGTTGCATTGGCACACTTGGACAATCCAATCCATTGATTTATGCACATATGAGAAATGTTTTGTTTAATTCAGCCTCGATTATTAAAAAAGATGGTTAGAATTTTTTTAACAGAAGGAAACCACGAAAAGTTATAAAATAAAGAGTTTGGGTTTAATACAGTTTGGACTAAAAACATTGAGTTGGAAAAAGACAATAATGCATGCATATTTATGTTTCTCAGAGCATTATAAGTTATAATGCTCCTAGTTGCATTGGGACACTTGGAGAGTCTGGTTCATTCATGTATGCACATGCGGGAAATAGTCATGGGAAATATTCGTGTTTAATTCAGCCTCGATTATTAAAAAGGATGGTGAGTTTTCTTTTTAAATGAAAAGGAAATGCCCAAATTTTATAAAATTAATAGTTTGCGTCTAATACAATTTGGGCTAAAAAAAATTGAGTGAAAAAAAAAATAGTGATATATACACATTTAAGTTTCTCAAAGTATTATAAGTTATAGTGCTCCTAGTTGCATTGGGACACTTGGACAATTCAATCCACTGATGTGCGTTCATATGGAAAATATTTAAATCGGCCTCGATTATTAAATAAGATGGTTAGATTTATTTATTTTTTATTAAAGAAAAGGAAATGCCAAAAAATTATAAAATTAAAAGTTTGGGTCTAATACGGTTTGGAATAAAAGAATTGAGTGGAAAACAACAGTGATGTATGCACATTTAAGTTTCTCGGAGCTTTATAAGTTACAGTGCTCCTTGTTGCATTGGAACACTTGGACAATCCAATCCATTGATGTATGCACGCATGGCCTCGATTATTTAAAAAGATGGTCATTTTTTTTTTTAAAGATGAGGAAATGCCGAAAATTTATAAAATGAAGAGTTCAGGTTTAATACAATTTGGACTAAAAAAATCGATGAGAGAAAAACAGTAATGTATGCACATATTATTTTCTCAGATGGTTATAAGCTACAGTGCTCCTAGTTGCATTGGGACACTTGGATAGTCCAATCCATTAACGCACGCACATATGGGAAATGTTTGTGTCTAATTCGACTTTGATTTATATAAAAAGGTGGTCCAATTTATTATTATTTTTTTAAAGATAACGAAATGCCGAAATTTTATGAAATGAATAGTTTTGGTTTAATACAGTTTGGACTAAAAAAAATTGATTGAAAAAAAAAAAAAAAAACTAGTAATGCACGCACATTTAAGTTTCTCGGAGTGTTTATAATGTTCCTAGTTGCATTGGGACACTTGGACAGTCCAATCCATTGATGTATGCACACACGTGAAATGTCTGTGCTTAATTCGACCCCATTAAGCCATTGATGTATGCATATACGGCCTCGATTATTAAAAAAGATGGTCAGATTTTTTTTTAAAAAAAAAGATAAGGAAATTCTGAAATTTTATAATATGAAGAGTTTGGGTTTAATATAGTTTGGACTAAAAAGATTAACGCATGAACATTTAAGTTTCTCAGAGCATTGAGTTATACTGATCCTATTTGTCTGCATTATGAGTTATAACGCTCCTACTCGTATTGGGAACCTGGACAGTCTAATCCACTGATGTATGCACATACAGCCTTAATTATTTATAAAGATGGTCAGATTATTATTATTATTATTATTATTATTTTTAAAAGATAAGAATATGCCAAAATTTTATAAATTGAAGAGTTTGGGTTTAATACAGTTTAGATATAAAAAAAAAATTGAGTGGAAAAAGATAGTAATGCATGCACATTTAAGTTTCTCAGAGTCTTATAAGTTATAGTGATCCTAGTTGTATTGGGACACTTGGGCAGTCCTATCCATTGATCTAGATTCTTCATTAGGTTTAATGCACATATCATGGACTACCATGCAAACGTCATACCACTATGACATATATGAACCATTTGATCAGTGGTCTTTAGTATGAATGGTCAAGATCATTTACACAAAATAGACCAAATCAACAATCTGATCCATCTATTTGTTAGGGTCTATCATTGATTTCCTATGATTCTAAAGAATCACTTTTGTTAGGCAATTTTAAACATCCCATCCAAGGCTTTCAAAACAGATGGTTCTAGAAAATTAGACCAAACCAAAGAAGGATAGGGTCATCACATCAGTATGAATTTTCTAGGGTAGCCTATGATAGACTTACTGGACCATTCAAATTGTCCAAATGTACTGTCCAAGTGAACTGATGCAACTAGAAGCACTATGACTTAATATTATTACGAGTGAATGGGAGCATTTCTCTATGTTATATATAAACGAGGGCATATAAATCAGCATCTGTACGTTTTAATGCTTCCATGTCATAACTTTACCCTAAATGATATTTTTCAGCATATTTTAAAATATTATGTTTTTATTGTGATATTATTTGACGCAGGGGAGGACGTGAGGTCGAGCACCATCTTCCTCAAGAGGATAACTATTCCGAATCCACGGAACTTCTCTGGACTCCTCACAGAGACTTCTCGAATCCACGAGGAAAGAAAGCATAAAATAGAAATAAATTCTAATAAATTCAAACTTGATTAATGAATGAATAAAAACGAGTTCACAACCCTTTAAATAGGGGTACCAAGCAATGAAAAAGAAATCAGAATCAAACTACAACTAAAACTCCTAGAAATCGCGACTTACTATAAATAGTAAAGTTACTATTTGTAGACGGTCGTGATGTCTACTAGTGCGCAATGTTTTCAGCCAAAAATAGTAAGTGTCCTATTTGGCTTCACCAAACCATTCTCCTAATTATTTTAAGCTCTTTTCATGTTGGACGCAACTCCTAAAGCCCGACGGATGAAGGGTTATAATCAAACTAAAACTTACTATTTATAGTAAAAACGAAATTAAAATAGGGAAACGACTGTCGATCCAGGGGTTTCTCGCAATTCCGAGTGTCGCAACCCCGCATAGTAGGGTTGGTTGGCTAAAGTAGCTCGTTCTACCCCAAAATCATATATTTTACGTCAGGTAACTCATTCCGGATTGCAAGACACTCCCGATCTAAGGTCCGATAGTCCGGATCACTTCTGTCGTCGACCGGGCCTTTTTTAATCCATCTTGGCCATGAAACTGTCCGCGACCCGCTCTACATCATTATTGCAAAAAATAATAAAAACCTTCACAAATTTGTTATATAAACATAATTTTTATTTTTTAAAATATATTTATTAATTTACAAGGAAAATTTTATGCTAACATCTTGAGAAAAATCTCAAAATTTGAAAATAGCATGCAGGAGAGAATGAAAGTATTAGAGTAAGAGAGTAGAAGAGAATGAGCGTATTAGAGTGGAGAGAAAGTAAGAGAGTAAGAGAATTAAGAGAATGAGAATTAGAAAAAGAGAGTGAATAAGAGCCAAGAGATTGTATATTGGCATTAAAGAGGAAAAAAAAAAAAAACAAAGAAAGTAGGAAAAATGGGAGAGCAAAAGGAAAGAATAAAAGAATATTACACCCCAATAATTAGAAATCTAACCGTTGGGATATTATGCCATTGCATAATGAATATACAATGGCCTAATTGCATAATAATAGCTTATGGGGTTGCATACTTTTCTATGAGATATGCAACTAAATAAATTTCAATGGTTTAAAAGCCACATATGCTACTATGGCATATGCGGTCCATCCTCCTAAAACAGCATGTGTGATTGCATACGCTTATGTGATGCTTATGTGATTCCATATGATAATATAGTAGACAGCTGCGACATAAGGAGTGGCATGGGGCATTCTATACACCGTTCAAAATCTCACAAAAAACATTACATGGTTCAAAAATAATACAGAATGACTTGAATTGATGTTCAGTTTTTGAGTAGACTCAACGAGTCTTGTCTAGAACTGACCGTGTCAGGCTCTCCAGCAAGTTTCCAAGAAACTCGCCTAGAAATCTCATCGAGTCGACTCATCGAGTTTCGAGTCGACTCATTTTGAAACTATGGCTTTTTAAGTTGTTGGATGTATTAAATGGGGACATGAAAAAATAAATATTTAATGCATCCAATAGCTTAAAAAGCCATGTAATACTTCCTATGATGCAGGCAGCTGTAGTTGATGGGTTCTCCACTCCAAAATCTTGGTTATCAAATGATCTTAACCGTCCAATGATTATGATGTTTGTTAAAATTTTCACCAATGCCTTTTTAATCATCCATTTGATTTGCAAGATAATAAAAAGATGGCATGGATAATCCTATCACCATGACGTTTGGGTTGTAACTCCAAGGGCCCGTTTGGCCAGGCAAATTGGAAGGGATTGGATGGTATTGTAAGGGATTGGAAGTTAAATCCTGGGATTGGCCGGGAGTGCCAAATAGACTGGGTGATCTGATCTCGGGATATAGCAATCTCATGGATCTTAAGACAATCCACTGACAACACCATCATTACCTTTAAATCCCATCCAATCTATTCAAATTTGCTTGGGACATGTTTGGTTCAAAGGATCGGAAGGGATGGGAAGGTTTAATCCCGGGATTGGCCGGGCGAGCCAAACAGAGTCGACGTAGCAATCCCGGGATATAGCAATCCCATGGATCTTAAGACAATCCACTGACAACACCATCATTACCTTGAAATCCATGCCTTCTACCCCAATACCATTCAATCCCTTCCAATCCGCCCCTAAATGTAGTTGGTCATGTAATCAAAGGATCAAATCATTATAGCCATGTCAACATGTATTACAGGGAGGGAAGCATGTCTAATCCATAGTGACAAATGTCGTTCTCGACAATTTCTCAGCCTAAAAATTTCTTTTTAATTTCAAGGTTTTCTCGAGATATTATTGCAAAAATCTCACTGAAAATAAAAATAATTAAAAATTTCATCATAAATTATTAAATTTTCATATGGGCCGTATTTAATGGTTGGATCAACTTCATTTTTGGGGCATCCATTTTCATTTTCATGGTGAGACAACCTTGCTAATGATGAGATGAACAAACACCATGGTGGGCCCACACACCATAAAATGATTTACTGTATTTATTGTGATATTTTAAAAACCTCAATGATATTTGTTACACTAGTCTAATAAAAGAACATGATAAATTCATTTTGCATTAGCATTTGGAAAACTTTGGCAGCTTTAAGAAAAGAGTACTTAGATCATTTGATCCAGCAAAAATCCATATTAAAAGAGAGAGACATGCTTTAGTGCTATGAGAGCACTGTTAAGTTATAATGCTTCTAGTTGCATTACTACACTTAAACAATCCACTCCATTGATCTAGGCTATTGGTTAGGTCTATCTCATATTTCATAGGCTATCATGCCAACATCACATGGGTTAGCAAACAATAACCATTTTATCAATGACCTTTAATACGGACGGTTGAGATTTTTAACACAAACTAGGTCCAATCAACATTTTGATCCATCTATTTGTTATAGGGCTATCATGGATTGCTCATGGTTCCAAGAATCACTTTTGTTAGGCAAATATAACAATCCCATCCATTGCATGGGAAAATTATGGCCGTAGAAAAATAAGGCCAAATCAAGGATGGATTGGATCACTCTTAGTGTTGTATTTTGCATGGTAGCTTATGAAATGTATTCTGGACTTAATGAACGGTTCAGATTGATCAATTAGACTTTCTAAGGGCCCCACTGCAACTAGGAGCACTATAACTTATTAAGTGCTTCGAGAGCATGCAGCATTTCTTTCCTAAAAATAGGGGCAATCTATGGTGCAAAAAACACACCAATGGGATGATCTACAGATCCGATCAATGGTTATGTAAAATGGACGGTCGGGATTGAGCGGATAATTATCTTAAAACGTCTATCCCATGCAATCTATGGCTGGTAAAAAAACAGACGGTTGTAACAAATTGACCTCATTCCTAAGGTTAGGATCATCTAATCAGCATGATTCTTGCACCATGCATGGCTTGATCTGAATGGTTATTTTGAATGATGGGGCTGGGATTAGGTCCACCACACATTTTGAAAGATCACACGGGTTGGATAATCCAATCCATCGGTAAATTGACCTTGTTTTTATATCCATCCATTTTCAAAACCATGGATGGATGGGATGATTTGGATTGCATGATAAAAGTGATTCTTTGGAAGCATAGCCGATCCATGATGGGCTGGAACAAATAGATGGCTAAAATATTTGGTTTGTCTATTTCCAAATAAAAGATCCTGACCATTCATTTTATAGTCGATTGATTCGATGGTAGGATCATCCCACTTGAGTGATTCTGGCATGGGAGATCATGAAACTATGAGCTGGAGCTTGTGGACGGTCCAGATTGATCAATTGAATTGTCCAAATGTCCTAACATAGCCAGGACCCAAGAGCATCCCTCTGTTAATCGGACCATCGGCCATTCCTTGGATTCCAATAGTGTGGCCCACCTGAAACTGTCACAAGATCTCACAACTTAACATACTGGTGTGGCCCACCTAATGAGTGGATCGGCTGGATTTCAACGTTCGGTGATCTTTATCTGTGGCCCATCTTTTTAACCACTCGGATGTGCTACACGTGTGACATGTTAGTGGAAAAGAGGGAGCGGTTGAGGTGCAGCGCGGACCTCACCCAACATGGTGCAGCCTTGCCGTGGGGCCCACATTGATGTATGTATTGTATATCCATGCCGTCCATCCGTTTTTCCAGATCATATTAAGACATAATCCTACAAATGAAGCAGATACAAAACTCATATGGACCACACCATATGAAACAGTAATGATTGAACGACTACCAATAAAAACTACCTTAATGCCCACCGTAATATTTATTTGCAATCCAACCTGAACGTTTGTGGCCTACAAAAAGTTTTTAATGGTCAATCACCGCTGTTTCATGTGGTGTGGTCCTCCTCATATATGGATCTTCTTCATTTTTGGGCTAATGCCTTAAAATGTGCTGGAAAAGTACATGGATAGCGTGGATATACAGTATATACATCAAAGTGGGCCCTAAGGTTAGGGCTAGGGGTGCACACGAATCAAGTTAGCTCGTTAGCTCGCTCTACTTGACTTGAAAAAGCCCGATTCGACTTGTTCAAAATTGTGTTCGAGCCTAGTCGAGCTGTTTTTTTGAGAGCTCGACTCAGCTTGGATCGAGCCCCAACTTGAATCGACCTTGAATCAAACCAACTCGGTGACTCAATTATTTTGATATTGATGTGCTCAGCAAATGTTTGTTGAAATGACTCAATGAAGTGTCAGCTGGTGATCAGAAATGTATGGATATGAAACAAATACCTATGTATTTTGATTTTTTATGTTGCCTGTTGAATATTTGATGAAATACTTGTAAACTAATGTTGCTGCTTTACATTCCATGAAAATTTGAAGGTGTACTCCATGTGTTTGAAAAAATGCTGCAGACGCTCGATCTTGGCTTGAACCGGCCTGAGTTGCTAACCGAATTGAGTTGAGCTGGCCTGTCAGGCTCAAGGACCAAGTCAAGCTGAGGTCAGCTAGTGGCCGAGCCGAATCGAGCTGTGCCAAGCCCGACTCGGTTCGACACACTGCTCGAATCGGTTCAACTCGTGTACACGGTACACCTAGTCAGGCCGCACCTAATCGGCTCCCTGAAAAGAAATGGGTCCACGTGAAAGTTGGCAAAATCCACAGTATGATCACTTCTACTTTTAGTAAATACGCTGTGTTAGTAATTGCATTACGTAGAAACTGTACATGGGCCCTCTTGGTAGGTATGGGTAGATTTGAGCCGTTCATAAGGTGGACCCCGCTAAAAACGAATGTGTGCGAAAATTAGTACAGTCTACTCATGAAAAATGGATATGGCCTTTTATTTATTTATTTCTTTTGGAACTACGAAATTAAGCGGCATTTGAATGCAAAATACATTTGAATTTCGAAAATTCAGTCCAATTACGGTGCGTTTGGACACACCTTAAATTGCAATTCAGATGCAATTAGGCCTGGTGTTGGGCCCGCCCAGGCCTGTATTTTGGATTGATGATTTTGATCTGGCTGGATGTGCCTGGCTTTTTCATATTAAGTAATCTTGACCTTCTATTTTTCTGACCATTGATTATATGGTCAGAATCACCCTGTCAAGGTGATTCTAGAGAGATATGGTCAATCAAACACGGTGCCCACTTGATGGGCGGTCTAGATGAATGATAAAACATTTTTTTCTATATAATCAATTTGGACCATCGATTTCTTAACCATTAATCAAACGATCAGGACCGTCTGATAAAAGTGTTTCTTGGGAGGCTTAGGCAATCAAAGTCAGGCCTTACATGACAGACAGTTTCATTGATTGAACCCTTTTTTTTAAAAGTAAAATTATTCTTGACCGTCCATTTTATTGGAATGATTTCTTGAAAAAAGAAAAAGAAAAAGAAAAAGGGGCGCGGATTTCCTGCTAAAGCCTTTTGCATGAAGCTCCTGCGCGGGAAACTTATGTGAGACACACCGTGATGTTTTTAAGAAATCCACCCCGTCCATCCGATTTTTGAGCTCATTTTAGGTTATATGACAAAAATTGAGCAGGATCAATACTAAAATGGGCCGTACTAAAGGAAAATGTGGTCACGGAAATTCTTACCGTTGAAACTTCCCTGGGTCGACAGTGATGTTTACATTCCATCCATACCGTTCATAACGTCATTCCTACTGGGATGAACTGAAAATAAAAGTATTAGCATGATTCAAAGCTTCTGTGACCCCGTAAATATTTCAACTGTGGACGTTTAATTCTCATGTTTCCAGCCCACTTGAGTATTGGATTGGGCTCATTTTTGGCCTCATGTCATAAAATGATCTCAAAAAATGGATGAACAGTGTGGATTTATCACAAACATCACGGTGGGCCCCACCTAAGTTTGCAGCGCAGGAGGAAACCCGCGTCCAAGAAATAAAGAGGATAATTGTAAACATCCTGCATTGCTTTTATGATATTTTAAAATACCTCCACTCTGACTCAGTACATCTGGAAGAATTTGTATCAAATGACAAAAATCCCCTAATCTGTAGAGTTTATTTGGAGTGCACGTGGGCCCCACCATTACGTATCAATGGAATCCAACTTAGGCTAATCCAATCATCTTGTGGCCCACCTCATGAAAACCAATGAACAACCACCCAAAACCCTCTAATTTGATGGTTAAATCCACTTAATTTTTGGGTGTCCCATTTTTATGGTTTAGTGACCATACTCAAGGGTTGGATAACATGCACGCATTATGGTGGCCCACATGTCTACAACTAATTGCATGAGGCATATGCAAATAAAAATAAAAAATAAAAAATAAAAAGGAAGGGAGGTGTTTACAATTATGATAAAATGGAGGGTAGGTGTTTGCCATTTGTGTAACTATTTGATACTTTGGCAGGGCATAATACTTCATACTCTGTCACTCACAAATTGTACACGTGGCATGTTTAACTCCCACAAAATCAGCTAAATTATGGAACTGATTGTCTTTAACTCACGGGCCCAAAGTTGGATTGATTGAAAAATCCTAACCTCTGATTCATGTTCACTTATTTGCTGTAACATGGGGATTGAAATCCCACCGTTGAAACATTCGAGTGATCCACCGTATGTTTATATGCCATCCAAACCGTTCATAATATCATTTCCATTGGGATGAACATAAAACACAAATATCACTCTGATTGTCAGGTCTCAACTTTTGTGCTCACATGAATGTTTCAACGGTGAGCATTCAATCCCTACCATTTACTATTGCATGGTCCACTTGAATTTTGGATCTGCCTCATTTTTAGGTTCATGTCCTAAGATAAGCCACTAAAATGGATGGATGGGTCAGATTTATTACAGACATCACAGTAAGCCCCACCTACATCACAGTCCTCGCACATATATATGAGAAATTACAGACACAATAATGCCTCTTTTGCCATGTATCCAACCATGTTGCAAAAGTGAAACTCGTGTTTGCAATAATTTTCAAATGGAATTCTCCAGTCCAAACAAGCCCTTAAATTTGAACCACTCAAGCTCTTAGCCTATAATTAATCAACATAATATATTATTAGATAATATTTAATTATAATCAACTTATTTAATAGTCTATTACATTGAGTCTATGAAAGTTTTATGTTTTTATTATCAGTTCTCAGTCTAAATGAAGGGGGATTACAATAAGTTAGCAGCCAATATCAAACTTATGCCATAACTTCCAATCTGAATCCAAACAATTGGCCAAAAACGATTTATGTAGTAGACTCCAATTAGTCAGGATTTCACCATGTTAAAATGAAGGGGGTCCTTACTCTTGCTTTAGTGGTAGACTCCAAGGAGTTTCAACACCTGGTCAAGGGTTCGAGTAGTACCCATAGGTGGTGAAATCCCACTACCGTGTGAGTGTGTGGGGGGTGTATGCATGTGTGTAAAATAAATAAATAAATAAATAAATAAAAACAACTTAAATAAGAATAAATTTAGACTGTTCACTATTTTACTTTAATTGTTTATTTGATTGCCACTGGTTCGATAGTGTTGAACTAATAATTGGATTCTATGCCATTTTATAAATAGTAGTGATTATGAGATGTATATGTACATGTACGTGGAGAGAGAGGTAGGTGCAGGCTACTCGCATAAAAAACATAAAAAGGTATAGTAAAATTCAATCATATACCAGCATTGCATACAACCATGAAATCCAACCCGTCTGCATGCAGGTCATACCTTGTGTAGATCCCTTGGCCTGAAAATCAGGCCAGTCCACATGTTTAGGTGGGAATAATGGTAGAAATAAACGAACAACTTAGAAAAACTTGCCAACCGTCCATTTCTTTTCTAAATTGTGGCCCACTAGACAAGCTAACCGTCCTGATTTTTGTGCAAGAGCATCAAAACGATTTGATCCACCTAATCAGCACATTGAATTGGTCTTTTCTTATTAAATAGCATTAAAACATCATAACAAATAAATAATCTCAAGTAAACATATTGCAAGTCGATCATAGACTATGGAAATATTTATCAATTTCGCAATATTGATTTACAAGGACAACAATAAATCACGAAATTTTCAATCTTCAAGTTAGTAGCATTGTAGGCACCAAATCAGCGGAAATGGACGGAGCGGATCGATACGAAAGATAGAGAATTCAAGCCTTTATACAACAATTGAAATAGCTGAGAAACTTCTTTCTCCTCTGCACATGAAGTTAACAGTCAAAACATGAGAAAAACCTATCAACCTGATTACAAGAAATAAAAGTTGAAAATGTTATGTCATTAGAGACTGGTTAGTAGCCTCCAAAACTGCTTAGAATTGTAGCCTTTGGCCCCTCCATATATAGAGGGGCCTACCATTGGTGATCAAAACCATTAATCCTGTGGGCCACATGGGAGATGACCATCATAAGCAAATGTATCTCTTGGGCAGTCCCACCCATCCTTTTAATGAATTATTGCCTGCAAGATATGAATGGCTTCCTTTTTTAGATCTAACCATCCAATAATAGGAACCATTAATCATGTGGGTCCCATCAGAGATGGCCCACAGAAAATTTGTATAATTTGGGGAGTCTCAAATATCCTTTTAATGGACTATTGCATGTTGTGAATTGCCTTCCATTTTAGTTCTAACCATCCACTGATTAGAACCATTAATCATGTGGGTTGTGATTAGGGATAAGCCATTGTGAGAAAATGTATCACTTGAGCAGTTTTCTTCATCTCTTTATTGTTTGTAGGTTGTGAGTAGCTTGAAACCATTAATCATGTGGGCCACATCAAGGATGACATAGTGAGAAAACATATCGCTTGGGAAGTCGCATTCATCCTTGAACTGTTGCTTGTAGGATGTGAGCTGCTTTCTGTTTAGCTCTTACCATCCAATAGTAAGAACTGCTTTCACAAGTGTAGCCACTTCATATGTAGATTATGGTTTCTATTGTTTTAATTTATTATTATTATTTAGTCCTTAATGTAATGTGTTAGCATAGAGTTTAAGCATATACACTTGGTTTATGAAAGCCCTAATAGTTATAAGAGGAGATGGTAGGAGCGTTCCCGCCCTCTAAGCTTTCTCTATCATCTCTCTTGCTTTTTCTCATATTATCTCCCTTTCAAGCTAACTCAATGAACAAGAAATGTGGATTACATGGGTATGGTTGATAGTGAAAATGAATCACTTGAGAGCAATTGACTCCTTTTAAAGCACTGTTACCTAAAGGATGCAAGCTGCTTCCCACACCCTGATCCATAGCTCATGTGGTAGACTGAGTGAAAAGATACCTCATTTCAACACTGAGGTCATGGTATCGATCCCCAAGTGGGGGTGACTAACAGTGAAGTGTGAACTGACAGTGGGGGGTATACTAACAAGATAAATAAATTAAAAAAAAAGCTGCTTCCCATTTTTGCTTTAACCATATAATAAATGAAACCACTAATCATGTGGACTGCATTAGGGATGGCCTGTTGTGAAAAATGTAGCACTTGGGCAGTCCTCATCATTTTAGTGGACTTGCTAGTAGGATGTGAGCAATTTTCCATTTTTGGTTCCATTGAATCTACTATTAGAAAAAATGATTTAAAAAATAAGGAAAAATATTTTTCCTTGGTTTGATTATTATGGTCTTTTACTTTTTTGAGTTTAGTCTTAACTTGAAAAGTAGTTAGAAAAATTGAGCCTTTCTATTAAAACCCCCTAAATAATCATTTGTAATGGAAAACAAGGGTAATCCTTAGGTGCAACCTTGCACACGCGAGGGCCGTAGTCGTGGTGTGGTGTATCTTTGATCAGACACTTTTTGTTGTTTTTTTTTAAATTTTTTTTTTTTTTTTTTTAATATAGATAATGTCCTAGTCATGCACATGTAGAAAGAGAGTCGTCATGTACCAACATATTATTTAATAAACCAGCATGCGCTGACATACATTTATTACACTGCCCGCATGTGCCTCGAGCTCCAATGACTACCTAATTTTCTTTATAGAGGCTTCTTATCTCCCTTGAAAAATCATCTGAAATTTTCTCTCTCCCCTCTCTCTCTAGTTTTTCTCTAAGTTATTTCTGCAACAATTCTTTGGAAAAATCAGCATAAGCAATCTTAGATTCATATGGCTGAGATCGCAAGCGCACCTAATAGAAGTCTTAATCTTGGAGGAGGGCTGTTTTATCCTAGAGGCAGACTTGCTGCAACCCAGTGCATCATGAATCTTCCTATGAGGGCAAATTTATCTTTAAGATAGCGACCCCAGCTCTCTAGATTCCTCTTTATCATTTCTAATTATGATATTTTGAATTTTTTGTTACATCTCTATAATTTAGAACCAACATCTACATCATGTATCTCTTGCAGATGGTAAGGAGTGGAAGAGAGAGAGAGAGAGAGAGAGAGAGAGAGAGAGAGAGAGAGAGAGAGAGAGAGAGAGAGAGTTGCAATGAGAGAATCGTGTGAGATGAGGAGCTAGGTTTAAAACCCTCACTCCTTTTTATACATCTAAATGCATGTACAATGTGTAGCTCTCTTGGGCTTAATTTGATGGGCTAAGTCCATTATACTCAACTCATTTTCCTTTCAATACTCTCCCATAAGCTAGAGCATCCTAATGACGGCCATATTAGAGAAATGGCTATCATAATCAAACCTAAGAAAAAAAAATTATTTCTTTTGTATCAGGTTTTAACCATTCAATTACAAGTTGATTGCCACAAACTTGCTAATTTATTAACCTCTTTCCCATGCAACACTTATTAAATGCCCCAATACTACTCAAGCCAATCTTATCAAGCCACAACTTGCTGCTATGCACTAGAAACTAAACAAGGATGTTAGAGGTATACAAGAGAGTGGGAAAGAACATTTGCATGTAAGAAGAGAATGTTACGAATCAAATGACGGAGTCCTAAATGAGAGTTTCTCACTTATTTATTAGCTTATGGCTTTCACATTATTGGTGAGGATTTTGCCACATGTCACTTATCTATTGACATAGGAATCCTCTACACGTTTCTGAATATTTTAGAGATTTCCTCTTCATGCATCTAGCTATAAGAATATTTTAAAATCTGCTAATTAAAGAGCTTTGCATGTTTCTCCTCCCTTTTAGAGTCTTATACTCCTCCAAATACTTAGTCTTTTGGAGGTTATTCTAGACTATCATAAATTTCTTTACTTTTCAACTACGTACAACCCTCAATTGCTATGAACAACATGTGTTAAAAGTGTTAGTTGATAATCTTCTCCCACCGTTCTATTTCACTCAAGCCCTTAACAAAGTATTGTCATATATCTAGTCTTTGAATTGCTACAATGACTTGGAACTTTCTCAATTTTTTTTTTTTTTCATTTTCTAGTGAACTATTCATTTCAATATTATATACTAAACAGTGAAAACTATGCTCTTTTAGTCCAATGAATTATATCTTTTTATTTATTAATACTTTCTTTATTGTTTATTATTATAGTGCATACATAGAATGATTTTGATTATGATAATTTTCTTGGGAGACTTTTTGAGGTCTTTTTATCTTTAGGAAATTGAGTATGATAAGTTCAACTAACTCGTAACAACTAATCCAGTTCTTAATAAACCTATAATATTGTCATGGTTGGCGGATAATTCAAGATATCTTATCTTAGAGCTACAATGCATCGTGTAACTATTGGATTTGTGGTTTTTACTATGGGAATTAATCCCACACGTGTAGGTGTATGCATTTGTACACATTGACTAGATCTAAGTAGTCGAGCTAAATTTTTACTGTATAGTGTTAGTTCGTATGCACTTCTTATGCTTGTTATATTCATCCTTAGATTTGAAAGGACCTAGGGTCCTATTTGGGACTTGATCGGCTATTTTGTTTTCGCCGATATATGAACTTATAAGTTGGCCATAGTGAGTTGGGTGGTCATGGGTTTTCTATTGGGACTAGGATTCTCAACAAAAAATCTATAATGCTTATGGTTTTAGCCTTATATCAAGAATCAAAATAATAAACCATGGCTAGCCAAATTTAGTTTTTAAAATATTTTTATTAAACAATTGATTTTGAAAGCATATGATCATCATATGCTTTGTTTTATAAAATCATTTGGGTTTTTTACCCAAAAATTTCTCCTAATACATTATATCACAAGAAGATACTTTGACATTGGATATTTATGAAAACATTCTTATGATTGTACAGATTGGGGGTGAAAAGTCTAATTTACCCTTCAGAGAGAATCCATATATAATTGAAGAGGATCCATGTATAATCGAAAACCACGACTTCCCATAAGTAAATTACAACTATAAAGCTATTTGGGCTCCACCGTGATGTGTTTCAGTAATCTACATTGACCAGTAGCTACATAACTCGATTTTAAGTGTATGACTACAAAATCATCCCCATACTTGATTAAAGTGGACTAAACGATTAAAAAAGGTATATGGAGTGATGCCATCCTCCAAAGTGTTTCCCTTGGTGTAGCCCACCTAAATCACTGATTGTCCTGATTTTTAGGCCCATAACTAAATTTTTGTATGGCATCCAATGGTTCAAGTGAATTTCACGTAATCATTATGGTAGGAATAGTAAAAAATTAATGGTAGACATTCTCTCCCAACCTTTTCCTTTGGTCTAGCCCATTTGAATCACATGTCAGTTTGATTTTTTTTCTTGTATGCCTAATATGGGAATATAAATCTTCTGGTCAAAGTGGAAACCACATACACATCAGGGTGAGCCCACTAAAAATCAGCGAAGTGTCTGAATGGAAAGCGGCCCATGTAGTGTATCACACAACACACATGTACTTAATGTGTGGGGCTGGAAAAGCTCTGTAGATCCCACCATGATGTATATATGTGTGGTTTTCAATTGTGCATGATTCTCTGAAGGGTAAAATAGAATTTTTGCCTCTTCATAAAAATGTTTTAGCAAATATGTAACCTCATAGCATTTTCTCGTAATATTATGTATGAAGAGGAATTTTCATGTAAAAATTCCAACTCGTTTTTTTTATTATCAATCATGACCGTGTCCCTTAAACAATATGTAAAAGGATATGTGTATAATAGAATATAATAGAATTGCTATATAGTATATACACCTATGCACGGGGTAACATAGACGTATATAAATTTTAACTTGAGCAAAGTGTTGGTGAATTTCGGAAGACAGAAAAATATGAACTTTTTTTAAATTTAAATTTTAGAATTCCTAGTATCTCCATCTAAATAAAATCAAGCCTTTAAAAACACAATTCAATAGTGAGGATGTTACCTCAAATTATATCGTTTGATCGTTGTAGAAGTTTAATATTGATATTTTAATGTAGAAAATCTCTCGCCAATCTATTCCAATGAGATGAGGGAGTGAATTAAAAGTAATGTCGCATATCCACTATATGGTTGGGCGTGCACGTGTGGGAGCCATTCACAAGGTGGACCCTACACATTTATACATGTGATGGAAGGCAGGGAGGAGGTACGTACTTTTTCTTTCTTCTCTTCTTTTTTACTCTTTTCTCTCTCCACACCAAACTTCCAAGGGGGTTAGAGATCCAAAGCTCTCTTGCTCTCTTTACAAGATATAATACATTTATAAATAGGAGTTAGGGTTTCAGTAGAATGTACCAAGCATGGTGCACCTTACCCTTATAGATTTTGGTATGCCTGTAGGTACTCCACCCATTAATGAGATAATTGATAAGGCCTGATCAAAATAATTTTATTTTTTCTTATGAAAACCTCAAATCAGATAGCCCTAGCCAAGTCCATATAAGTCAATATAAACCCATCCGAAATAATCTATCCAATCCAAATTGATTCAAAGCTTAATCCAAGCCATTCAAACTCCACAATATTAAAGCTAAGTGGGTCACTTGGTAAAAGCAAAAATCCAAAATCCGCTCCCACCTTTTTCCTCTAGAGGCTACCAATTGTTCTTGCAGTCAATAAATGATAAGTCAAATGTTAGGATTTGGACAAAAATAAAAAACAAAAATTAGATTTTCGCTTCTTGATAACAACTCAATTATGACATTCCTCAGTTTTTTTAAATTTCATATCATTCCCCCTTTATCATAAGCCTTCTTCAAACCCCTTATAGAAAATTACTAAAAGAAATCATTTTACACTTTCATCCCTAAACCTCACCTAAATTACCAAGCCAGCCACTCCAACTAACTAATGAGAGTATGACATGTGTCCAGGAGCACTCAAGAGCCAATTAAAATATTTTTTACATTCTATTTTTCCATCACTTACTCTAAAATAACCATAATGTCATCACCTCCAAATACAAATATCCCATTTCTTCTCATTTCTAACACACCAACAAACTTTGGTAGACAGAAATATTGAAGAAAATGGTGAAATATTCTCATCTTTCTAATGATTAGCCATTGCAGGATCATGAGGTCTGAAGTTTATGTAAGGAAGTATTGGAGAAATTAGTGAAATATTCTCCTCTTTAGGTTTTTGTCCTCCTTTAAGATCTGAGTGAGAAGGCCCTAAGAGTAGGACAGAGATTGAAGATCTACATTTATCTTCTCTAATTGAGAGTACTGGTGTTTTTCCTTCCCTTCCCACATCTCTGATCAAGGCCTGCCATCTTATGACCAAAGATTCTACAGAGTAGAGAGAAATCTAAGAGCTCTGTTCAACTTCTCCATTGGAGAAATGATGAAGTTTTTTTTTTACTCTCCACTCACATATCTAGGCCTTCGACTAATTCAAGTAGCTCATTTATTATTTTCTTTTATATTTCATTTGCTTACCTCATTGCTACATTTTATTTCTCATACACCTTAGTTTTATTATATTTCTTTCTTTCTTCATTCACTTATTTTTAGGCAATAATTTAGTATTAAATTTTCAACAATCTCAAATTTTGTAAAGTAGAGCCCTTAAATTTGTATGAGCAGGGAAATGTGTGTCACACCTTCCTTTTCCATAATCAAGTCCCCGACTCAAAATCTGTGGACATATACCACATGGAGTTATTTAAATCAAAATCGGACATTTTGACCCCTAGGTCATCGTGGTTCTACAATGTCTATCTTGTTGTAGATTCTTAGGCCCTGTTTGGGCAACGGGATTAGAAGGGATTAGGTAGGATTGGATTCAAAAAAACATCATTATTACCCATGGCAGGGATTGTCCCCTGATTCCATGGGATTAGATTAATGCTCTGCTTTGTTGGTAATACGGTGGTATATTGAATGGATATACCCACCATCATTTGAAATTACCAGAATCAACACATGTATTATATCTAAACGTTCTTTTTTTTTAACCTCATTTTATGGTATGGGCCGAAAAATGAGGTAGATCCAAAACTTATGTGGCCCCAAAGAAGTTTTCAACGGTAAGTATTCAATCCCCGTTGCTTTCAGTGGTGGGTCCACTTGAGCTTTAGAATTACCTGATTTTTGGCCCATGCTCTAAAATAATCTCAAAAATGGGTGGACGGTGTGGATATAGCCCACACATCAGAGTGGGACCTACACAACTTGCTAGCATGAGTGAAATTGGCACGGGACCAATGCAATTCCATCCGATCTAATTCCAAGCTTTTCCAAACATGGAGTGGAAATGGCACGGAACCAGATGAATCCAATCCCACCTAATCCCTTCTAATCCCGTTGCCCAAACAGGTTATATTTTGGCTAGTGGTGAACTCCATATATTTTCATCCTCCTATCGTATCCCTTCTAGTGTGTTTTGCCAATCTATTCCACAACGCCCAACACCACCACAATGCCCAACACCATAAAAAATGTGTATTCATAACTCATCCATGCACCCAAATTAACCTAAATCCCCTCACTATTCAGTTTCGTCCACTCTTAACATAATCCCATGCCAACCTAATAGGTGGACCACAAGATCTCTACAATATGATATCGATCAAGAATAATAAAATCACTTTTTAATAATTAAAATAAAAGATCAACTATTAAAATATTTTGATCAAATATTTAAAATTCTAATTTAAGTGCTAAGCCCAACTAAAAACCACTCGATAGATAGTCATATCATGAAGATCTAAGCCACTAATAAGTTACTTAAGGTAACTAGTGGATCCCATATTGGAGCATATGAACTATGATGTTATCGTTAATGCCAATACCCAATTACACCTATTTGCCATTCACTAATATAACCTTTCAAGGTGAGCCAAAGCATAAAATACCCGTTGGGGTAGTTCCTAAAAAATCAATGTTAGTTGCTCTTTCATTTATATTTTGTATATTGATTATTTATTGGCTTAGTTAGTTTCTGTGGAACATGCTTATTATTATGCGTTTATTATCCTTAAGCGCCCTAAGATTGGACGAATCAGCATTAATTTGACTAAGGAGATGTGATCTATGGATACCTGTACAATTCAAATTAGTCATCTTATATGGGGGAATTGATGGTGTTATGATGGACGATCTCCACCATCGAGCCTTAATCGATGTCGGTATGCATTCTCTTTAATCCACATGTTTGTGAATACATCATAGATCCTTTGGCTTGGGATTTTACATTGGCAAGATCCATTGGAAGCAACTAGTTAGGGAGACCCATCATGCTCATACTAGAGGATACTTACGGCTACACTAGCCTCGTTGAATTTGTTAACATGAAGATGAGTAGATCGAGAGATCTTTATTGATAATTCTTTGGCTCGCTTTACAAGGCTACCTAGAAGCCACTAAAAGTATGTGTGACTGGGAGGTTTCTTCAAGGTCATCAAAGTCTAGATGATCCAACATGAGATATATTTGGTCCACCTGGAACATTAGTATATAGAATGATCTCAGAGTTTAGACGATCAAGTTTTTAAAGATTGACCAACACTTTATAATTTTTTACTAGTTAATTATAGATTTTTAATGTTAACTTTGAATTTTAACCATTTATTTATTTTAAACTTTATTTGATGGATATTCAATGGCCAAGGGATGTTAAACCACTTCTTGGGGCGACATAGGATTGTCCGATGACGGTGACCATGAAGTGTAGAGAGATTTGAATGATTGGGGTGCATGGATTAGGAAGGTAAACACGTTCCCTTCACAATAAGGTACACGAGAATCTATAGGGTGGTGGAGCAATATACTGGCACTCTTATTTAAAATCATATGTAGGAGGGAAATAGGATTGCGTACGGAGTTACTAAGTAGGCTTTTATCGTACTGAGTAAACTAAGTTGGGCCTACTATGAATGTATGTGAGTTATCCACGCCGTCCATCCGTTTTTACAGATCATTTTAGTGGTTGAGTATAAAATACAAGCATGGACAAAGGTCAACTGGACCACACCAAAGGAAACAGTGGGAATAATGATTTCCACCATTGAAACCTCGCTAGGGCCGATGGTAATGTTTATTTATCATCCAACCTGTTCATAAGATAACACAGATATGGATGAAGGGAAAACACAAATATCAGCTTGATCCAAAAATTCTGTGGGCCCGAGAAATTTTCAATGGTAGAATTTCAATTCCCACTGTTTCCCATGGTGAGGTCCACTTGATTTGGATATATTTTATTTTTGGGCTTCAGCCATAAAATTATCTTTTAAAATGGATGGACGGAGTAGATAAAATATGTAGATCACGGCGGACCCCACAGAGGTTACTCGGTACGCTTATGGTACTGAGTTACTCAGTACGCAATCCGCTTCCTGTAGGAGGAAGGGAGAGAGAGACCTTAAACATCCATGCCCCCTTCTATGCCCATCTTTTTCGAGAGAGAGAGAGAGAGAGAGAGAGAGAGAGATGACGAGGTGGACATCTCCACCTCTTATCTCCCATTCACATATGTGAACAACACACCTTGGTTGTGTGGTCCGTTCCTCAAACATCTTAGGTTAGATGCTAACCCATACCAAAGATTGTAACGTAGTTTTTTACCCTCCTACACTTGTGATAGATTAGTCAGATGCTCTTTTCATTGAGAGATTGACAGCGATAGATAGAGCGGTTTTTTTTTTTTTGCCCATGGGTATGATCTCTTAATAAATGGTGTGTGTTTATTTATGAAATTGGTATGATCATGATATGGTGATTTTTGGGATTAACTAATGTGAAAATTTAAAATTTCTATTATGTTGCATTTAACCCAACAATACCTGGAGCATGTACTTTTTTTATTGGGAGGTTTGGCTTCGAATATTTGGCAGATGTTTGCTAACTATTTAGGGATTTCCCTCGCTAACCATTCCACCATCCTCGACCGGTTACATTGGTGGTGGTTTAGGCCTCTCCCATTCAAAAGGCCTACGGTTCTTCTTCGGCAAATCCCTATGTTTGCTATGTGGGAAATTTGGAATGCGAGGAATAATTCAAAATTTGAGGGGGTATCCTTCTCGGCTGCGTCTGTTTTTGGGAAGGTCAAAGCTTGGATGGGAGCTAAGCAGGGATGGCGTCGGTCTATCCTTCCTCGGCTTGTTCCTGGGGAATCTCGGCTCAGGGGTGGTGCTTCTTCCTCCACTTCAGCTGCTAGTTTGTTGTTGTTAAGTGGATTAGGCCGTCGGAGGGTTGGCTTAAGCTCAACGTTGATGGTTCGGCTCTTTCCAACCCTGGCCCTGCTGGAGGAGGGGGCATCTATAGGGACAACCTCGGGGACTTAAAATTTGCCTTTTCCAGGGGATATGGGATTGCGTCCAACAATCTAGCAGAACTCCGGGCTGTTCATGACGGGGTGGAGCTGTGTTTGTCTTCAGGTTATGACAGAGTGCTAATTGAAACTGACTCAAATTGGGTGGTGGGTTGTTTATCAGGGGACTTTGCTGTTGCATGGAAGTGGAAATTCTGGGTTAGCCGGATTTTGAGGTTATGTGGAAGGGGCTGTTTTCGATTCTCTCTAATTCCTAGGGAGGGAAATGGGTTGGCTGACAGGTTGGCTAGAGACGGTAGTTCGTAGCAAGTGGGAAAGGATTTTCTGAGTGCCCATCTCCTCCCCCGTCTGGTCAGAGGGCGTTTTCTTTTGGAAAAGGCTGGGTTAGGTTCCATCAGGGAACTCAAAGCTAACTGTGTATAGCATATGATAGGTGGGGGCCTTTAGGGTGGTCGCCTCACCCGAAACAGTCTAGGTTGTAATCATCTCTGTTTAATGGAGCGGGAGGGCCCTCTTTTTGCTAGGCTCTCTCTCTCTCTCTCTCCTTTTTTTTTAAAAAAAAAAGTTTAAGAATTAGTCAAAGATAGTGCATAATCATGTTAATTTGATATGGGCATGATGGTTCTCCTAGATTAAAGACTTGATGTGATTATCTAATGTAAGTACTTAGTCAAGCCTAAACATAAGAACATGTATCCACGAGCATTCAAACTCCCATGTGGTATATGGCAAGGCTTCAGTAGCCTGATGGTGGAGACTTTCCGTCACAAATTATTGTTAGTTCCAATATATGGGATGACCAAGTAATGTTTCATAGGTTACCCACTCTCATTACTATGGCTATGGATTTTAGGGTACAAAATGTTGGGGCTATACCTTGGAAAACCAATGTTATTATATCTTAATTACTAGTATGATGTATTTTTACTTTCTGAATTAATTCTTATATTATATGTTTCTGTGGGGCATGAGAGGTATGGCATCTGATACACTTGGGCATTCTAGATTGGGTATAACAACTTGGTAGCCAAGGGAGAGTTGTGCTCCATGGATCTAATTACCCTGGTCATGGTCATATAGGTTCATAAGCATGTACCCATGATGTGATTAAATGGTTATCTTATGTCGGGATAGACAGTTTCTACTCATCAGGGCTGACTTGGTGTCAATTTGCCTCATTCTCCAACCCATGTGAGCGTATAAGTATGCCATGAATGGTTCCATATATAGGGCATTTGGTCACTTGCATTGGCATGGATGGCTTACAAGTATCAAGGGTCATGCTCAGACTTGAATAAGGCTTGTGGTTGCACTAGCTCCATTAAATCCCATAATTTGAGGATCCATGGATGAAGTGGCTTTGATTGATCATATTTTGTTTCTCCTTACGAGGGTATTGCATTGCCATTAAAATGAGTGTAGTTAAGTGTCTTCACCAAGGTTCTAGAAGCACGCATGGTCATATATGGGATCCATGTAGTCTACTAGGAACATGAATAGGTCAAGGTTGACTATCCATCAAGTGTCTAAAATAATCAGTTGACACCTCTTAAATTTCTAATTGATTAATTGTGGTACTTTATCCATTAACTTTTCTTAACCACTAATTTGTTTTAATCATGCTTGATGAACATCCAATGGTTATGATCAATTTTGATCCATACACTGGGTGGCATAGGAATTGCCTAAGGATGGTGAGTGTGAACGGTAGAGAGATTTAAATGATTAATTAAGGTGCATGAATCAGGCGGGTAAACAGGCATCCTTCGTATTAGGGTATATAAATGTTTATAGGGTGGCGGAGTACCATATGGTGTGTATCCACTTAAAACCCTAACTTCTTTTATATAAGGTCTTATCTTAGAGAGATAAAGAAGAGAGCTTAGACATCCACACATTCCTTCCTTAGGAAGGTCACTACCTTGAGCCATAAACAAAGAGAGAAAAGTGAAGAGAGGAAAGGAGTAGGCAATGTTCACATCGTAGGCAATGTTCACACCCTCTGTCATGTCCATACATCACACATTCCACTTGTGTGGTCTTTCTTTAGATACTTCTAATCAGATCTTACACTTGTTAGGGTTCGGATGGAAGTTTCTACTCTCTTCCTCCAAGAAAGATCTAAAAGAGATACCTTTTGTTGGTAAATTGACAACAACTGCGATCAATGGTGATATGCATCAGGTATATTTAGAAATAGATTTTTTTTAAACTTTTGAGGTACATGGGCTGATTTAAATGGGTATCCTATAGTTAACGAATTTGATTATTCAAAATCCTTAATCCCACTTCATTTTAAAACTAAAACTAGCATGGAAATCAGTGAATCACAGTTATACCTTGGTCATCAACCATTATGTCTAAACTCACATTCCCCTGTGATAACCAAACACACGTGGTCATTTTTATACATTATCATCGTTGTCACAATTGGCTTTACATGGTACACAATTCTAACAAAAAGACTATCAATTAGTTGGGAAAGGTTTAAATGACGATCGATCGTGATGATTATGGGAGTTACTTGTTGATAAATAAACTTTTTAGAAGTGCCTTAGAGAGATTCTTCCACAACAAGAAAAGCTATATATGTAGTAACAGACCACATGGCTATAGATAGGTGAATAGTTTGGAAAGTTTTACAAAGCTCAACACTTGATAGCTTTCTTCTCACACAAAGTAAAAATACTAGGCGCATTAATTGTGTAATTATAGAAAGGAGTAAAAATACCCACAGGATCATGTGATCATCTACTAGGTACATTGTGGTCCAAAAGAAAGAGATGACCATAATGATGCGCCTAAGGACATGGAGGCACTAGCATTCTGTCTAAATTTATGGTCAATGATTGGTGGCTATTGTAAGTACCTTAGTTTGTCAATGATGTGCGATAGGGAGTCTTAAGTCGGTTGAGCTCCCATTGAAAGACATTGAAAGACCGAAGACTTAAAACATCAAGACTTGAAGACGCATGTAAAAGTGAGGTCAAGAAATATTTTACCCTAAAATTGAATTAAGTTCGATCGATTGAAGGATAGCTCGATCAATCGATACTAGCCGTTATAGATTCATTGGAGTTTTTTCTTTATATAATTTGTAATTGGATCTTTGTGTAGATAATGAAATTTGGTATTTTAGATACCATAGTGTATCACAAGCCTTACCATTTCTCCTAGGTTCTAATATTCCAAAGATATGCATGCTCTCTTCTTAGTGATTTTTCACTTGAATAAGTATTCCAAGCACCAATTCAAGAAGAATATGATCTTAAGCATTCTCTAGACATTAGACACAATCATCATAATTAAACCTATTGTTTAACATCCTTTATAATGCACATCTAGGTGAATCCCCAAATTAGAACCAACTACGCTATTGTAGGAGATTCACCCAACTCATTCTTTCATTCCTAGGCACTCTCAAATAGAAAGATCGAAGCAAGGAGTCAATCGTTTGAAGCCAAAAAAGACCAACATTAAAGATCGAGCGAGCACAAGAGAAGTCGATTCAAGCATTGAAGAAGCATCTCTACAAAGGTGCTACAATGGGGCTCAATTCGATCACCGAGGGTCATCTGTTAGAGTCCAAGTATACTCTTTCCTTTAATATGATTGAGTATAGAGTTTGAGATCCAGTATCATCTAGGTCCTTGTGTGGGACCGTCTCCAAAGAGAGAATACGTAGGTCCTTGTGTAGGACTACCAGCATACACAAGCGTGTACATGTTAGTCTTTGTGGGAGCCTTTGGCGGGAGTATACGTAGGTCTTGAATTAGGACCGTAGTGGTTCTTGGTTAGCTGATAGAAAACCAAGTAAATATTCATGTGAGTCACCAACATGGGTGGAAATGTGTTCCACCAACAAGGGTGAGTACGTGTAGGTCTTTGTGTGGGACCATTACTGACACGGGTGTGTATATGATCCATTAACATGGGTAGGTTTGTGGTGAACCTAAAAAATTATTGTAAAGGTTAGAGGTGAACTTATTAGAAATCTCCAAGATAATTAAATCTAGTACACTCGAGGAGAGTGCGTCAGCCAGGAGTAGAGTAGGCAAGTAGCCGAACTACTAGAAAACCTTGGATGTCCACCTATAAGGGGTGCCTAGTGTGGGAAAGTAAAGATAAAAGAAAAACAGAGAATCAAAGAGGACAAAAATCTTTTTCTTTATCACACGTCCACACAAGTGGGGGCCACTTTGTAGGTGTCTCTCTTGTGCTCATGTCCATCCCCACCCTAGGCGTGATAATGGCTCTCTACTCTCCTGTTTTTTTTTTTTTTTTTTTTAAGGAAAAAAGAAGAAGGAAGAGACTCCCCATGTTAGAAGATTAACATCGGAATAATTCAGTGATCACACGACATAAATCAAAAGTAAGATCATAACCATTAATTTTTGGAACTTTATTATCTAGTGGAGATCCTAATTAAAATTTTAAAAATCCGAAATATTGGAAGATTTACACTTTCATATCTTTCAATTTTTTTTAAAAAAAAATTATACTTGCATATCTTTCAAAAAATTATCAATAAGATGTAAACATTGTTTTAAACTTTATAGAAAGCTCAAATCCCATACATTTGTTTCATATTTATACGTGTGTCTGCAAGTAGATGTATATGGATCTACACGCATGTAGAGTTAACAATACTCATTAGCTCATCCTTAGATTGTTTCACCTTTATCTTGATTTAACATTTTAGTGCATTGAGTGGTGTTAAGGAATCTTGTCCACAATTTTTTTCATATGGCATGAGATTTAACAATGTCTCTTTTCATTGTTCGCAGTTCTCTATATGATAAGAGATTAAACCATATCTCTTTCCACTGTTAACAATTCTATTTTAAAGAGACAATATAGTGTATTTCTTTAATCTAGGATTCTGTTTTTTTAAAGCAATATATAAATTTCATTTTTAAAAAAAATTGTATATAAAGCCTATAAATGTTGCACTCTTCTCATTCGAGAGTGTAGTTGTGAATACAATCAATCAAAATATTTCTTATTTTATTTGGTATCAGAGGACAATGTTCTTCCCAACTCTTCAACAATAACATCCTCATCAAGCTTCCCTCTCTCAACCAACATTCACCAATATCTACAAATCATATCACGCCAAGTAATTATTTGGTATGATGTTTTCAAATTTTGACAACCTTAAAGGAAACCTTATGGAATATGTGGGGTTCATGCCCATGTCCACCTAAGTTTGTCTCTGCAAATGATGAGTGCCCTGAGATTAACCCAAAATATGTTGCATAATATCAGCAAGACTAGCTTTTGTTAAGCTAGATCATATCCTCCCTTACTGAAGAAGTTCATGCCCATATTGTGGGTTGTCCACATCATACGAAGTATGGACTCACCTTGCTACAACCTATGTGGGCCACTCCAAAAGCTCAAAATCATGCAACTCCCACTTCAACTTCACCAAATGAATAAAGGATCCACCAATATGACAAAATACCCTCTCAAGGCCAAGATCACCGTTAACCAACTCGCCATGGCTTCAAAACCAATAGAAGATTATGACTTTATACTCTACATTCTTGGATGATTAAGACCTAAATATGCTCTGTTTGTCAATTTCATGACCGCATGTGATACTCAAATCAAAATCTTAGACCTTCAAAGTCTCCTCTTGAGTGAAGAAATATAGGTTAATGATATTTCATCTAAACAACAAAAAATTACAGTTAATGTGACCACAAAATCATCTAACAACAGACTCATGATAAACAAGATTTCAAATATGAGGGCGACAATAATAGCACAATCGTAGACTTGGTCCAAACTATAGTACCTGACACTTACACTGCTCATTTCAAGACCCTAATGTCATCATTGCTTTAATCGTGTTTTCCTTTTGGACAATGGACATCATTTTATTTTTGTTAGTACACCCCACTGTCAGTTCACACTTCTCTATTAACAATGGACATCATTTGAATGCACTCTATATTGCACAACCTTATGTTACCCAATCACATATAGATGATACTTGGTATCCAAATTCATGTACCACACATCATATCACCCCAGATCTCACTAATCTTTCCATTCACTCTGACTACAACAAAATAGATAGTGAAAATATGGAACGATCATATTTGCCTATTAACTATATTGGTCATTCTTGTTTTCATACGAGTCCAATAAAATTTCATCTCAAAGATATTTTGTATGCCACATCTATTATTAAGAATCGATTATCAGTTAATTAATTTACCTGTAATAATAATGTATCGTTTTAATTTCATCCGCACCATTTTTATATTAAGAATCGACTTTTGGGAAAGATCATCATCGAAGAATAAGTGAATGAGGATTCTATCAATTGACTCATCGTCATGTCAAGTAATAAAGAGGCCCTTTTAGGTGAATAAGCATCTATTATATAGTGGAACAACAGACTCGGTTATTCGGCCTTTTATACAATTCACAGACTTCTTTCAAGATTTGCTCTTCTGATTCTCTCAAATAAAGTTATGGTGTGTGTGCCGCCTACCAAATGGGAAAGTCTCATAAATTCTCATTCTCTCTATTTACATCCACAAGCATCGGTCCATTGGATCTCATTTATTCTGACGTTTGGGACCGGCTCTTATACCATCCATTAATGGGCAACAATATTATCTTTATTTCCTTGGTGATTTTACTGTGTTTACTTGGACCTTCACATTATTTAATAAATTAGATGTTTTATTGATTCTCAAAATATTCAAAATCTTAGTAGAAAATTTGTTCGATTGCAAGATCAAATATCTTCAAAAATATATAAAGGAGAATTCTGCTCAATGTCTACGTATTTATAATGTGTGGAATTGCCCATCGTGCTTCATGTCCTCATACTCATGAATAAAATGAAGTCTCGTCGAGAGAAAACATTAATAAATCATTGAAACTGGGCTCACATCGTTTGCCCATAGCTTGATTCCCATCACGTTTTAAAATCATTCCTTGGAAGTAATTGTTTACTAAATAAACCGCCTACCGATGCCAAATATCATCAATGCATCACCATTTGATAAGCTATTTGGAACTGCATATAATTACTTCTTATTGTGTACTTTGGATGTTATCCACTATTATGGCCATATAAATCCTCCAAGTTACAGTACAAGTCTGCACAATGCATTTTTCTTGGATACGGGTCTATGCATCGAGGCTATAAATGTTTTAATACATCCACCAACAAACTTTTTATAACCGGTCACATGGTTTTTTTATGAAATTTATTTCCATGTCATCACATTTCCTCTACCCCATCTCTCACGTCTTCGAACATTAACTCTCCCTCTAATACCCTACATATTTTCTTTTAAAAATTTCTTTAGATTTTAGTCATTCTACCAGTCTAAGTCATGTTCCGAACTACATTAATCTAAATGCCCCATCTTCCAACCCTAGCATTGGCCCTCTTCTCCTTCAGGTGTGTCGTCTCCACATCACATTCCATCAGCTCAATCACCAACCCTCTAAATTACTCCAAATGCCTCTACTAGCCTATCTGAGCACACAACATCCACAACCTATTCCCTCAACCCGATCCCACTTCCTATAGAATCAAACCAAACCCATGCCTCAAAAACTCATCATATGATTTCTCAATTATAAGATGACACCTGCAAAGTTTTTTTTTTTTTTTTTTTTTTTTTTTTTTTTTTTTTTTTAAAATCTAGCCATGAAACACGCACTACTAGTTGCTCTTTCTCCATTGAACCAATTAATAGTGAATCCACCTATTTTTCTCAAGCATCCAAAATTCTCCAATGACTTTAGAGTTTAATGCTTTAATTTATAATGGCACATGGATTTTTACTCTCCTACCTCCACATCGCAAGGTTATCAGCTATAAATGAATATTTAAATTAAAATTAAACGGCATGCAAATAGTTCCATTGAACATCACAAAGCTTGCATCAAGATATATATATATATATATATATAACCAACAAGAAGGGATCGACTACATGGATACCTTCAGCCCAGTAGTCAAGCCTACCACTATTCAAACAATCATGTCTTAACAGTTTCCAAAGGTTAGATTGTCCAACGGTTAGATATCCCAAATGTGTTTCTCCATGGTCAACTCATTAGGGAGGTTTATATGGCTCAACCACCAAGATTTGTTAATGACTAATATCCTCATCATGTATACTAACTTTGAAAATCTATTTATGGTCTCAAACAAGTACCAAGGGCTTGGTTTCATCGACTGAATATATTTCTTATAGAGATTGCCTCCAAAACGAACACTAACCTGTTCATCTTTCATAGAGATGAGATTATCATTTTTTTTCATCTATATTGATGATTACTTATCACAGGAAACCAATAAAGGATCCTCTCATAACTTTCATGCCTCGGTCAATAGTTCGTTATCAAAGACTTGTGCCTCAACAATTTTTTCGAAGAATAGAAGCCATCAACATATATTCATGTCTCCATCTCTCACAATGAAAATACATTTTAAACCTTCTCACTAGTAGCAAAATGACAAGTGCTAAACTTGTTATCACCCCAATTGCATTGAATACCAAGCTGTCTCGCACAAATAGCACTCCCATGGCTAACCCAACCCTCTATAGAAGCACAATGCAAGCCCTTCAGTATGTCACTCTTATCCGACTCGACATTTCTTTTGCAGTTAATAAGGCATGTCTCCATTTATACAACGCCCCACTAATGATCATTAGACTCTTATCAAATGAATTCTGGAATATTTCATACAACAATCACTCATGACCTCCATATTACCCACTTCTCGTCTCTTCACTTAGCAATAGTCTCTAATGCTGATTGGGCCGACTGCTTAGATGACAAAAAATCTCAAGGTGGGTACCTAATCTACTTGGGACCCAAACTCATTTCTTGATAGTCTCGTAAATAATAAATCGTTGCTCATTCTAGCACTAAAAGCGAATATCACTCCCTTGTCTATGCCATTGCCAAACTAATGTGGCTACAATCTTTACTTAGTGAATTTGGCATTTTTCTCTCACATCCATCGATGTTATGGTGTGATAACATCGGGGTCACATACTTATCAGTAAATCATATCTTCCAAGCAAGAATCAAACATGTTGAAATTGATTTTCACTTTGTATGAGACAAAGTAGACAAACGGGATCTTGATGTAGTTTATCTCCACTAAAGATCAGCTTGTTGACTTCTTAACAAACGGGTTATTGACCACGTGATTGAGTCATTTCCAAAACAAACTCAACATCACTTCTTTACCATTGAGTTTGAAGAATCAATCAAAAGTTCTTTGATTTGAATCTCTTGTCATATAAAGAGGACCACTCCTTACTAGGTTTTTAACCCATGATGACATGCTCGCATGTATTAAGGATTTGGTACAAAAAATTTAAATAAGAAAAAATAAAGAAGAAAAGAGAGAGCTTATATTAGAGCATTCTCTGTGTTGATATAGATTCTACACACTTAGGTCTTCAAGCTACACACTTTGATCTTCAAGCTACAATCATTACAGTAATAGATTCTCCGTGTTGATATAGATTCTACACACTTTGAATCACAACATATGTTAAAGCTAACCAAGTAGATAATGAGAACACATTACTGTGGATAAGGTACATATTAGCGTACACTCCCTATATGAGACTTAGGAGCATTCCTTATAAATCTTATAACTTATTATGCCAATCATGCTAAGTTGAGCATACCCATATATTGATATAAGTTCACAGCTTAAATTACCTGAAACAAAACAATATAACTTATTGAGAACCATCAATCACATTATTAGTCAAACAAGTGACGATTCTAAACAAAGTTTCCATGGATAAGGAGATCAAAGTCTTATCTCTCACATGTCATTAGTATATCCATATGTATCAGAGTTAATATGATGTCTATGAGGTACTTCAATCGTGGTTTCAATCAAACCACAATGCACATGATAGTGTAACTTTTTATGCACATGAGTTATACATACATAATTCATGTTGTATTTGTTAAGACTATCCATGATAGCTTGATTAAAGCATTGATTGGGTTTATTAGACATAGAACCCAACACGCCCCTCCCCTCCATATTCACTCCTTAAAGTGACTTTCGCATAAGTGCACTTATCGAAGTTTTAGAAAAACTTAAAACATAGTTAATTGCATTTATATAGAGAGAAGCATCACTTTTTTACATTGAATCCTATATGGAGAACATGGGTCCCGCCAAAATTAAGATTAGACTTAATCCCAATTATACAAGATCCCCTATCTAAATGTACCTTGATATCAGATCAGCTAAACTAGTCAAGGCATCGTAAGTAGTATAAATAATCATCAACTACCAATTGAATTATCATACATCAACTTTTTATAAGTATGTGTATATAGATGCAAAATGAATTAATATAACTGAGTGGGCAAGTTAGGGTTTAACCTATAACCTTGACATTGCGACCCCTATGTCTTAATAATGGACATATATACATATAAACTTCATAATTGGAATCATGAATATTTATGTAGACATTTTATGTATACATAAGAAGTACACACATATACTTATTTAGATATATAAGATTCAATATTTATGAAAAAACAAGGCGTTACCGATGGTGAATCAACTTGGTGGTGATGTCCCGCAACGAGGTGGCGGTGGTGTTTTGGAATGAGCTCCTCTTCATTTCCAAGGCTGCCCCGATTGAAGTCGGATTTATGCTGCTTCCGATTTGCACGAGCTTGCGAAAAAACCATAGAATAATTAGTGTTTCCTCCGGTCTTATGATCCCACCCTCCGAATTGAGGAACAGCCTTCCAGGCATTATTCTGTAGAACCAATTTACCCAACTAGTTATTTAAAAAATTAAAAAAAATAAATAATAAATAATCTCCATTTACATAAAATTCATGAAATTTAAAGAACATAATAGAATTTTTCTACATCATATCTTTACTTATTATTATTATTATTATTATTATTATTATTATTATTATCATCATTATTATTTCATCATAGCAATTCAATTTTGGCTATCATTATATAAGGGTCGCAACCTGAAGGTCTTGTGAATAATCCTAGCTTGCCCAAGATGAAGAAAAAAAGAAGAAGAAGCAATTCAAATGAATATCCATATCAAAATTCAGAAAGCCAATGAAATTGAAAAAAAAAAGAAGAAAAAATCATGTTAGAAAAAAAATAAAAAATCAAATAGCCAATTCCAAGAATAAAATCTACAACCTTTGTAAATTGCAAACAAAATGTTATTAATATCAACTAAAGAAATTCAAGTAATTCAATTCATATCTAAAGCAATAAAAGAGATAAAAATACAAAAATAAAATATAGATATAAATACAAAAATAAAATAATTAGAAAATGAAGGGTGTATTTGGTTGCAACAAATATCATGAATTTCGTAATTAATTTAAATCAATATAATCAAAACATGATAATGATAAAGAACCAAATCTATTAACATAACTCCAAATATCATCATGAGAAATGCTAAAGCCATCTCACTTAAATGGTGATTCTCAAGCAACCCATTAGAGATCCAAACCATGCATTATCTGGGGCCCACTGCCCACATGCATTGGACCAAAAATCAGGCCAGCCCACCTTCAACACGGCCATACTTGCCTGGTTTTGGGGCCAGGGCGTCTTCATATGGGCCCCACCTGATGAATGGCCTGGATCTTGCAAACGAGTGTACAATCATAACACCAATGAAAAGGGTGCCCACCAAAACAAATAAATTCAACAAAAAATTAAAAGAAATATTTTATTATTATTTTTTCCTTTTTTTTTTTTTTTTTTTTTTTTGTGTTTTTTCCTTCTTCATTTTTTTTTTTTTTTTTTTTCAAGTTACCTCCTTTTTGTTTTCCATACGTTGGAGGGTGGCAATGGTGGGTCCCGATCCTAGCGGTCTTATTTATATAAGCTTCGATTTTAGTGGGAGAGCTGAGGGAGATGCCACGTGGGAGATTATGATTAGTTGGTGAACCTAGCACGGGTAGACAACGGTCATTTCTGACCGTTTATACCCCACCTTAGGCGAAAAAGGCTCGCTGGCTTCAACCAAGTCAACAAATTCATCTCTTTTTACGTAGCTTTTGCTTAAAAGGAGGATATATACTCTGCTAGAGTATGTAAAATCATACACATACACCAACTTATCTGTCCATATACGGGCAAGAACCTTAATCCATGCCGTCCAAATTGTGGGCCTCAATAGTGATGGATGTATGACTATATATGGAGAAGAGAATCATATGAATACCACAAGGTCCAAGGATACAAATGTGGCCGACCAGTTGATTGGATGGATTGAGATCAAGGGATGACATCGTGTTTTCAATCTTACTTGGGTCGTACCACTGTGAGAAATAGAATACGCATTCTATCTATTTCAGAAAATGTGAAACGGGCTTGAACTCGGCCAAGATGCTAACTGAACTGAACCGAGCTAGCAAGACCGGCTTGAGGATCGAACCGAGTCGAGTTTGAGCTAGAGTTAGCTACCGGCCAAGCTGAGCCAAGCCATGCAGCTCGACTCAGTTCGACTCATGTATAGCACTATGATACTACTGTGAAATTTTGATTAAATGATGTGATCCCATTAGTATGACAATTTTTTCAAAATATTGCTGGTTTTTTTTTTTTTTTTTTTTTTTTTAAAACCATTTTATCATAAAATTATTATAATTCTAATGTAGATTTATTTGGATATTACAATAAGTAATTTTATAGCTATATTTTCTAAGATTTTAAATTATTTATTAATTAATAATATATATTAATTTTAATATTTTTGGCAAGATTTTTCATAACACGGTTGGAAATAGTATAAAATCTTGACAATCACCGTAGAAATTCTTGGGGGAGAAATTGACATGAAGGAGATTTGTCACCGTGAGTCAAACCTCATCGGAGGTATTGCACTCGAGGTCTCGATGGTTTGGATGTACACTTTAAAAGGGCATTCGCCTAAATTTTTTAAGAACCAAACCAATGCAACAAAAGCCGCAGGGTTGATGGAACGCGTAAAGTTAAGTTATTAAACCCTTGGGATTGTAACATTCTATCACACTCCACAATCGACGTCCATAGCGGCTCGCTTTGGGGTAGCACTCAGTCTGCCTCTATTCTAGGTAGCCTTTTCAAGGGCATGATAGTTGTACTTTGGTTACTTAGGTAGCTCTTTCTAGACCAGGACGACTTTCGCTCTAGTCTAGGTAGCCGTTTTTACAGGTTATCCCTTTCATCGACTTAAATAACATAAAATGTGGTGTTAGTTCTGATATCAATTGTTAATAATCCAACCACCAAAAGCTCCAAGACAGATGTGACATGTAAAGTTAGGTTATTAAACCCTTAGGATTGTAACAAAAAATCTTTTTAGTCCAAAACTCAGGTGAGTCAGGACTCGGACTCGACTTAGGGCATAACGAGTTAATCGGAACCATGCTTTAAATAGACTTCAATCTATGAATTTAATAGTGTAAGCTATACATCGGAAAATGAGGAACGGATATCCCTAGAAAATATTGGACTTATTTATATAGTACATATTGTTGACCATTCATCTCGTCCAACCAATGCTAGCCATCCGATCAGTGACCAGCGGGAGACTGGGAGTTATCAATGAGAAAGTAGTTGGCATTTTGATGAGCTCCAAACCTTGTGTGTTGTATCCAACCCAAAAGAAAATCCAAATTGGAGTGTATGATGTTGTATTTTTTGTGTTTCAAAATAAATAAATAAATAATTAATTTGAAAAAGCTTCCAATTTTTTGAAAAAGAAAATCCAAATTGGAGTGTATGATGTTGTATGATGTTGTATTTTTTGTGTTTCAAAATAAATAAATAAATAAATAATTTGAAAAAGCTTTCAAATTTTTGAAAAAGCAACAAAGGCATTTTGTCTTTTAGTGGTGTGAGTTTAGTCCCACATTGGATAGGCAAGAAGAAAATTTTGGATTTATAAGATGAAGATTTTGCATAGGCCTAATTAGTCACCTTTTAGGGGGCATGTGAATTCGATTGTTTTTTGGGTTATGCCATTAACCCCAATTTATGCCATGTAACATATGCGTGCGCCGGATTGGGCCATTGCGCAACATGGTGTGGTGTGGTGTGGTGTATGTGCATGTGGGCATGAGTATACTTACAAGCCTAAAAGTTTTTGTTGCTTTTTGAAATTTCAATTTGCAACAGAGGCAGGAGTGCATATAAACCAATTCGATGCAACCTTTTAATCTTTCGGATTTCTCTCTCACTTTGAATCTCTGCAATGAATTTGGTTCGGTCTTTGAGTTAGACATATAGTGATGGTTCGAATCTTCATACATTGAGTGCGCTGGTGTGACAAGACAATATTCGAGGATATCCTGGAGATTGATTATCCAGTATTCTTGTTGCACTAGAGACATCGTCCAAAGGAGGACAAATCCATTTCAAACCGAGTGATTTTTGTCGCGCCTCAAATCAAATAAAATTTTTTAATTTCTCCTTATTTAAAATTTTAATTTTCTTTTAATAATTTTTTTAATTCCGAATTTCTATAATTACGAATTTATAGATCCAAAAAATCCTACATACATGACCATATCCATGCCACCTCATGTGCCAGGTGCCAGACGTGCGTGAGATCCAAGCCGTCTATCTGATGGCTCCACCATACATATGCCCTTGACCGAAAATTGGGCTTGTTCATTGATTGGTTGAACTATTGTTTATAAAACATATGGATGTCTTAAACATTTTTTTACTAGTCTTTCTATGTCACCTTCTTGTTCCCAGCATCATGGGTGTTTGATGAGTGGACTGACATGATCATTCGGGCATCTTCACCACCGTACCCTCGGGGTGGATGGATTGGATTTAACACACGTGTTCCACATTGGGGTGGCATGTATATGGGCTCTCTTATAATACACGCGTGTGGGCTTAGCAAGGTCCCCTCACATTCTTCACTATAAATGTGAATATAGAGATGGCAATAGGATGGGCTAGCCAATTGGGTTTCGGGGTGCAGCTTGCCATGTGCCATCATCGAGCCTGATCTTAAGGCCAGTCGGCTATCCTAGGCCTGTTCTAGGCCTGATGAATAAATGGCTAATTCAGATATTCATAAAACTATTTAAAACCTATTAAGTGTCGACCCAAGCGAAAAAAGATGATCGATGGTTCAATTAACCAAAATTCAATCATAATAATGTTTCTAGACAACCAATAGATCTCTTGTTGGATCATATGGACCTCAACTGTATCATTGCATGTACTCAACCATGGTCATATATAACCTATTATAATTGGTTATGCAGCGAGCCAAAACACATTACATAGGAACTTAAATTCTTCACGTGTCCTCAAGTTTAAGGATTACTCAAAACTAATACATACATACACAAGTCAATCTATATCAGGTATGATAGTTATAGATTCGGATACTTGAAATGATTCTTCATTCCAAGTATTCAATGATCTAATAACAAGACCTCATATTCATTGACACGTGTATATATTTATTTGTTGATTATATTAAAAATTAGCAATATTTGAGTTAATATATGGGATGTGATTACTTCATAAGTATGCACATAGATATTCATATTAACAATCACTACGAGGTCTAGCGAGCATTCGTCAATCAAAGGCTTTGTTCACTTCTTGCATGACGTAGACCATTATGCAAGTATGTACAACTGGAGTGATGCATACTGAGAAGTAAGTACATATAAGATATATTTCCACCTTGATTTATGGGATGATTTAGATGAGATCTCGTAGAGATTGGTACAATTGGCTTTGTACCTAGTTAGATCATATGAGCCCATACATAGCAAGAAGGGTGGATCATTGGTTGATCCAATAGATCTTGTGCACTGATCCTTGTCATTCACAGTGTACGAATTGAACCACACATGCGCACGGACCAATTACATACAAACAATAGATAACTTTCAGTTGGATTGCCTTATAAGTATGTTAGTCCTATAAGTGACTCTCATGCTTTGGAGTGTATCCTCATGCCAATAGATTTAACCAAGTAAAAAAAAATAAATACACTGGAAAAACATTCAAATCAAGATCAGTCACGAAGATGGGATGGATAAAGATTATAGATGATCACACGATGGTGGTGATGCACATAGGACTTATCTAAAACACAATCAAATGGATGATTAGATTTACTTGCGAACTATTTTTTTTAAATATTTATATATTATTATATTAATATTTTCATCAAGCTTCGATCGATTAAGTTTGTGAAGATAAAATCTGTTGGATATAAAAAGTAGATAAGTGTGCATGGTAATAGGAGTATGTGGGATTTGTGTACATGCATATATGAAATTAAAAGTGCCTGATTAAATGTGATGAAATAAACGATATAGGATGAGTGATTGAAGATTGGAATGAATCATTTTTTGTCAATTTGTGGATTTGGTGCAATGTAATTCTCCTAAAGAAAGTTATAGTTTTAAAAGTCTCACGCTAAATTTATTAATTAAATAGTATATATTGGATTTTTTTTATTAAAATGGAGTGTGATAATTGGTACACCTTATTACCACCGTATCATAAGAGATATTTAAGTTTATCCCTATTTAAGATTTCTCTACTATAGATGTCAACAAATATAGGGAAATGGCTTCGTTAAGACACCCCTCTCCTCTCTAGCCCTAGCCCTAGAGAAATTTCTCACCTCTTAAAAAGGATACTCCACAAAATCTAGAGATCAGCCTATACAGTGTTCTCTTCACTTGTTGAGTATCCACATCTTTGGGGAGCTTTTCTTCATCCTTATACATGTTTCCTTGTAGCGAGCAATAATTACAATATCGATAACATAGGCTGATATTATGAAAATGTCATTTTTATAAATTCCATAATATCATCAATGTAGACGTATTGGCAATATCGCACTTGCATCTGTTCTTTTCTAAAAATTCTGAAAATTTTGTAAACATTTTATTTAAAAATTTGATTTTTTTTTTTCCCTTTTTCTTTCTAAATTATGTTTCTAAGCGGCTTTCAACAAATATTTTCATTTATTTGAAGAGAAAATGAGATCTAGGTGTGGAAATCAAGATGGAAGATTGTATGGTATCAAAAATCCAATATGTGAACTTTTGTTAATTTAAATTGTTTTCTCTTGTTTAAATTGTTTGGAATTTCTAAAATAAAATTAGCTATTTATGATTTTATATGTTTTGCATTCTCAATCATAAAATTTAAATTTTAAATTTAAATTTTCAATTTAAAAATATGTAGAAATTTGAAAGAAAAAAAAATCACTATTTTATGATTTCATCCATTTAACTTGCAATTAGTGTTAAAAAATCATATAAAAGTACTTGAAAGCTAAGCTACAAATTGACAAAATTTTTGAAAATTTCGTGAAAAATATTTTTTTACTTAAGAATATTAAAAATAAATAAAAATAATTTTAAAAAATTACATTGGTTATATATTATTTATGCATTATATCATCTTAACATCAGCCATACTCATTTATTTATCTTCAAAAATACATTTTATTTTTTTAAATATAAAATGTAAGTTAATTTTTAAAAAATAAATGCAATGTATATTAATGGAAAGATTTAGCTTTTGAATATATTAGTTGTGTTTTCATACATATTTTCTATGATTTAAATTATATTAACTGATTTTAATATAGTTATATTACTTTTATTAGACAATGTATAATTTAGGACCCTATATAAAAGAAATTTATTTTGTCTACTTGTTTTTTTTTGTTTTTCTTTGTAAATTTTAAAACTCTAAATGCATATGAATGTCTTCTTTTAACATCTCATGAAGTTTCATTAAAAATTCAACTAATTTTCAAAAATAAAAAAGATACATATAATATTTCTCATGTGATACATAATATATTTTATTATTATTATTATTTTTTATAACACACGCACACACACCCCACACACTCATGCTAGTGGAATTTCACCATATATGGATACTCGAATGCTTGATTAGGGGTTTCAGTCTACCACACACGAGCAAGAGTAAGGATCCATAGAAAATTATTGTGGTTATACATTTAAGATAATTTTATTCATAGAAGTTTTAAAAATTGGTATATGTTTCGACATTTTCACTTACAAACCCTACCCAAGAATTTATAAGATAATTCCATTTATAAAAAATTTTAAAGTATTATATTTTTTGACTCCACTGAAAGGAAAATACTCACGCACTACCAATTACCTCCCAAAAGGAATACTTAATAAGTTTCATTTCTTAAAAAATACAAAGAACGTCCACAAATCAGATGTTACAATTCGAACACTTTGATTTGAGGCACTTAGGTAAATGCCAGTGGGTTGGATGACTTTGAGTTAATGTACACCACATATACAGTTCTTCTGTGCCTGTAAATTAAAGGTCGTACGCCCGTAAAGTATGAAATAACTCCCTCGCAACCTTCTACCCATACACCTGGAAGCGGATTGCATACTACCTGCCCATCTCTAGCCAAGAAGATGTATCTGGCCGGTGGAAGCGGATTGATTACTAAGTAAACTCTGTGGAGCCCACCGTCATTCGTGCATTGTATCAACTCCGTCCATCCGTTTCATCATATAATTTTAGGGCTTTAAAAAAATTAATTATATCCAAATATCAAGTGGACCACACCCCCTGAAACAGTGTGAATTGAATTCTACTGTTGAAAAGTTTTTGAGGCCCCATAGAACTTTTAGATCAATATGATATTTGTGTTTTCCCTTCATTCATGTCCGTGTGATCTTATGAACAACTTGAATGACAAATAAACATCATTGAGAGCCTTAGAAAGGTTTCAACGGTGCAAATCAATACTTCCATTGTTTCCTTTGATATGATCTACTTGAGCTTTTGATTTACTTTAATTTTGAGCTCAACCCCTAAAATGATCTGAAAATACGGATGGACGGCATGGATAAATCACATGAATTTACAGTGAGCCCAGCAGAGTTTACTCTCTACGATAAGAGTGTTGAGCAACTCAGTACGCAATCCGATTTACTGGCCGGCTACTTCTTTCTCGAGTCATTGTGGGCGAGGATCAGGTACTACCCCAGCCTGTTCGGAGCTGGTACTGGCGTAGACTCCGAGAGCCACTGTAATGTATGAATCTTATCCATACCGTTCATCCCTCTTTTCATATCATTATAGTGTACTGAACCAAAAACTAAGGAAGATCCAAGTATTAAGTGGACCACACCATAGGAAGCATAGGTGCTAAGGACGACCACCATTGAAACCTTGTTAGGGCCCACTTTGTCATTTTCTTTCCATCCAACCCCTTGATATGGTCATATACACCCGAATGAAGTGAAAAAACAATATCATCTTGATCCAAAACTTTGGTGGTCCCTAAGAATTTTCCAACAGTAGGAATTTAATACCCACCATGTGGCCCATTTGAGATTTCGATATTTTCTTTTTTTGGGATAATATTCTAAAATAGTATAGAAGACTGCATGGACGGTGTGGATAAAGTTCACGTTAGCCCCTCAGTAGCCCTCGAAGCCTGCCTACATGATCTATGTGTTTATCTACATTATTCATTTCTCTCTCGTATCATTTTAAAGTATGAACTAAAAAATTGAAACAGATCTAACACTCAAGTGGAGCACATCACGTATGACTATTGCATTTAATGGTTTTTTTTTTTCCATTTAATACAAGCCAAGCTTACCACTTGGTGTGGCCCACTTAAGAGTTGAATCTGAATCATTTTTAGGCTCCTACCTTAAAATGATTTTAGAGTAGGGATGGACAGTATGGATTAACAAATACATTGCGGTGGGCCCTCCCCCGGCAAATCCGTTCATTTGTGGTTAGAGACGGGCAGCCTCCTATTAAATGCAAGCCATCTTGCACTGCATTAACTATTCTAGCGTTGGATCTACTTCATTTTTGGCTCATTAACATAATAACATGAGAAAATGAATGGACGGTATGGATAAACAGATACATCACGGTAGGCATTCAATCTACCTCATTTTTAGGCTCGTATGTTGTGATTCGAGAAAAGGAATAGATGGCATGGATAAAGAGATACATCACGGTGGCCCTACACAGATCTTCTCGTTCCGACCGGACGTGGATTGCGTCCTACCCTCGCCCGGACGGATTATTCGGGCAGGGATCTATGGGCCCCACCGTGATCTAAGTGTTTTATCCACGTCGTTAAACGCTTTTTTCATATAATTTTATTAAGTGGACCAAAAAATGAGGCATGTCTAAGGCTCAAGTGGACCACACCAAAGGAACCTGCAGTGATAATGACACCCACCGTTGAAACCTTTCTAAGGGCCAACGTGATGTTTTTTTTACCATACGACCTATTCATAATGTCATGTAGACTTGGATGAAGTGAAAACACAAATATCAAGGATGCGGATTGGGTCCTACCCCCGCCCGGACGGTAATTCGTCCGGGCAGGGCTTTGTGGGGCCCACCATGATGTAAGTATTTTATCCACACCGTTAATCGTTTTTATATGATTATTTTAAGATATGAGCCAAAAATTGAGGTAGGTTCAGGGCTTAAGTGGACCACAAATTGTGGATTAAACTTCCACCATTAAAAACTTCCTTGGAGCTGGAGAAGTGTTGGATCAAGATGAAATTTGTGTTTTCACTTCATCCAAGTCTGCATGACCTTGTTAATAGGTTGGGTGGTAAAAAAACATCACGGTGGCCCTTAGAAATGTTTCAACGGTGGGTGTCATTATCACTTCAGCTTCCTTTAATGCGGTCTGGATCTGTTTATTTGCTTCATTTTTTTATATTATTTTAAAATGATCATATAAAAATGATTAACAATGTGGATAAAATAATAACATCACAGTGAGCCCCACAAAGACCCGCCCGAACGGATTACTGTCCGGGGGGGTAGAGCACAATCCGCATCCAAATATCAACTTAGATCCGAAACTTCTCCGGCTCCCAAGAAGTTTTTAATGGTGGAAGTTCAATCCCCACTTTGTGGTCCGCCTTTGACTTGCCTCATTTTTTGGTCCACATAATAAAATTATCTGAAATAAGAATTTAACAGTGTGGATAAAACACTTAGATCACGGTGGGGCCCACAGAGCCCTGCCCGGATTACCGTCCGGGCAGGGGTAGGACGCAATCCGCGTCCGTTCCGGCCAGAGACGGCCAGGATAGGACGCAATCCGCTTGATACTCCTGCTGGGTACGCTTGATACGCTGGCGTTTAGAAAGGTAGATGTGGCATATGTGAACCCAAATTATCCTAGTAATATATTAGTCGAACGGTCGAAGTAAATTTACAAATCTCCGATTCACACGCCACGTATGCAAGTTCTAAAGTAAATTCTAAGAGCCCGTGTATCAGCCGCCAGACTACCAGAGTATTTCTCATGTAAAACTATATCAGAAAACCGTCCAGAACTCCCCCATCCTCCCTCTCCCTCTCCCTCTCCCTCTCGTCTAAAACCCTAACCCTAGCTCTTCCGCTCTAATCAAAACGCTCTGTCCAAAACCCTAACCCTAGCCGTAGAGAAGCAAAACCCTAAACCTAGACAAGCGAGGGGGATGGCGACGATCAGCTTGCGGAAGGGGAACACGCGGCTTCCACCGGAGGTGAACCGGGTTCTGTACGTTCGGAACCTGCCCTTCAACATCTCCAGCGAGGAGATGTACGACATCTTCGGCAAGTACGGCGCCATCCGTCAGATCCGCATCGGCAACAGCAAGGACACACGTGGCACCGCCTTCGTCGTCTACGAGGACATCTACGATGCAAAGACAGCCGTCGATCACCTGTCCGGCTTCAACGTCGCCAACCGATATCTCATCGTCCTCTACTACCAGCAGGCCAAAATGTCTAAGAAGGTGGACCACAAGAAGAAGGAAGATGAGCTCGCCAAGATGCAGGAGAAGTACGGCATCTCCAAAGATAAGTAGCCGTTGGTCCCGGTCTCTTCCTTTCTTTTCAATTCTGATATAATTACAATGGGTCAAGGGCGGGGGATGCAAGTAGCGTCCTTTTCTTGAGATTGGAATTTGAATTGGTTTTTTTTTTTTTTTGTCTTTCTTCTATTGTGGTTGTATGGATATAGAAAAAGGTTAGAGATAGTAGATGTGAATTGTGTGTATGATATCTGAAAAATGGAGTTTGGACCCGTGATTTTTGCTAAAATGACAAGGAGAGTATGGTTGTGAAACTGGGAATCGGTTTGGTGGTATGATCTATGGGACCTTTGTTAAGAACATAACGAATAAGCCAAAAGGCCCAGGACTGATGGAACAAGTCAAGCTAGGATCTTTAAACAGTTGGGATTGTTACATTCCACCACACTCTGCAGCTGATGTCTGTGCAGCCCACTCTGGCCTCTTTTCGAGGTAGCCCTTTCCAGGTCATTGTGGCTGCACTTTGGTTATCCAGGTAGCACTTTCCACTTGGCTACTGCACTCTGGTTGTCCATGTAGCCCTTTCCACGCTATGGTAGCTTTCACTCTGGTCCAGGTTGGCCATTCCATAGGTCACATGCCCCTTCTATGACACTAACACGGGACGTGGTGTTGGCTCTCTGATACCAATTGTTAAGAACCTAGCCGATGCGCCAAAAGCTCCTTGACTAATGGAACATGTAAAGTTAGGCTCTTAAACCGTTCAAATTGTAACATTCCATCACACTCTACAGCATGTGTCTGCGATAGCCCACTCTATGGCAGCACTCACTCTGGCCTCTTTTCCAGGTAGCCCTTTCCACATATGGCAGTTGCACTCTGGTTGCCTAGGTAGCCCTCTCTACGTCATGGCAGCTTTCACGGTTCAGGTTGCCCTTTCCACAGGTCACCCTTTCCACGACTCGAACATAGGACGCGGTGTTGGCTCCGATACCAATTGTTAAGAACCTAACCAATACACCAAAAGCCCCAAGACTGATGGGACACGTCAAGCTAGGCCCTTTAAACGTTTGGGATCGTAACAACCATGTGGATCTTTTAGGATTTTGGTTGTGTTTTCTTGTTTATCTTGCAATGGGTTTTGTTGATCCCCTTTTATAGACTCGTTGATCCGTTTTTGTAGACTTTGATCCACCAACATAACCAGGGGTGTAAATTGGGCCGGTTGGGTTGGGTTGAGGGTCAGCATGAACCCAACCAAACATTAAGAGTAGTGAACCCAACCAAACATTAAGAGTAGTGTTATCAGAACTGTAACGATTCATATCGGATGTATGGCTGTACAATTTGAATCTAACTAAGCAGTTGGACAATTTAGGTAGCGTGCGGACGCCTCACAATGCCGACTAAGCAGTCATGAAGACTACTTTTCTGAAAGAGCAAATTCAAGATAAGTGGGTTTTAGCATGAGACAATTGACATTTTCCCTTAAATTCAACTAGGTCAAACTTCTCTCAATCATATAGAATTGATGTGGAGCAATAGGAAAGAATGCAATGAAAGAAGCAACACATGAAAATGTCAAAAACTAACATATCCAACAGAAAGATTGGGCCCATAATGGTGAAAACATCTAGATTGGACCCTCAATGGATGGCCTGGATATTGTTCATGACTGCCACACTAGCACATTTGGTGGCACATAAATGGTATGCCCTATTGCACTCATGTAGACAAGGTGAAGATTTGCAAAAATTAGTAATGTTGGGAACTTACAAAAATAACATTGAAATGGTTTCACATAGTTGTAAGTAAAAAGGCTGAAAAATATACCAATTTTAAAATTTCTAAAAAATGAATTACCTTGAATGTGTAATCGCGATCGTCTTTTTCATTACATGGAAATACATATGAAGACGAAGGAAAGCTCACCAGAATTGTTGATTCTCAACCATGAAGGAAGAGAACAGTACATACTATGGGATCTCTAGATTTGGTAGACTAGGGCTTCTAGAAGGAAAGTGATTTCTCTAGGGCTAGTGCCAAAGAGGAGAGTAAGAATTATTTTAAACCAAAGCTCTATACCTATATTTATAGACCTCCATCCTAGAGAAATTTCAATTAAAGACTAACTCATGTATCTCATAAGGTACGGTGGTAGAGAGGTGCACTGTATTACCACACTCGCTCCTAATGAGAAAACATAATCATCTCCACCTTCCAATTAGGTAATCCAATGTGAGACCTCTGAGATATAATCCTTTAGAAGGGAATGAAATCACACCAAATTTACAGGTGGATCAGAAAAGATTCATCCTAATCTCCAACTGCTTTGTCTTAGACTAATGATCTAATAACACTCAATCAGGCACATTTGATTCCATATGTGTAGAAGGATGCATTCCAATGCTCCAATTGTGATGCACAATTATCTACTTTTGAGATTGAACATATTTTATTTTAACAAACTTGATCGATCAAAGTCCATTAAAAATATTAATATAATAATATAAATAATTTGTTTTCAAAATAGTTCACACTTGATCGTCCATTCGTTCTAACGATGAAGATAAGTCTCATGTGCGTCATCATCATCGTTCAATCATCTACCATCTTCCTCCCACCTATCTCTACAACCCCGATATTGATTTGGTCGTTCTCTCAACGTGCTTCGAATATAAATTAATATGTTCACACGACCTTGAGAATACACACCAAAGTAGTGTCACCTTATTATGACTTTGTCACATAATGTAGAATAATAATTACACAAATAGTTACTTATGGGATTAACATACTCGTATAATGACTTGGACTGAATCAATCCGCCGCTTGTAGGTATTTGGTCTCGTAACACGTGTGACTCAATTTACACATCGTAAGTGATCAAGTGTGCATCATTTAATCAATCATCATGCAAGATCCATTCGATCAATCAATATCTATCACCGCTATAGGCTTACATGATTTGACTAGGTACAGTCGATCATGCAGATCTGTGTAAGATCTCATCCTGATCATGTTATAAATTTGGGCAAAGGTACATCTCATATGTACATGCATATCAATATGCATTACTCTTGTTGTGCATATACCTTCACAATGGTCTATGACATGGGAGAAGCGAACCCAACCTTTAATAAACAAATGTTGGCCACACCTCATCGTGATGGCCAATCCAAACATCTATGTGGATACATTATTGTGAAGCAATTACATCCATGAATATAAACTCAAACATCAGAAAATCACAATATAATCCAATGAATAAAAATGTACATGTGTCAATAACTGTCTGATGAGCTGCACAAAGTTTAACAATATGTATACAGTATACCAAGTAAGGTGTAAAATCAAAATGTAAAATGTCTCCAACTTGTTAGTAGAGTTGGTAGAGAAAGTGTAGTATGTGCGAGTGATCCGAGGTTAATCCTTGGTTGTCTTACGTTATAATCCTTACTAAGTATTAAAAAAACAAACAAAAGAAAACAAAAGAAAAGAGTGTGAAATGACTTGAAACTCCCCATTATTTTAATGACATATTTGGTTATTCATGTAAATATTTGGATTTTCACATGGTGGTTGGATTAGCCTGATTTCATAGGGATCAATTGTTAGAAATTCTATCACATCAACTCCCATTAATATAAATCGTCCAATATAGCAGTTTCACTTGGATTGAATATTTTTATAGTATTGCCACATCAAATGATCCTAAATATATAGTTCAAGCAGGCGGTCAAAAAGATAATGAGTTCAATTAAGTTATTGATTCAATATGCCTGTTATATTTTTTGGGTATGCCTTTTTAAGGTATACATCGCAACTTGGTTTCATAAGTGTATTTGTATCCATGATGATAAATGATAACCACGTTGACGATTCTGTTAAACTTTGTGCGGCCCATCAAATCGTTATTGACAGATGTACATATTTATACATTAGATTATATTGAGATTTTTTAAAAAGTTTAAGTTTATATGTATGGATGTGATTGCTTCTTGAAGATGTGAAGATGTGTACACATAGATATTCAAATTGGTTATCACGATGAGGTGTGACCAATATTTGTTGATCAAAGCTTCATTTGCTTCTTGCATTGTGCAAACCATTGTGCATGTGTGCATAACATGAGAGATGTATATTGAAATACATGTAGATATTAAATGTACCTTCGCCCCGATTTATGAGATGATTTGAATGAGATCTTACACACATTGACTTGATCGACTTTGCATCCAATCAGATCATGTAGGTCTATATAAACCGGCAAGGATGGATTCCATGTGATGATTGCGTAGACGATGAACACCTATTAATGATATGTGAATTGACCCACATGTGCTACGAAACTAATTACCTACAAGCGACGAATAGATTCTAGTTTAGTTGTTGTGCGAATATGTTAGTCCTATAGGTGACTTTTGTGTCCTTGTTACTCTACGTTGCATGCCAAGGTAATGATGAGGTGATGCTACTTTGGTATGTATTATCAAGGCCATGTGCACAGACTCGGTTGGGTTAGAAGCATGTTAGGAAAGCAACTAAATCAAGATCAAGTTATGTAAATGATGTGATAGAGGGAGATTGTAGATGATGCCATGGTGGTGTTGATGCACATGAGACCTATCTAAGGCGTCAAATTGAATTGATAGTTGGATTTTATTGCAAATTATTTGTATATTAATGTATTAATGTTTTTAATAGACTTTAATCGATTAAGTTTGCAAAGATAAAATCTGTTCAATCTCAATAGTAGATAAGTGTGTATCATGATTTGAGCATTGGAATTATTGTGCGTGCACATATAGAATCAAACGTGCCCGATTAAGTGTGATCAAATCAATAGTATAGGATAAGCAATTGAAGATCGGGGTGAATCGTTTCTGATTCACTTGTGAATTTGGTGTGATATCATTCCCAACAAGGGAGATTATAGTCTTCAGAGGTCTCACACTAGATCTACCTGATTGGAGGGTGTAGATCAGGTTTTCTTATAAAAAGGGATCATATTAGTTCGATGCACCTCATTACCAACATAATATAAGGATGTTGGAGTTAGTCTCAAGTTAGTATTTCTCTAGTATGGAGGTCTATAAATATAGGTGTATGGCTTTGGTTTGAAACACCTCTCTCTCTCCTCTCTAGCCCCAGCCTTAGAGGAATCTCTCCCTCCTAGAAACTCTAGTTCACCAAATCTAGAGATCCCATAGTGTGTGTAATGTTCTCTTCCCTTCTAGTTGAGAATCTATATCTCTGGTGGGCTTTTCTTCATCTCTATGCCTGTTTCCTTGTAGCGAAGAAGACGATCATGGCTACGCATTCGAGGTAATTCCATTACTGAAAATTGACATATTTTTTTAGGGCGGAAGATGCAAGTAGTGTCTTTTTTCTTTCTTTCTTCCTTCTATTGTGGTTGTATGGATATAAGAAAAGATAGAGATTGAAGATGTGAATTGTGTATGATATCTGAAAATTGGAGATTGGACTGTTGAGTGTTGCTAAAATGACGAGGGGAGTATGGTCATGAGACTGGGAATAACTATGGTTGTATGATTTGCCAGATTGTAGAGATTTTTTGGGATTTTGGTTACATTTTTCTTGTTGGGTCTTGCAATGGATTGATAATTCCCCTTTATAGACTTCGGTCCAACAACTTAATGACTAATCTAATATAGAAAAGGTGAGAGATTGTAGAGTTGAATTGTGTGTATGATATTTGAAAAATGGATATCAGGCCATCGATTGTTTCCAAAATCACTAGGGGAGAGTATGGCTGTGAGAGTGGGAATTGCTTAGGTGGCATGATCTTCTAGACTGTAGGGAATTTTTTTAGTATTTTGGTTGTCTTGCATCGGGGTTGATAATTCCCTTCTATAGGCCGATCCACGAACTCAATGGCGGGATCTTCAATGCCCTAAAGAGAAACAACCCCTTCATTCTTTGGAAATGCTAATCTGCATTAAACATTTGATTTTAAGCAGTTGAAAACCAATTTTAGAAAGTAAATCACCAAGGTGTAGGAGACATACATCTCCTCCTTTCATTTCCATCTTTATATTATTACGATGTATCGAGGGCGGGAGATGCAAGTGGTGTCTTTTCTTGTGGATATTGTATGGTAGTAGAGTGTCTTGAACAGTGTTTTGAATAGCGGTAGCGTGTTGTGTAACGTTCAACCCTCTATAGCGTGTAGCGTAAGCTACACGATATTTCTATTTTTTAATTTAAATATAGAAAAAATATGATAAATAGTAAGAAAAAGGCAAAAAATATAAACATGCCTAAAAATTGATTTTATTTTATTTTCTAGTATAAGCATATTCAACTAAGTTATTAATTATCATTTATCAGAAGCCAATCCACATATAAAGTCACAAACCAAATCAAATAATTATCACATCAACAACTTTTTAAGAAAACCATTTTATTTATTTTTTTGAATCAAACCACTTTAATTAAAAAATGTCTAATTGAGACAACAAGTCACAACTCACAAGTATGAAAAGAAATAAAAATTCCACAGGTTATATGAGTATTAAGTACAATACAGATGTCATCTATGCAGAAAGGGGTTTTTGAAAACCCTTTTTCGAAGCCCTTTTCTTCTAAGTTTAGTTTTAAAGGTTTTTTAGCACGTGATTGTCACACCATCTTTAACGAAGGATCACCACCATTTTAAGTGAAAGTAAACAAAAAAGGTTTAGTTTTAACTTTACATTTTAAGGTTTATATATATATATATATATATATATATATATATATATATAAGTTCCACACCATTGTTAACAAATAAAAGTAAAAATAAAATAAAAATAAATGTTCTTATCACCCTTCAAAAAAACAAAAAATACACTGTAGTGTATGCTACAAACGCTACACGCTATGTAGTTGTGGCGTATTCTACGACCCTTGTAGCATACGCTACAGGGTATTTACGCTATTTAGCTATGCTACATAGCACTATGGCTACGCTATGAGCGCTATTTGAAACACTGGTCCTGAGATTGGATTTCGAATTGAGTTTTTACCTTCTTTCTTGTATTGTGGTTGTTTGGATATAGAAAAGGTGAGAGATTGAAACTTTGACTTGTGAGAATGGTATCTGAAAATTGGAGATCAGACCCTTGATTGTTGCCGAAAATCACTAGGGAGTATGGTTGTGAGACTAGCAATTGCTTTGGTCGTATGATCTTTTAGACCATGGGGATTTTTTAGGATGTGCCTTGTTTTATCTTGCAATGAGGTTGCTAATCCCCTTTTATAGACTCATCCACCGACATAACTAGGGGTGCAACTCGAGTAGGTTGGGTTGGTTTTAGGGTCAACCCAATCTCAAGAGCAATGTTATCAGAATTGTATGATTGAGAATATTAATCATGAATTGCCATATTCATATACACCCAAATTGTAAATCTTAAATAGTCATATGATGATTGTAAGAATTGTATCAAATCGTTTGATAATCGTAGATTGTGTAAACGGGCCAAAAAATTACTTGAAAAATCATCGTCTTTTTTTTTTTTTTTTTTTTTTTCCTTCTTTCTTTTTACTCTTTTGCTTATAAAACATGAGAAAGGCATATACCCCTATTAAAAATATCCTCTCTTTTTCTTTCTTTTTTTCAAGAGTAGACTTGGGGATTATCGTATGAATCATTGGATGGTTGTAGAGTAGAGTGCATAAATGGGCCTAAAAATTTACCTAAAAACGCTTTTAAAAATTTTCGTTTTTTCTTCTTGCTTTTTTACTCTTCAGCTTATAAAGCATGAAGTAAAAAAAAAATAATAATAAATAAAAATTAAAAAAAAAAAAAAAGGAAGAAGAAGAATTCCCCTATTAAAAATATCCTCTCTCTTTTTTTTTTTTTTTTCGAGAGCGAGAGAGGATTTGGGGATCTTGATATTCAAAAATCCAAAACAACTAAATCAAGATATCTTCTTCTTCTTCTTTTTCGCTCAATGGAATTGAATGCCTTTTTTACAAACATGATTCTACACAAGAAAGAGAAAAGCACAAAATTATTGAAGGACTCTTCTTCCTTTTTTTTTTTTTTTGAAAGAACTCTTGAATGTTTTTTAATGTAAATTTTTTGAAAGAAAACAAAGGAAAAGGACAGCGGGGAAGAACTCGGCGTCGTCAGAGTTCTGCCCAAATCGCTAATCAATAAATTCTGAAGAGCTCCACATTCTAACTTGAAAAGCTCTCGATCGCCGACGAAAATCGTTCGCCGATGGACGATCTTAAAGGCTCTCGCTCGCCGACGAAAATCGTCCACCGATGGACGATCTGAAAAGCTCTCGCTCACCGACAAAAATCGTTCACTGATGACATCTCTCGAACAAGGACAACGAGAGATTGGAACTCGGTTTGGGAGGTGATGGACGATCGTAACTGCCGGAATAGTGATAATGTAAGAGGAAAGTAACCACAGGGGTATGAACGCCGATCCAAGTCTGGCGTTGCGGCTGAGAACAACATCGACCGACACACAGGGGTATCAAATGCGGGGAGAGATACAGAGGTAGCTCTTAGAGGTAAAACGACAATCGTTACTTGTAGTCTAGAGAACGGAGACAGTGTAGACTATCGGGGGTCGGAGTGGAACGAGGTGTCTCGTCCGAGGCGCAACTCCTCGTCCTTGGCTGCCAGAAAAAACAAATACTCTTATCCTACCCTCTTTGTTAGGGGATACCTAGAAGGCTGGCTCCCTATCAACATCTCAAGGGTTTTCGGCTGAGCAGGCGCGGTCATGGACGTCGTCATGCCGAGAGATCGAGAGACCGGCTACTATCGGGGTTTCGCGCTGGTTAGAATGAGCTCTGAAACAGAGCTGGCTCGAGCAGTCGAAATGCTTCACGGAGTCAAATATGGCGGTGTTCCGATGCTTGTCCAGCGCGCGAGATTTGGGCTGAAACACCGAGTTCAAAACCATAAATTGGCTAGTTCCGAACTTCTTCAGCAACCTTCTCCCCCTAATCCGACTCCCCTACCCACGCGCTCGGACGACCTCTCCTTCAAAGACGCTGTGCTCCTTCGTAAACTGTCCCCTAAGGTTCACCCTCAAAACCAAACCCAATCTGATACGATTCAAACTATCCCGGCTGGTAAAGCCAACGACGACCTCTTTGTAAAGCAGCAGGATTTTACCATTTCGATCAGCACAGACAACTTCAATCGTGCAAGAGCTGAGCTTCAGGATACGGTGGTGATTATTACAACGAATGGAGCTACGATTACACAAGTTCAAAACTGGATTAAGGATTGTACCAGCTTCCACTCCGACAACTACATTATCAAACCCATAGGCTATAACGATTTATGGGTTAAGGTACGTCCGGGTATTAATCACGAAATGTTAACCATGGCCGGCCACCTCTATTCGGAAGAACCGGCGGTTAGAGTCATGTCTTGGGAAGATTATGCCCTGTTTAGGATGGAAAATATGTGGGTTCTCATTTGGGGTATTCCATTGGAATGCTGGAATGATGATTTCTTTATCTCGGCTGCAAAATGTATAGGCTCCCTCCTCGAGTTCGATTCGAAGACAACACAGGGGAAGAACTCGGCGTCGTCAGAGTTCAAGTGAGAAGAAAGAAGGGCCTTCCCCTACCCCCCCCCCTGTCAGTTAACATCGATAATCGTCAAATCTTCCTCCCGGTGCAGGCAGAGGTGCCCGACACAGCATATTTCAGGCGGGGAGATCTCTTGAGGGCAAAAGAAGCTTCGACCTCAAACTAGTTTCAGTCTCAGCAGAACGGTGAAGGAGCACAACGCCCTTTCTCTCATGGACCACCCGGAATGGTCTCTATCAGAACCCCTGGCCCCATCGAAGATAGAGCTTCCATAAGAGTCGTTCAAGGCACAAATGGCACTTCCCTAAACGTCTCGCCGCTGATCTCTGACGCCCACGAATCTCGAGACTCCCTGTGTCAGCCCCGGGTGCTGGATAAGCCTCCACGTGTCTTACACTCAACAGCGTCGCCTTGACCAGAGCGTCTCTCAATCAATGCTCTGACGAAGAACCTCCCAGGTGCGGACCCTCGCATGACACATGTCCGCTCCCATCATGCTCCTTTCAGTCGCTCGAGATCAGATGGCACTCTTTACTCGGGGTGTCGGCACGTGGCGAGATCTCCAGAACTCGTATCTTTGAATATTAATTTCCCGCCCCAACACGCTACCTCGCTGTCAGCTCCTGTGAGAGTAGACTAGCACGCGGGTCTTGCTTGTGACTCGGGTCTCGACTCTTCTCAAGCCCTTAGTCAACATTCATATCTAAACCCAATCCGTCCCTTACACGAATCCCAGCCACTGCCTCCGTTCCTGAAATCTATCTCTATCCCTGATAACCATCTAGATCAAACCCCAGCTCTTTCACAAGCCTTCCTTCGCCCTTTGTCCTTTTATCCTCACAGTATGCATACGGGCGAAATAGTTTGCAAAACTGAGGATTTCGACAGCCGGTTCTCCGATTCTCAAGCTTTTTCATCCCTCCCCTCTTCGCCTCCCACCTCCATCCCTCACTCTCGCGACTGGCCAGATATGGGGCCCATCACTCTTTTCCAAGAACTCCAAGACAATGTGATTGTAGCCAAACCTTTGCATATGCGTGCTGAATATTCCCATCAGCAACAGGAAGCCACAAACATGATTACAGTTGTAGAGAAAAGTCGGGAAGACAAGATCGACTCCCTACAAAACAAAAAATGGATTAGAGATACAGTGGGACGCGTTGGTAGATCGCTCGGACTGATGTTTGGGGACAGGCCTGAAGATTACATTGTCCTCTTTCAATGTATCGAAAACAGAGGAAGACCGCTGCCCCCTCAGCGCACTCCGACCAAACACACCCCAAGATCCACCAGCAACCGAGAACTCCAGAGGCTACAACCAAGTCCAGGCCTTCTGTCGGCCTCCATTATGAGGCAAGGAAGACAAGGATCTCAGGGAAGATTGGTGCCCCAATGAGAATTCTCTCTTAGAACGTAAGGGGGGTGGGCTCCAAATAGAAGAAGTGCCTCTTTAAAGACTCTGTTAGCCGCAGAAAGCCAGACGTCCTTTGCCTTCAGGAAACGAAAGTGCCCCTTTTCAACGACTCTTTTCTCGCTTCTCTGTGGAATGCAAACGATGCTAAATGGGTCACTCTCAACGCCTCAAGAAGTTCTGGAGGCATTATTATTGCCTGGAAATCCTCCAAATGGGACCTTCAATCCTCCTCTGTTGGTCATTACTCGGTCTCAATATCTCTAAAAGATAAGTTCTCCTCCTTCTGTTGTTTGATTTCGGCAGTTTATGGTCCTACTTTGGACGGCTTTTTGGGATGAACCGACTGCTACTAAACAATCCTTCTCAGGCTCATGTTGCTTTGTAGGAGACTTCAATGTTACCAGATTTGCCGAGGAGCATTCTAGGCAGAGGAGAACTTCTTTAGCTATGGAGGATTTTTCCGACTGGATCCAATCCAACGAACTGGTCGATCTCCCCCTCTCTGGGGCCAGGTTCACCTGGACTAACGGCCACCTTCATCCCATCCAATCCAGGCTCAGCAAATTCCTTCTGTCCACCGACTGGCTCGAAGCTTTCCCCTCAGCGTCTCAGGTGGCCCTTCCCAGAACTACTTCGGACCACTGTCCCATCTAATTGATGCTGGAAGAGGATAGTTGGGGCCCAAAACCATTCCATTTCAACTCCTCTTGGATCACTCTTGATGGCTTCAACCAAAGAGTAGCTGATTGGTGGTTCTCCTTCCAGGCTGATGGGTTTGCTGGTCACAAACTCATATGCAAACTCCGACTTCTAAAAGAGAAGTTGAAGGAGTGGAAAGCCTGTGAGTTCATAAAATGAGAAGCAGAAATGGTTGTCCTTTTATCGGACCTCCAGCGTATTGACTCGGATGTGGAAGGTTCCTCCATGTCGATCCAAACTCTGGGTAAACGGATTCAGATTATCCAAGACATATCGGCCAGGGCGCTGCAAGATGAAATGTCCTGGAAGCTGAAATCTAGAATGAGATGGATTAATGAAGGTGACAAAAACACGAAATTTTTCCACAACATTGCCAATATGCGTGCCCGTGCCAAGGCCATCTTCAGCATCACAGTCAATGGCAACCGCACTGAGGACAGAAAGGAGATTGTTGATCAGGCCATTCACCACTTCAAATCCCTCTTATCTTCTGAAGGTTGGTCCAGGCCTCTCCTCAATCGCATCCAATTCCAATCGCTTGATGCGATGGAAGCTTCCCTTCTGGAAATCCCTTTCTCGGAGGACGAGGTGAAGCTGGCAGTCAACTCCATGGGTAGAGATAAAGCTCCAAGCCCAGACGGCTACCCCATGGCTTTCTTCCAAACTTTCCGGGATGTCATCCGCGTAGATGTCATGGATTTCATGGTCGAATTCCATAACATAGGTAGATTATCCAAAAGATTAGGAGCGTCCTTCATTGCCCTCATCCCTAAGGTAGCTGGAGCTAATTCTTTCTCTGATTTCAGACCCATCAGTCTGATAGGGGGTCCTTACAAAATCCTTGCCAAGGTGCTCTCCTCCCGTCTTACAAAGGTAATGGGAAAGCTCATATCAGAGAATCAGAGTGTTGTCATTAGGGGCAAACAGATCGTTGACTGTGCTCTCATAGCCAACGAGGTTCTCCATTCATGCCACAAATCTGCAAAAAAAGTGGTTCTATGTAAATTGGACATTGAAAAGGCTTATGACCATGTTGATTGGGGTTTTTTGGAATATATGCTGGGTCGAATGGGTTTTGGCGACAAATGGAGAAATTGGATCAGAGAATGCGTCAGCTCGGCTCACTTCTCTATCTTTCTGAACGGCACGCCTACTGGCTTCTTCAACAGCTCCAGAGGGCTTCGGCAGGGTGACCCCTTATCCCCGCTCCTTTTCCTTCTCATTGGTGAAGCCCTTTCCAAAATGCTGCTCTCTGGACAGGAGGCAGGTATCCTCTGCGGTGTCAAGATGCCCGGGGTTTTTATTCCTATCTCACACCTCCAATTCGCCGATGATACTCTTATTATCTCCAAGGCATCCCACGAATACAGAGAAAATCTTCATACTACCCTTCGATGCTTCGAGGCGGTATTAGGGCTAAGAATCAATATGGCCAAGTCTAAACTCTATGCAGTTAATCTTTCCGACGCCGAAACAGCCACTTTTACTACCCTTATCGGCTGCCAGTCTGCTTCCCTCCCTTCTTTTGTGGGGCTTCCTCTCGCTGTTGGTATCCCTCCCAAATTGATGTGGGATAAAATTATCGTCAAATTTCAGAAATTCCTTGCGCGTTGGAAGTGTAGATATTTATCGATAGGGGGTCGTCTGACCCTTATCAAGGCAGCTCTATCCAATCTCCCCACTTACTTCATGTCTCTATACAAATGCCCTTCCTCGGTGCTGACAACCATTGATAAGCTGAGACGTGACTTCTTGTGGTGTGGCAAAGATAATCAGAAAAAATTCCATTTGTTAGATTGGCAGGAAATCTGTAAACATTTTCAAGACGGTGGAGCAAGCATCAAAAATTGAAGATTATGAATAAAGCTCTCCTTGGCAAATGGATTTGGAGATTGGGTAATGAAGATGGCTCTCTCTGGAACTCTTTAATTAAAGGCAAATACAGCGGTTCCCCAGGTGGCTGGTGGACAAAAGATTCCACTTCTTATAGGGCTTCCGCTCTGTGGAAAGGTATCCTGTGCTCCAAAAAGGAATTTCTCAAAAATATCTCCTTCCAGCTTGGAAATGGGCTCTCCATTCGCTTCTGGGAAGACCCCTGGATAGGTGATTTGCCTCTGATGGTGCGATTTCCAAACTTATATTGTCCGTCTCCATGCAAACACACTCCTGTTGCTAGCTGCTTCTCCATCTCGAATGAGAATATCGCTTGGGACGTCAAATGTTCCAGGAATCTCCACGACTGGGAGATATCCGAATTCGTCGATCTCCTTGATCTTATCTCTAAAGCTGCCCCAGATATATCTACGCCTGACAAGCTGACTTGGCCACAGGATAAAACAGGAGTCTTCTCGGTTCAATCTTTCTACGTGCAGCTATTCCCCCCCCCCCCCCCCCCCTTCTAACTCCTCGGCCCACTCTACCCGTTCGTTTGGAAGTATGCTGCTCCCCCCAAGTTCATTTGTTTTGGATGGCTTGTAGGAAAAAACAGAATTCTTACGGTGGATAACTTAAAGAAAAGGGGTATGCAGATCGTAAATATTTGCCTATGCTGCATGAAAGAGGAGGAATCCGTGGATCATCTCCTTATCCATTGCCCTTTTGTCTCGCAAATCTGGGCAGAATTTCACGGTCGTTTTAATATGAACTGGCGCAATCCTTCTTCTGCCAACTATCTCCTTTCAGCTTGGCATGGGGTCAAGATAGGAAAAGCCAAGACTCGCTTATGGAGGTTGTCTATTCTCACCATCTGGTGGTCAATCTGGGAGGAAAGGAACAATAGGTGTTTTAACGATAAATCTGCATCGGTTAAATCTGTTTGGTCCAGAGCCAAAAATCTGATTATAGAATGGGCGGGCATTGTAATTGGTCTTAAGGATGTTGATCTCCTTTTCTTAGGTTGCTAGCTTTCTGCCACCTCGGCAGTTTTTTTCCGTTCTTCCTATTTATCTTTTCTCTTATGAATGCAGTTATCCTTTTTAATAATTTTTAAAAAAAAAAAACGAAGGAAAAATACAAGAATCCTTTGCTATCAAGATGTGTGCCACACATTTTTCTCATTTGATAATGTCAACTCAAGATATGTATTTCCTTCTTTCTTTCTGTTTTTTTCTTTTATACGTGTTGATGGAAAATGGATTGTTTATAATCTTTTCTAATTTGTATTTTTTTCTGATGTTTTTTTAAGAAGTCAGAAAAGATCTTACGATTTACAATAGGATTTACGATACGATAATGATTTTGACAACACTGCTCAAGAGTGCCCAACCAGCAACCTGAGCGGACACAAATTCCAACCTGAGGTGCCCAACCCGAGGTTCCTCTCTACTTAATTAATGCAATTCCTCCCAACCCAACCCGAATTTGCTCAACCTGAACCCAACCCAAGTTCAGTTCGAGTTGGGCTCTTTTCAACCTAAGGAAGGGCCTTGTCAACCTGACCCAAACCCGGGTTGGGTTGGTGGTGTTCGGGTCAATCCGAACCCAAGTTTGCAGCCCCATATGTAACTGTTGGATCTTCAATACCTCAAAGAGAAACACAAACCACATGATTTGGAAACACTAATCTGCATGATACCTTATGAATTGAACGGTTGAAAACCGATTTTAGAAGATCAATAGTATTTATAATATTTGTAGTATTGAGAAACGGTTGTAAAGACCTTGATTACAATTCTTTCAACAAAAAAAAAAAAAAGACCTTAATTATAAGACCATTGTGGGGATCTCCCAGGACTCCAACACAAATGGTCAGGATCAAGAGGGCCTCATGGCCATTGGTCCAACCATATCCAGTCTAATTATTAGGTTGTGATTTACAAATCTTTCAAAAAAAATAGTTTTGATTACAAGACCATTGTGGGGATCTCCCAGGAGTCCACAAATGGTTAGGATCCAGAGGGCCTCATAGTCATTGCTCTCACAATATCCAGTCTAATTATTAGGTCGTGATGACTTGAATATGCACTGGCCCACTAGTCTGATCATCAGCCAAATTGGTATGGTGAGATCACCGAGGGCCTATATCCATGATACTGTGCCACAAACCTGATAAGTGGACCGGCCTGGTTTTTGGGACAGGGCATGTTCATGAAGAACTGCTCACGTGTGTTCTGCGAATATTCTCTCTCCTCTCATCTGAATCGCTTTGGCATTTCCTGGGTATGGTATGCATGTTTTTCACTTTTCTACAGGAGGAATATTGATGTGTACAAGTATGGCATTTCACCGACAGATATGTTGCGCTACCATTGCCTCTATGTGGTTTAGTACTCTTGATGTAAAAGAAATTACAGTCTTTTGTTGAAAGCAACTTTTCTTTGGATTTTGGCATGGAGCGACTGTTATGGCGTGTGGTAGTTGGGTCTTTTTAGATTTGATTGGAACTGGGTCTCTCTTCTTCTTCTTTTATTGTGGTTAGTTTTTTGGCCTTCTTTTCTTTTAGGTCTTTTTTTTTTTTTTTTTTTTTTTTTTTTTTTGTAATTTCTGTTGAAAGCAAAGGAGAATATAAATAAAGGATAAGTATGTTATATCGCTGAAGGATGAGTAGTTTTCGAGTTTTCCTTATTCTTATATCTATGGTACATGGATTTCTAGGTGATTGGTTACTATGGTGGATGGATTTGGGGTTCCTCTGATTGGCTGTGAATCGGGTTCTTTTATTTGCTTGGATCTTTGGGTTATTTGTATAGCATGTGGGTGCATGTGTTTGGAGTTTGGACTTGTTTGAGTATCAACTTCAAGGATCTTAGAGGGCATGCACAGTGCTTTGCTACAGTGTGATTTTGAGCTGAGTTTTGGTAGTGTTTGTGTGCCTCACAACCTGGACTTATTTGGGTACTTGATTTCAAGGATCTTAGATATAGGGCATGCATAGTGATCTCCTACTTGGTGTATGATTTTGAGCGGAGTTCAGATAGCGTTTGGATGCCTCACATAAGATGCCAACTAAGCAATCGCATAGACTGCTTTTCCCGAAAGAGCAAAGAAAGCAAATTCAAGATAAGTGGGTTTTAGAGCGAGACAATTGACATTTTCCCTTAAATTTGACTTGGTCAAACTTCTCTCCATTGGAGAGAAGTGATGTGATGCAACAGGAAAGAATACAGTGGAAGAAGCAACACATGAAATTGTGAAAAAAGTAACAGATCCACACAAACAAGATCTCGACTTGAGTTATTTCCAACCAAGGGGGAAGTGATGCAGAAGTTAGGCAAAATATACGGAATTGGAGAAACTAGATTTAGGGGTATGATGGCCATTTTTATTTTCTATGTATATAGAAGTTGAAGAAGACGATAGATTCCTGGAGATGATTTTAAAGGAGGAGGAAAACAGTAGGATGGATTCTTGTGGTCCTGTTTGTAAAAAGATAATTGAAAGGATCTAGAGGTAGGAGGCAAGGAAATAGGATATCAATTATGGAGTTTGAAGGTGGTTTGTTGAATATTCAGGTAACTAATCTTCAGGTCAGAATTGCTCTTATCAATATTGACATGGAAGAAGAACATGTCATGGTTGCACAGTGCCAAGGGACGAGGGGTAGACTCTGAGGAGTTTCAACATGAGGTCTTGGGTTCAATACCCATAGGTGGTGAAATCCCACTATGGTGTGCGTGGGGCGTGTCAGGTGCGTGTGTTAAAAAAAAAAAAGGGACGAGGGGTGATCTGAAATACAAATATCAATTACAGGAGAGATGGATTAGATATAAAAAATGGTTGAAAAAAGTGGTCAATGGAACTACACCATCCGAAAGAGGATTTTTTTTATGGTATTCTGGTGATCTGTGGTCCATTTGGAGAAATAATCGAACATAATTGAAGGAGAAGAAGAAGAAGAGGGAGGGAGGGAGGGAGGGAGACATAGGCTCGATTGTCTAGATTCTAGATGCAGGAGGCTTAACTTGATATGGAAAGGAGGTGAGGCCCCAAATCCAGATAGGTTTTCTTTTGGCTTTTTTCAAAAGGTTTGTTGTGGGTTGGTGAGGAGGGTGTTTTATGCTTTATGAAGGAATTTCGCTCGAGATCAAGGGTTAGTGGCAGTATGAACGCAAGCATTATGACCATCATTCTGAAAGTTGAAGGCGCGGTGGTGATGAAAGACAGATCTTGGATGGTATTCTGATGGCTGGTGAATGCTGTGTATCCTATGCAAAGTGGACATGGGAAGACGTATTATAAGATCGCAAGGGTTTTGAAGATAGGATTCTCTGTGACATTTTTTTTCTACTGCTATGATTGGCCCTTCGATGTGTTTCTTCAAAAGCTCTCAAGGGAGTGGTGACCTAAAGCCTCAATTTCGTCATTTGCTGGGCGTGGGATTCCAATTTTCTCAATGGCCCTGAGGTGGGAAATTCAGGAGTGGGGGTTTGAGAGAAGTAGAAATCTCTCTAGAAATGGCTTGGATGTGGAGAAAGAATGTCCTGTACATGGTTTCTACCGCGCTAATGGATGAGAGGGATAATCTTAAATAGGAGCATGGAATATTTTGTTGCGAAGAGAGAAAATAGCCTGTAGACGGAACTCTAGGATCGCTCTCTTGGTTGAAAGAAGGGGAAAAGTACAATGTTCTTCCACAAAACGGTGCATGTGAGGGTATGTAACAGTTCAATCCTACAGATTTAATTGGTGGCGCCCACCTGAAGGACTGCTGAGATATCTAAAAACTGTTGCATCTGCACTGGAAGTAGGATTCGGATACCCTAGTTCAACCCACGGCCTTACTGTTTGTCATTATGTTTGCATTACTCAATGTGAACTTATCACCTACAGGCAATGACACCCATCGCCACTGACTTGCCATGTTTCAGGACATCCCTGTCATGCAATTTAAAAGATAGGGCTGATCAAGTTATTTGGATAGGCCACACCTCGTGGAGTCAGACTGTCGCTTGTCCATTGATTCTGTCAGTGTGGCCCACTTCATATTTTGTGCCAGGTGATCGTAATGGTGGGGCGTACCTTTTTCATGGTAAGGATAGCCTACAAAAGTTGCATGTTCTGTAAACATGCGTTGGCCCTAGAATTTAGTGGGCGGTACGTATGAGATGATCAACAATCAGAAGAAAACGCTGGCTCTTTTCAGTATGCTTGCGAGATGTGCGTCATGTCTAATAAGTGGACTGGCCCATCATGGAGGGCCCACCATTTGACGGCATGCACCAGATCTTGAGCACATGATAGGTTTACTAATCAAATTGCTTTAGCGGCTCTTTAAGTGTGACATATATCATTTTAGAACTGAATTTGTAGCCATTTGATCAAGCCATACTACTAGGCCCACCTGTTTTTTTCCGTTGAAGATCTTGAGGAATTAGAAGGTCGTGCTCATTAGCCAATGCATTGCTTGCAGACACGGTCTTGCTAATCAGGATTCCTTGCAGTTGGTGAGGATATCCCGGAAATCTCACAGATTGGGATTTCCTACAACTTGGATTGTTGGTTCACAAACAGAATGGGAGGGAGAAAAATACAACAATGGCCCATATTCATTGGAAAATAATGCAACAGTTGGGAATTTTCAAACCATGGATGCATGTAAAGAACCCATTTAATCTATTCATTAAGTGGGCCTGACAATGTAAATTCTTTTATTTGACTCAAATGCTAGATCCAATGACAGTAGGTACCCGAATCCGGTCAGGTCCGGATCTTCAAGAATGAGAACCGGACCTGCCAAGACCAAACGCAGTTAGCCCATGTACCATAGGGCCTGACCTGTTGAATTGACAGACCTACCGCTCACCCTAGCTTTTGAGAATAGCCTACTTTATCTCTCCAGAAGTATGTGAAAATCAACTAAACAGCTGATGAGTGTTCTGGCTCCACCTTCATTTGATCCCATCACATGGGCTGCGCAATAGCCCGGTACCGGTCCCATGTCCCGGTACCGGTCCCATGTGAAAGCCACACTGTTGATTGGACTGAATTACACCCGTTGAATAAAACATGGATAATTGCACTAAGTTATTAAATGGGAGATGTGAGACTATTTTTCTACTTAAGGCAATTGATGAAAAAAGTATATGTTTTCGATGGATTAACTATAAGGACATTGGATCCACTATAATGCTGGTAGGGTTGTGAGTGGATACGTGGACCTGCGGTTACCTGGTGGAACAGACCTGATTTTAATCTGTCCAAGTCCTTTCGCCCAGACCTGTGAAGAAATCAGGTGGGATTTAGATCTCGACTGGGTCTACTTGGGTTTGGATTGGGTCCATCAAGTCTGACCCAGTCTGATCTAGATCAGACCCAATTAGTTCTAATAGTGCTATTATACATCTGAAATTTATTGATTATTCTAGCAACAAAATAAGGTTTCGTATGCCCTGTGAATATAAAGGAGCCCATTTACAAACCTTGCATGTGTTGAAGTGGTACATGTGTTTGCCATCTGTGGGCTGAACATGTACATATCCTCTTATTTGCCCCAAACTCAACTCAAAATCTAGGTCCAAAGACCCAATGGGTATCCGAATAAGTCCAAGAATGAGCCATGGATATGAAATTACCTGAACCCAGACAAGCTTAGGTGCAAATATCATAGGACCTGACCTGTTGAGAGCCCTCAGTGCCAGTGGGACACTATCTAGAGCACACCATTTTGAAAGACTTGATTATAGTGGTCCTATCAGGGCAATGCTCACAATAAACTTAGAAAGTATGCTCTCATCTTGGTGCTTGCCGGCCTCAACGGTTTACTTCAATTCGATATCATAAGTGTCATTCAAACTTATTAAGAATTGTTTATGATCATGTTCTATAAGCTCGTTGAAATTCAAATACAGTCTATAATGATATCTTTTGCTACCACCTGTGTAGTGAGTGGTTGTTGCTCCATTGCTAGTTTGAAGGTGCTATGTACACAGTAACAGCTAGTTTTCTCCGAATATCAGGAGATAAAAGCCCATCATATGGCCAACCAGTGTAGTTTCCCTTGCCTCTCAGCCGGGTTCACTCCGGTTAGGGGTCCCAAGAAGATGTATCAACATGGAAGGGGCCATATACACTCACCGGTCCTAAGTTTGGCCTTCAAGTGGACTAATATTATTCATGGTCTAAGGTATATTTGCAATGTGTCTTACCTGATGAATGGCCTAGATCTTTGACAAGTGTGATGTACACCCAATCTTAGACATGTTTGGCCCACTCGGGTCTGGAACGTGTATGGGAAAAATCGGATCTAATGGGATAGATTTTCAAGGCCCACATTCTATCAAAACCCCGTAATGTAAGGTGGCATTGTTACATATACAATGACATTATTGTAACACCTTCCTATAAAAAGAATGTATACTAATACGAAGGACAATTCCTCCACCACATGTATCTTATGCAACTCGTATCTCACACAGGTGTTTTGCGTTGGCACACATGCGGATATATAGAGATAGGCAGGCTTCTTACTAGAAAGGGAAAAAAAAAAAAAAAAATCGATAGAGGTGGGATACACAAATGATCTTTTTCCGTTACATGTGATTGTCAAACATTTTTTTAATGAAAATTCTTAATAAATAATTTCATAAAATTATTATTGTAAATCAATTCTACACTTCTTAAATGCAGTGGCCTCTTGTTTTTCCTAGTAAGAACCCTGCCTATCTACATCCCAACATGTGTGGCACTGCATAACACTTGTGTGAGATTTGAGGTGGGATACATAAATAATCTTTATGTTTGTTACATACACTTGTTGAGTAATATATACAAGCAATCCTAAATAAATAATTTTATAAACTTGCTTATTGTAAATCAATTTTAAACTTCTTAAATACAATAATCTTTTTTTTTTCCTTGGTAAAAACCCTGCCCAGATCATGCACGCTTGTGTGCCAACGGTGGGATACACAAATTTCTTTTTTCCATGAGCAATTCTTAATAAACAATTTATAAATTTATTTATAATAAATCAATTCTACACTTCCTAAATGCAGTAATTTTAGCTTTTTCCTTGATAAAAACCATTCATATCCACATGTGAGCATGTGTGCTAGTGTAAAACACATACGCGAGATCTTGGGTAGGATACACAAATTTTTTTTTCCATAAGCAATTCTTAATAAATAATTTCCTTGGTAAAAACCCTACCTATCTACATGTGCGCATGTGTGCCGATGCAAAACACTTGTGTGAGATCCGTGGTGGGATTTAAGTCTGCTTGTCAAACATGTTTTTTTTTTTTTTTTCATAAACAATTCTTAATAAACAACTTCAGTGAGAACCTCTTTGGCACTGCATTTAGGAAGTGTAGAAATGATTTACAACACACTTCCTAAATACAATGGCAAAGACACCCCCAACTGAGTTGTTTAAATATATGATCAAAAGCCTTAAAGGCTTAGTAGAATCACAAATTATGTGGGCCATATGTCTTGATAACCATACAGCACTCACCATCCAAAGGCAGGCGTGGCATATTTAGCTAACCGACCCTTTTTTAAGAAGTAGAATCAACACAGTACATTTGAAATGTAACTTTAGTAGGGAAAGTTACAGAGGAGAGGCTCAATTAAAACTGATAGTCAAGAAATTCCTCGAAGCCATTTATTTCATTACCTTGGTTCTATTATTCAAGAGGATGGGTATACAGAAGAGGACGGAGCATGCCACAAATCACACCGGTCAGGGAATCCTAACCCTTTTGATTGGAAGCCTTCCAACATTGCAATCTAAAAGTTCTCCAATCAAAGGCCAGGATCATCTGACTAGTGACCATTCCCATCTGTAGGACCCAATAAATCAACGCTCAAAATCGCACATATAGATGTCAGCACATAATCCTTACTTTCCCTGGAAATTAGCACTCAAAAAGATACTCAAGAAACAGGCTATCTGCTAAAAACCAGTTGGGAGACGGCTACAAACGTCTTCCACATTTCTACATGATGTTGCCATATTTCATCAATAAATATATTTTACATAGGGTAATTTCTGAAGATTTTCACGTGCAAACATTGGCATATGATGCGGAAGATGATTAACTGACTAACTAATCACTGATTATTGCCACTATTGTTTCATGCATTGCATTCATGTAACAAACATACAACAATCCAGTGGTGATACACCAGATGCTGAAGCCATGACAAGGATATGGATTTAAAATGCTGCCTATTGGAACTCCTGCTACGATTGACAAGAGAGGTGGGCCACCAACATCACAGAAACATGACTTAAGCATTGCCAGTGTGACAAGCTTAAGCCCAAAACTGTTTGGATATTTGTGAATGCTGGCAGGACGCATTATCTTATCTCCGGATGAAATGCATTCAATGCCTCTCCTCACTCCCGGGGCCGGGCCAGCCACAGAGAACTCAGAGCACGGAGGCGGGAGAAGTAGTCATTTATGGCGAGTAGGGCCCGTGCTGATTGACGCGTCGTTAAGATTCGGTGCATTTGTTGTAGTGTTTGCTGCCGCAGATTGTCAGCCTGAACAAGTAACGAGGTCACTGTAAGATGATCATGGCACAAGAACTACTCGAGCCGTTTGAGAAAGAACTCATGGGACTCTCCCGCGGACTCTCTCAATTCCAGGGCATTCATGAAAGTGGGTCCCAACCATGTATTTTTTGTTTGTCCCAAAATCGAGACAGCCAGGTCATCAGTTAGTTTGCAAGTGTGCAGACTGTGGACGGTTGGTGAACTTTTCTAACCATCCAAATTTCACACAGACCACCATGGGACAGGCCCAACAATGATACTTCAGTAGGACCTGCGCGAACAGCATGTATGATATCACATTGGGAGTACGACCCACATGAACAGCATGTATACGGTATTGCATTTGGATTGAGAATCTTACTCATTGCAAGTAGTTCATTTAAGTACACATACACGTGTAGTTATGATATCACATTAGCAGGGACCCACAGGGACAGCATGGTCATGATATTGCAAGTAGTACACACCCACGTGTATTGCATTTGGATTGAGAATCTTACTCGTTGCAAGTAGTTCATTTAAGTACACATACACGTGTAGTTATGATATCACATTAGCAGGGACCCACAGGGACAGCATGGTCATGATATTGCATCTGGATTGAGTATCTACTCATTGCAAGTAGTTCACTGAAGTAAACATACGGACATAACTACACATGCTTATATGGACATGCAGATGTAATGATGTTTTTCTTTTCTTTTTTTAATTCAGATGTAATGATTTTTTTAGAGTTCCAAAAACAGAATTCACGGAGGACATCCACATAAAGGAAAGCAATTGAAGAAATATTTACCTGGCGGAGGAAGCCCTCAAGTGTCCCAAGCTTTCCCATGGCCATCGCCATCTGACCCATGTAATTCGCCACATTCCCAGATGACCCCGAGGGTCCAAGGGACCCGGATGCCAATGTTTCTGCCAGAGATTGCTGCAATGCCTCCATCCCCTGAGACAGTGCATCCTCCGCCTGCTGGGATGACTGTTGTAGGTTGCAGATGCCAACCAACTGTTGTTCAGTGAGCGGCTCCAGATGGCTCACAAGAAGCTGCAAAGGTGCATGTTCAGTACAAAGAAAATCCATCACAGAAACACTCAAGTGGGAAATATACAAAAATATCTGATCATGCAATTTGCACTTTTGCAACAATGTACACATGGACAAATCTTTTGGGTATCAAAACTGCTCAGTGGAACCATTTGGATGTAAGTTTTTAAAAAAAACACCCATTAATGGTCCTAGACATGCAAATGTCCTATGTAACATTGCCCACTGGCTGTAACTATCCAATTGTAAGCCACCAATCAGATTGACTGGATAATCCAAGAGAGGACTTGACCAAGAGTAGGATCCCACCTGTATTGCAGGGTTGAACACATGACATTTCTTCCATACAAACACAACCCTTTTTTTTTTCGAAAGGTCAATCAAACATTACCATATATAGCTGGCTGTAAAATCACCCAACATCACACTGAAGCTGATGTGATTCATCTCAACAACCCATAAAAGAACAACCCAACAGGATGACAATAACACCATTCATTTTGACCAATAAACCCAATAGGCATTCAGCTCGACAGAAATCATTTTTAAAACTGATCCCCAACAGGATATTCAAACTAATGCAGTCTATACAAACCCACCCATGAATAAAACACCTGACGGATTCAAACCAATGCAATTCACTTCGGTCAACTTGTCACAGAAATACAATTGATCGTTTGAACAAGAAAACTCATCAGTAAAACACCCAAAAGTGTGACCCAAGACTCATTTTTTTAGGATCCCAAGTTATTTCAAGTTAGGGCCATAGTTTGACGATCCAGACCATTGATATAATGGCCCTCATCCATTAATGGAACAAAACGAAAAAAAAAATGTCCTTGATGGGACCATCCTAATCCTTCAATCAGGCCAGTGTTTATTTTTCTTTCTTTCTTTCTTTCTTTTTTTCTTTTTTCTTTTTTTTTTTGAAAGGTAAAGATGACAAAAAAAAAAAAAAAAAAAAACAGAAATGGCCCACGATTTGGTAGACAATGATCGGTTGGCTAGGATCTTCCCATCTGGAAAGTTTTGGGTGCATGGACCTTCCAATATGGGTCCCATCAGTCCAACAGTCTTGGAATCTAGATATCTGAACTGACGATATCATATGTATGTCAGATTGAGGATCATATAATTCCTCAGTTCGAAAATATCACACCAGCAGTGTGCCAGAGACCTGGATATGACACAGAAGAATGAAAGCTCCTATGGGCTTTTAACAATGCGGATGCTTAGATTTGAAGATCGATTTTTTTTTCTTTACAAAGAAGGGATAATTCCAATTTCTTGCTGCTAAGTTTTTCTTTCCAATTCCTAGGAAACTACTACACTCTCACGTTCTTTATAGAGGTTTCCTAATTTTCTGCACTTGTAAATCCCAGCTCCTCTACTAGATGACATGCCAACTGTGCCAACCTGGCACGCGTGGCATCTGAGCTGGTTCATTCATCGGACATTTTTAGCCGTGCACCTGATGAGTAGATCCTGATATTGACCAGGTTCCCAAGTAGTGATTGAGGGGAAGATTGAGTCTTCTCCATATCCTATTCTGGAAAGAGCTAAATCCATTGGCATAACTCAACTGATGGACAGCTTGGATTTTGCATAGAATCATGTCATGGCATATAGAAGGGGTGTACCAAATCGGTTAAGTATCAGCCGTAACGGCCGATACGTAATGGTAACGGCCGAGTCCGTTACGCGAAACGGGGGTTGAAACGGTGACCCCGCAGTTTTTTTATTGGATTGGCCGTTACGGGGGCGTAACGGGGGCCGTAACAACCGTTACGCCCCATAACGGCTGTTATTGCCCTTTAACGGTCAGGGTGTAACCGGTCATAAACTGCTAGTTTTTCTTTTTCTTCTTCTTCTACTTTTTAAGTTGCGATTTTCTCAATTTTTTTTGGCACTTTTCTCTTCCACATTCTGACCACTCTAATAAGCTTGAATTTGAGGATCAAAATAAACTATTTCAAGGATTTTGTTGAATCGAAGGTCCGTGGGTCATTTCCAAAAAATCTTTAAAAATAGGTACTTATACCTTCTTTTTAAAATCTTTGTCGTTATGGTTGAATGTGATGCATTATTCTTAACATATGAATGTGCATTTTACATATTATGCAACTGATTTTCTATATTTTTTGTATTTTGAACTATTTTCGATCAATTTTTTAAAATTAGCAAACACCTACACGTGTGAGATATTTTGATATTAAATTCATTCTAATATATCTATCTTTAGTATTAGATAGAAAATTAAATCTATGAGTTTTGCAGTCAATTCCAGGTTATCAGGTTCATAAATTCATCAAACCACCCGATACAGCTTTCTCACCAAAGAGTGAACCGTTACACCACCATAAACATGTTCAAAATTATAAATGAATGCATATTTAGAATATTTAGAATTTTCTGGATTTTTTTAGAACAAAATTTTTTTGACCGTTACAAGGCACATATCGGCCGTTACGGGGCCGTAACGGCCTATACAGCCCATAACCGTATCGGTAACGATGGCACCGTTACCGCAACGGTCCACCTTGGGCAGAATCGATGTGCATGTGGAACTAGCAAAACTCTTCTGTCTCATCGGTTGCAGTTCTTTAAATGACTAGGAAAGAGGGCAGTTCTTTAAATGACTAGAAAAGAGGGAAGCTTGCTGGAATATCAAACTTTGCTCACCTTAAGGAGTTCAGATGAACGAAAGCCCCCCAACCACATAAAACACCTCTCTGCCGGAGTCTTCCACATGCCCGACAACATGTGGAAGACATCAGCTTTAGCAGCAACACCCTTGAGCCTAAATATGTCATCGTAGTGGGACATAACACTGTTAACAATAGTGCGAAGCTCATTATCACCTGCATGAGAGTTCACGGCTGCCCTCAGCTCATTGACCTGCCGGTTGTGCTCTTCCAGCCATCGTGTATACTCAATGTCAAATGCCAAGGCGCCTACAAAAAGATGTTCAGTTAATAGAAGCACTAATGTCCAAAAAAAAAAAAGGTTAATACTTACTAGAAGTGTTCCTCATGGAAAGTATTTTATAAGAAACAATGTTTTAGAATGTCAACTGCTAGTAGCCACTGATGGTGAAGGGAACAACAATAGAAGCAGGGAAAGTCCTATATTAGAAACATTAACTCTCGTAAGTAGACAAATGCCTCGTCACGTAACTAGTCGCACATATGAATTGATTGCCAATGGTTGTGCTCAGTGGGCTTGTCTGGCACTGGATGTTCTAGAAGATCAACTGGTCGCAGATTCCCTTTTGTGGGTAGCCCGCCATAGTTATGCTAAGGTAGTGTGGGGCCTCATCATGTTAGCATGTGAGTTGCATTGTTAATCATGTATTTATTTGTGGGTTGCTATTCCGAGCAGCGAACTACTTGAGCATGACCTTTCATGTGGGTTGTTTCATGCTTACCTGTTTGCCTGGTATTGGTAATTGGCCTTCCATGACCCTACCTTTGCTTGCAAACTCTTCAAGGTGTGTATGCAATAACTGGATTATGGATAAAACTGGGTTGAATTTGGCATGTGAGTGGTATCACAGTGAGACGCTGTCATTGCTAGTTAAGTGGGGGTGGCAATGGGTCAACCCTACCCAACCCACTTGTGAGGCAGGTTTTGGGGCAAGCTAAATGGGTAGTGAGTCAACTTCGGGTCAGCAAAAGCAGCCTGTTAAGTAAATGGATCAGGTTCGGATTGAATCCTGCCCAACTGGGGACCTGTTCATATATTTATAATGGGCTGGACTAGATGATCCGGCCCAACCTAATCCAAAACGCAACGAATTAGCAAACAATAAGTAGATACATGCACAGAATGTATGTGTTGGTATGAATTCACTAATTGGATCAGCCCAGCGTACCCTTAGCTCCAAATTCCATTCTCAAATGTAAGTGTAGGCTGTGCTAGGTTGGGTCAGGTTGGTCGATCCTAACCCAATAGAATTAAATGGGTCAGGTCAGGCCACAGGGTAGTAGGTCGTGTTCAGCCTGGAGTTCTTGCCCCGTTCAGTAGCAAGGTCGTGCTTGGGCTGACCTCGACCCAGCCTGAACCCAACCCGTTGCCACCCCTAGTTCCAAGAGCATAGATAACAAAGGAAGATTGATATCTGGTAGCTGATCTACCATTTTAAAAGCCAACCCCAAATCACCGGTAGAAAGGCTAAGATTAAGATAACGATTACAAACTCGTATGATCAGTGCCATGAGTGGAGAAGCTATTCTTGGGATGCTAAGAGAGCTTACCCACTACAGGGTATGACATTTCCATTAAAGGCCATTATAGACCATCTTGAATATATTATCCCTTTGTAGTCTTCTTTGCCCATAGGATTCATTTAAAATCTAAAAATCCCCTTTATCATATGGAGTCCAAACCAGCCAGATGATTTTTAAGACTTTAGTTGAAAGTATGCATGCATTAAGTTGCACAAAGCAAAACACAACTGTTGCATCACTCCTCAAGAGCCCGAATTGATAAACATAAACCATACATCAACTCCATAACCAAACCGAGGAGATGAAATGGACAAAACAATCCTAGTAATGATGGAAATTAATGTTCATAGTTTGAAACTCGTCCAGGCAAGGTGCTGAGCTCAGAGATGTTAATGGAATGAACCAATTATAGTGAGGTGGAAGCAAGGGCTATATTATGGAAGGTTTCATGTCTGTCTATTTTTCTGTCCCCCTGAGATTTGCTATGACTTCCAACCCCTTAGTGGCTTCTTCTTTTTTCCAGAAGAGATTCCAAAGTTAGCTTCTAGAATTAACATTTTCTTCACTTATGTAGGAAGAGAAGTTAACGAAATCACTTATACCTTATCTAAAGGTGCAGTGAGAACGCCTATTTGTACAGGGAGTGTTCCCCTTGCCTTGATCTTCTAATTTCTTTTTAATATACTTACCTTTATCATATATATATATATATATATATATATATATTATATATATATATATATATATATATATATATATATATTATATATATATATATATATATAATATATATATATATATATATATATATAAACAGAGAAAACAGGATCTCACATGACAAAGACAGCAACCAAAATCAAATGGAAATATCTCTAGCGCCTACACATAAGATGAGTTTTGCTATCTTGATCGAGGGGTATTTTTCATGGGGAAAGAGGCAGCGAAATACCATTTCCACTCATTGAATGGGCTTGATCTCCTGAGCTTGAAATGAAGATCCCCTGCAAAAATAAATCAATGGGGTAAGCGCAGTGAATGCAATCATGCATGATATGGACCCATCATCCTAAAGTGAGCATACCAGATTACTAGTATGGCAAAAAAAGGCATACTAATAAAATGGAGTGCTAAAGAGGGCAGTGATTCAAGGCTGCTACCATGATGGTGTGCTCTGTGGAGTTCCACTAGGTGTGCAACAAAACATCTCTATAGCATACATGTGGCACTTACGTACACGGATCAGAATAATTGAGTTGATTTGGTTGGCCACCACATGGATGGACCATATCTCAGAAAGTAAGACTGAGGTAGCCATCTGATCAATGGCCTGGACAAGAAACTGCTAACTGATTTTAAAAAGAAAAAACAGCAAGAGTTCTCTGGCCGCAGTTGGATGGAAGGGTCAATAAAAAAGGATGGTTCAGGTTGTCCAATCACACCTACCTACGGTGTTTTAAATAGCTACGCTATGTAGCGTGTAGCTTATGCTATGTAGCATAGCCTTGCCTTAATGCTATGTAGCTCGTGAAAATAGCTTAAAGTCGCGTGTAGCCTACGCTACATGATAATTTGTATACACTACATTCTACTTGGACTACGCTACATGCTATGTGGCTCACATTACAGGTTATTTTTACTATAACATTAAAATCAATTAATGTTTTCAATGATTGGTTACATTCTTCTATTTTCAATAATAATGCTTTTAGTAAAAATGATATAAGTAACAGTATTAATCAATTTCCTTGCTATTTCTTTAGCTTGATACTTAATGATTACCCTTTCCTATTACTTTATGTTGTCTTTGGTTGCACCAAATATCATAAAATTTTGTTAAATTTCATTATTGATCAGTCTAATTTGGTGAATACCATGAAATTGATGCAACCAAGTTGAACCTTGATTAAAAATCTGGAAGTAGCATGTAGGATGTAGCTTACACTTCAGGCTTCAGAGTGTACTCTACACTACACAGTATTCGCTATTTAAAACACTGATCGCACTAGGATCTTTTTGCTTACATACCATCCCCATGGTGATCCACCAGATCAATGATCCCAACCACAATACATGCTTTGCCACACATGCAGTAGGGATGGCACTGGCAGCACCTCATAAGAGCTTCACCTCTAAAAAGGATACTGGAATCCATACCTGCTGGCGAGCTCGTTGGAGCTCCTGCTCAAGTTGGGTTAGCTTCAGCCGGCTACTTTCTAGCTGTTGTACATATGCCTACCAAAGAAATAAAAAGGGGCACCTCAGTAGAAGTATTTCAAGCAATGACAAGATAATAAATTGAAAGGTATAATAAACTTTTGGAGGATATGAGAAAATTTTACTTAAACACAGAGTTCAATATGGAGTTCGCCTTTGATGACTTTATGAAAAATATAAACCATGTACCTAGTGCAGATCGAGACATGACACAAAAAGGAATGGATGGCATTCTAAATCTACAGAGAAGAATACTGAACATGAAACAGTTTTTTTTTTTTTTTTTTTGACATCCAGAACATCTAGATAATCCATCCCACGGATCAGAGTTGCAGGACCCTGTAGAAGTTTGGTCCATGTTTGTTGACAGAACTTTTCACCTGATCAGAATTACTATGGGATGGGAGATGTTCAAATTTTCCTAAATTGGAAATATAACAATTCTTCAGTCAATGGCCAACAAATAAGTGGTGAAGAGGAATACAACAAAGTTCACAATAAACTAGGAATAGGCCATGGATAAAAGGATTAGGATCTTCCAAACGAGGAGATTTTGGGGAATCTCCATCCACAGTAGGGCTTGGGCGATATGGTGGCCAATCGATAGCCTGGGAGAAGGAGAACGGATCGTCTCAGGTAGGCAGCTGGTCATAAAGCTTTGGCCAAGCAATCATGCTAATTCTTACTTTAATGTGATTGGCAAAATGGGATTTGCAAATCCAACCCCAAATAGCCTGAACAAAGCTCTGAATCTCTGATGGCTATGATGTCAAATCATGAGAACTGACAAGTGTTTGGAAAAATTATAACAGCAGGATATGATCATTATGGAACTTCCCTTTGGTGGTTGCCGTGGTACAACATTTGTCAAATTACAGCTACTGGTGATTACTCCCTACTTACTGGAATTATTTAGTGACTCTCAGTATAGCAAATATCATTAGCAGGAATGAACAATATCAAATCAAATGAATGATAAAAGAACCCACTTTCTTCCTTAACCGGCTCTTTCTTGCAGCTTCACGGTTTTGAGCAAGCCTACGAAGTGTCTGCAGATAAGAAAAAATAGAAGCAATAAATAAAAATGGTAATAGTTGCTACTGACATCAGGGAAATGCTATTAAGTAGCTAAAATTTCAGCTGATCATAACCTTTTGATCCCCCACTTTATCCTTTGATCGGTCACTGGAATCAGAAGCACCTACCAGAGCAGACTGACCTGCTTCAAACTGAGCATGAAGAAAGATAAATGTCACTACCTCAGTAACTTCACCTATATGCACATGCATGCACGTAACTCTTTGAATAACTGAGAAAAAAAAATAAATTTAACTGTACTACAACATGGACACATGCATGGTATCACGAAAATAGAAGAAAATGTGCCCGTGCGTGCACGTCAAGCGCCCATGCAGATAACTGGGGTATATGAATCCTCATAGGCAGATAAATGTATACATATATCAATATGAGAAAGTATCATGTGCAAAATGCTACATCGTAGTTGTGAAGCATTCAATCTCCCTGCAAGTGGCGCATATGTATGCTATCACTGTCGATAGGATGTAGAACAAGAAACACACTAATGGAGTAAACAGGCGACTGATGATGAACACTATATATGACTATGAGAATTTTCGCTTGTACAAAACACTATATCCTAGTAATCAAGTTTCGATCTCCCTACAAGTGGCACACGTGGACAATATCCAGACGGTTCATTTGCTGGAACGTGCTCTGGATAGAACGTAGCACAAAAATACACCAATAAGGTAATCAAGATACTGATGAGATGACTTTTGAGGATCATCATCATCATCATCTAAGAGCCTTATAACAACTAATTGGGGTCAGCCACATGAATCTTTTTCCCCCATTCTACTCTATCCAGGGCCATAATTTCAGTTGACCATAGGTCAAGTCTTTTATTACTACCTCAATGGTGTGAGGTAGGAGACAATCCTACCCACCCCCCTGAACTGAGGGAGCGGATTAGATACTGAACACTTCAGTAGCCAAGAGGCTACTGAAGTGATGTGGTGAAATAGGATTGGTTGAACGCCAAGAGTCTATTGCCTTACAATTAATGCTCTTTCCGTTGGAGCTCTGTTAGACTTCTCTCTCCGTTTGGCAATGCACGCACTCGACCATGAAAGGGTAAATGATCTTTCTGTTGGACTATGATGAATGCCCATTCGTTTCGCAAGATCATTTTAGGGCATAATCCAAAGAGTGAGAAGGATCCAAATTTCAAGTGCACTCCACCGCAGAAAACAATGGGGATTGAATGCTTACCATTAAAACCTCTTTGGGCCACAGAAGCTTTCGATCAAGCTAATATTTATGTTTTACCTTATTCTCTGTCTTTTTTAACTTATAAAAAAGTTAGATCTCAAATAAACATTATGGTCAACCCTGGGAAGGTTTCAACGGTGGCCGTCACCGTCCCACTGTTTTTTGTGGTGGGGTCCACTTAAACTTTGGATCTGCCTAATTCTTTGGCTCACTCGCTAAAATGATCTCTCCAAATGGATGGATGGTGTGGATACAACACAAACATCATGGTGGGGCCCATAGAACGTGGTGATGGGGTGTGGATACAGCACACCATGAGTTTTAGATCTGCCTCATTTTTGGGCCTACATTATAAGATGATATGGAAAAAAGGATGGACGGAGTGAATTTCTCACAAACATCATGGTGTGCCCCACCTAGTTTGCCGTTGAAGGAAGTTCATACTGATGGCTTTGGCCGCAATCTGCGTCCATTGGAAACGGAAGCTGGTTGGCTACTTAACCAGACCTTAGCAAGTCTGGCTACTGATGTGACGTCAGCACGTTCTTTGGGCTCCATCATGATGTGTGTTGTATCCACACCATCCATCCATTTGGAGAGATCATTTTAGAGAGTGAACCAAAGAATTTGGCTGATCCAAAGTTCAAGTGGACCCCACCAAGGAAAAAAGTGGGACAGTGACAGCCACCGTTGAAACCTTCATGGGATCAACCATGATGTTTATTTGAGATCCAACTTTTTTGTAAGTTAAAAAAGACATGGAATAAGGTAAAGCATAAATATTAGCTTGATAGAAAGCTTCTATGGCCCAAAGGGGTTTTAATGGTAAGCGTTCAATCCCCATTGTTTTCTGCGGTGGGGTGCACTTGAAATTTGGATCTTTCTCACTCTTTGGATTATGCCCTAAAATGATCTCGCGAAATGGATGGGCAGTGTGGATACAATACATACATCATGGTAGCACCCACGAAAAGTGGTGACGTCACTTCAGCAGGGGAGCCAATAAAAGAAATGACTTGAAAATGGCGTTGGCCGAGTGTAAGCACTGCCAAACGGAGAGAGACGTTTAACAGAGCTCTAACGGAATGAGCATTAATTGTAAGGCAACAGACTCTTCACGTTCAACAAATCCTATTTCACCACGTCACTTCAGTAGCCAAGAGGCTACTGAAGTGTTCAGTATGTAATCCGCTCCCCTGCACTGATGCAGGATTAGTACCACTTGTCATTTCATTTTCTAATTGTGTCAACATTGAGTCCTCGGGACCGGTGCAGGAGGCCAGAGTAGGGAGACTTCCTCTGACTTATAGAAAGAAGTATATATTTATATAATAATGAAGAGAAAAAAAAAAAAAAAAAAATCTTAAAAAGACGCTTTTGGCTCCCCCCCCCCCCCCCCTTTTGAATTTTCAATTCCTCCTTTTTGTTCTACTTAGGTGGAGCAATCTGAACTCTTGACAGAATATAAAAGAGGACCGCAGGCCTGTGTAGATAGCTAGATAAGACAGCTATCAGCTAAGAGGTGTCAAAATACATGATACTATGGAATTTCAACGGTGCGTACGTTTCCAATCAAAAACCCATTCGAGCAACTCTTTACAAGCTTGATCATCAATTTTTTTTAAGAAGTAAAAACAGAAATTTCAGATTCGTGTCATGTCCAAATTCAAGCCTATGACAGTTCCGCAATGTGAATCTCATAAATTACTGATTAACCGGGACCCATAGGAGATAGAACCCCCATCATAGCATAGGGTTAAATTTGAATTCAATGGAAATCATGTGTCTTGTAAGAGTTTTGACGTGTTACAGCTGTTTAAAGGCTAGGGAATATGGGAAATGGGTTTAGGGTATCTAGGCTTAAAGGAATTAGGGTTTAGAACATTAGGGTAGAAGTTTTGGGAGGTTTCGGGTTAGGATTTCAAAATTTGGGTCAGGGTTTTAGAGATTTAGGGTTAGGGTTTTGACAACTAGGGTTTTAAAAACTAAGTTTGGAAGGATTAGGGGTTGTCGAAAGAATGGGGAAAAAAAGAAGAGATGAAGAAGGACGAATAGAAGAAGATGAGAGAATTTGATACCTTGTTGAGGAGAGAGAAGTAGAAAAGATAACTAGGAAACCGCCCCCCATGAGTTCGCACCACCAATCCAATCACAAGATGAAATCTTGCTCAATCTCAGAGCCAAATGAGAGAAATTTCTTTCATTCATAACATGTATAATAATTAGTGTGGGGACGACCCAACCCTTTATAATCTCAGAAAAGACCATTTATAAAAAGTCACTCTCAGATAAGATTCTCAACATAAAGACGCTTGAATCAAAAGCTATTCCTAACCCCAATCTAATCACAGAGATGAAGAAGGAAGAAAAGAATAAGATGAGAGCATATGATACCTTGTTGAGGAGAGAGAAAAGTAGAAAAGATAACTAGGGAATCGCTCCCCATGAGTTCGCACCACCAATCCAATCACATAATAAAATTTTGCTCAATCTCAAAGCAAAAGGAGAGAAATTTCTTTCATTCATAACATGTATAATAACTAGTGTGGGGACAACCCAACCCTTTATACTCTTAGAAAAGACCTTTTACAAAAAGTCGCTCTCATATAAGATTCTCAACATACCCAACGAGGTTTGGGCGAATGGTCTTCACCATAGGTTTGCTCCCTATAGGTGAGGGTTCGATTCCCCTCCTTGGCTTTACCCGATACACGTGGTTGTGGGTGATTGCGTGTATCCGCAAGGATTAGTCTCACTTAAAAAAAGAGGTGGGGACACCCGGTGTCTTCAAAAAATATATATATAAGATTCTCAACATAAAGATTCTTGAATCAAGAGCTATTCCCAACCCCCTAATCTCAACACGAATATGAGCTATACCAAAAATAACGAAACATGTAAACAAACTAAACAACTAAACTATTTTGTGGCCCATGGGGTCCACAATCAAGATGTTTGATGATTATGATCCAACGGTCCAATCATCGTGTCCACTCGATCCAATGGTCCGATGTGTTTATCAAGCTCTTATATGAACCCCGAGTGCATATTTCCAACGTTGGATCCTCAAAGATGCACGAACACGCACATGGAGTCTTCAATGTGGCTAGGAATATGAATTGGGTCAAGTGGGCCCTATGTAATGGTCGTCTAGCCATAAGGAAATTAGCTCAACACTCCTCTGGTATGGTGCTCGGGTGCCCTCATCAATTCCCTTCAACTGAGGAGATTTCGCCTCTGGGGAAATAAAGTTGTGGTGATGCTCGAGAATATTCGGGTCTTGTTGGTAAAGCTCTACTTCTGTGATCCACGTACTGTTGGACTTTGGCCTGCCTTTCCACTTGTCGAGGTACTCCTAGTAGCCTCCATGCCGTGTGAAAATCACTCGCTTATCCCAGATATCCTCTATCTTTTCTCTCTTGGTAGGTATGTCTGGCAAAAGAGGTGGATGCTGGGAAGAATCGTCGGATATAGGCCAAAGGTCATGAGATAGGTCGAGAGGGATATCATTGAGATCAAGGTGATGGTCTTAATAAAGGCTAGTAGGTGTCGATGTTGGACCCTTAAAAGCACAAGATCTTCCACATTGAATGTAGATTTAATACCCATGTCAGGTGGAAGATCCACAAAATATGCATCATGCCCCAAATTACTCAATATCTTATAGGGCTCTACACCACAAGCTTGTAGTTTGTTAACGGTTCCTTGCGAAAACCGTTCAGGACTTGTATGAACCATCACATAGTAACATACCTGAAACTTTCTGAACCTGTGATGAGAGTCAGCACATATCTTGTATGTTTCATTGCTCATGCTAATCCGTTTTCTAATTTCAACATGCAAATCATGGATATGAGGTGTAAATGCATCTGCGGACTCTAACGACCTATGTGAGACTAATGTGGAAATAAGATCTATAAGTTTCCTAGACTCATCTATTTGCTTTTCCAGATCCGCTTCGTCCACGGGACTCATTTGTTTATGAGGAAGTTTTGATAAGATCAACCTGAAGACAAGATCTAGGGCATGTTGAATGTCCCGCACGGGTGTAAGCTCATCCATTATGTCCTCTGGGATAACATCACTAGACTCCTGCAATTCCAAACTCACCTCAGGTGGTAACTCAACAATACCCTCAGGTGTAACCTCAAGTGGCATATCCATACTTACCTTAGGTGTGACTTCACTGCCATGTGGGCATACATTGTCAAATCAGCTCTAGTCTCCCTTTCAAACTCTTTGGCATTTATTATAAGGAGAGACTCAAGTTGGAATTTTCTCACATCTTCAAGGTCACGTTTCTTGACGTCCTCCTTTTCCAAGGTGCCTTTGGGTGAGAGAGAATTCAAATTTATCCTCTTATCCTCATGCACAAATGAACACATTCAAGCAACCGAATAGTGTCACATCGTGATCATACAACCAAGGTCTACACAAAATGATGTGACCTACATTCATAGGCAAAACATCACACAACATGTTCGTATAGGAACTAAGCTGGATGGGAATGAGACAACATTGAGAAACCAAAATTGAAGATGCGTCAACCCATGAGACTCAGTAGGGCTGAGGGTGAGGAACAACTATCAAACCTAAGTGATCAACGGTGCTAGTAGAGACCACATTGGTGCAACTGCCACTATCAATAGTAGAGACCACATTGGTGCAACTGCCACTATCAATGATCACCTTGCAATAGTGTTGAGGGACTCAGTAAGCTATTCCGAGTTCATTGCGAGGTGTAGACCAAAACCACGCCCACTACGGGTGGGCATACACTAGACACGCTAATTGGGGAGAACTAACCACTAAAATCCTAAATATAATATGATGAGAATGGAATGCTATTAACTCAAAACACGACAATATGTAAACCCTAGACTATAATGCGATGGATGCGCTAACTCCAAACTCTAAATGCAATAAGCACATTAGACCCTATACTAACCTAAGCTCTGATGCCAAAATTTAATGCAGGACAATGATCTAACCTAATATGATGCCGTAAAATTAAAAGACAAGTTAACTAGAGCAATGAAATGATAAATAAATAAATAAATAAACTAATTTACCATAAATTCAAAAATTTCATATTCATGACATGTCCAAATTCAAGCTTACGACAGTCCCACAATGCGAATCTCATGAATTACTGATTAATCGAAACCTATGAGAGATAAAACTCCTGTCCTAGCATAGGGTTAAATCTGAATTTAATGAAAATCATGTGTCTTGTAAGAGTTTTGAGACGTTAGGGCCGTTTAAAGGCTAGGGAATGTGGGAAATGGGTTTAGGGTATCTAGGCTTAGAGGAATTAGGGTTTTGAACATTAGGGTAGAGCTTTTGGGAGGTTTCGGGTTAGAATTTCAGATTTTGGGTTAGGATTTTAGAGATTTAAGATTAGGGTTTTGAGAAGTAGGATTTCCAAAACTAAGTTTGGATGGATTAGGGGTTGTAAAAAGAAGAAGAATGAAGGTTTAAAAGAAGAAGAGAGAAGGAAAAAAAAAAAAAAGCGATGAAGAAAGAAGAAAAGAAGAAGACGAGAGAAGATGATACTTTGTTGAGAGAGAAAAGTAAAAAAGTTAACTTGAGAATCGCTACTCGTGGCTTCGCACCGCCAATCTAATCACAGGATGAAATTTTGCTCAATCTCAAAGCAAAAAGAAATAAATCTCTTTCATTCATAACATGCATAATGACTATGGTGAGGAAGCCCAACCCTTTATAGTCTCAGAAAGACCTTTTACAAAAAAGGCGCTCTCAGATAAGATTCTCAACATAAAGACGCTTAATGAATAAAAATTTGTTCCTAACCCCCTAATCTCAACACAAATATGAGCTATACCAAAAATAACAAAACATGTAAACAAACTAAATAACTAAACTATTTTTTGGTCCGTGGGGGTCCACGATCAAGACGTCCAATGATAATGATCCAATGATCCGATCATCGTGTCCACTCGATCCAACGGTCCAATGTGTCTATCAAGCTCCTACATGCAACCCACGTGCATCTTCCTAGTGTGGGGTCCTCAAAGATGCACGAACATCCACGTGGGGTCTCCAATGTAGCTAGGAATGTGAATTGGGCCAAGTGGGCCTCACCCATGTTATGGCCGTCTAGGATGTTCTCATCACAAGGCTATTGTCATTAATAAGCTTACTAGCATTAACGACATTAGTCTCTTTTTTATCTTCCTCTTTTCATGGCTTTTAGTTGTTAGTTGGCTTCAAGTTGTTAGACTACTGGTACCATAGACCTGAGTATCCTTTGGAATAGACCGTCATTATTAGTTAAGTGGCATTAATACCTTTCTTTCTTGAAAGCCAATTAATCACGTCGAGAACTACCTTCCATAAATAAAAAAGTTGCCCATCAATTTGTCCTCCTTTGGCCGGCAATATCATCGAATGAGGAATTGCAGGATGGGATCTTTGGGCATGTCCACCCTCACTCAATTCCTCTTACGACAAATTGCAGGCAAGGCTCGAGCGCATGCTATATACGCAAGCAGGTGTGCATGCGTGTATGCGTGTGTACACACATATAATTGGAATCTCTTTTGCTTCACTTCAACAGACTAAAGTTGATTAGTCCCTAGGGGAGGGGGACAACGGTATTGACAAAGGAATAAAAAATCAGGGCAAAAACCATATATAGATTTCTTCATCGAAGAATGTGCCAGTCGGCCTTTGGGTGCACACTCCACCCCTCCCCCAAAATACTAGAATTTGACTAATTGAAAGGAGAGGTTTCAGCAATGGTGAGCCCCGGACCGAAATGGAACCATAGACTCCATTCACGTCCTTTTGGGCCTTCCCCTTGCCATTTTAGAGCCTTCAACTTGCACCAACTCATTCCTTCTAACCAGAAACCATCCAAGTCTACTTTCCCTCATCTTATTACCTAGGTGCTACTCCTAAGTTCCCTCGAATGCATTCATTTCTACTTCAATCCTCCAGTGTCTTACCACTCATCCATCTCAACATCCTAATTTCGACTACACTCATCCTATATGAATATGTCGTTCCTTCACTGCCTACATTCTCTCCCATAAAGCATGGCTAGTCTTATAGCTATCCTATAAAATTTTCCTTTCCGTTTAAGTGGTACATGATGGGGCAAAGAAGAGTGAGAAGCAACGAGTGAGATGATGATCAAGATATCACCAATGGAGGAATTCCATTCCAACCTAAACTGATGGCCATCAAAGAAAGGAAGTTCACAATAAATCTTATTCAATAGTGTCTAAAGATCCAAAAGAAGATGCATATATGCCAAAAGTGTACCAGTCCAAGATGGTTAGCTAGATTCAGGTAGGGGTGTACACGAACCGAGCTAGCTCACTCGACTCAACTCAAAAAAGCTCGATTCGACTTGGTTCGAAGTCAAGCTGATTTTTTTAGCTCGAGTCGATGAGTTCGAGCCGAGTTCGAGCTGGCCCCAACTCAACTCGACTCAACTCGGATAGAACCCCAACTCGAATCAAACTGGGATCGAACCAATTCGGTGACTCGGTTACTTTGATATTGATGTTGCTCACCATGTGTTTGATGAAATGACTCAACAAAGTGTGGCTGGTGGCAAGGAAGGTATACATATAAAACAAATACCCTTTTTTCCTTGATTTTTTATGTTGCTTAGAAGGTGTTTGATAAAATACCTGTAAAGTTGTAAAGCTGAAATTTTGAAGGTGCAGTCCATGTGTTTGTGAAAATGCTGCACAGGTGAACTCGGCTCGAACTTGGCTCGAACTCGGCTCGAACTGGCCCGAGTTGCTGACTGAACCGAGCTGAGCTGGCCAGTTAGGCTCAAGGACCGGGCCGAGCCGAGTTCAAGCTGGGATCAGCTAGTGGCCAAGCCGAGTCGAGCTGAGGCCAGCTCGACTCGGTGTACACCCCTAGATTCAGGTTTGAAGTGTGGAAAAATATTACCAAACTGGGGGATACTCAGAAGGATGGAGGAAAGATTCTAAAATGGATTAGATTTTTTTTTTTTAAGGAGTATGAGGTAAGATTTTGAGAAGATATAAAGATGGACTAAGTAAGTGCCTCTCATGAGCCATGAGAGCTTTCCCTAGAGTCCATACAGGGGCTGCGACAAAGGGCTCCCTCATGCAATATAGTTACGAAGCGTAGGGTTGCAAGACAGTTTAGAAATCAACTGCAAAATAAACCTCAAGGGCCTGTTTGGCCCGACCGATCCCACAGTATTAGGAGGGATGGGATCGCGATATCCCGGGATATGCACGACGAGCCAAACAGACCCGGTGAACTTGTCCCAGGATATAAGCAATCCCATGGATCTTAAAACAATCCACTGACATCACCATCATTACCTTAAAATTGATCCCATCCCTTAGTTGGACGGATTGGAAGGTAAAATCCCGAGATAGGCCGGGCGTGCCAAACAGACCCAGTGAACTTGTCCCGAGATATAGCAATCCCATGGATCTTAAACCAATCCACTGACACCACCATCATCACCTTAAAATCCATCCCATCCCTCCTAATCCCATGGGATTCGCCCGGCCAAACAGGCCCCAAAGACGTGGAAGTGGAGTTCACTCAAATGATGGGTAATCTCAATCATATCTTGACAAGAAGTCACATCCAAAAATAGAGCTCAGATGATTAAGTAGATCAGGGTATGGAAATTTTTAATAAAGTGGGGAATGTTTAAAAGGATGCAAACTGCAGAGAAGATTCTAAGAGAATGAACTGGATTCAAAACACCGAAGGGAGGTAATGGGTATAGGGAGAGCCTCTCATGTGAGCTTCCCCTAGGCTCTGTATAGGGTGATTACCACAAAGGGCTCCCTCATGAAATGTTGTTCAAACAGGTGATGGATAATCTCAATGAAGTTTTTATTTCTAGAAAGGGTAGGATATTCTCATGCAGAAATGGACCTCAAATGGCAAACTAGATTTGGGTCCAGAGTCATTTGAACAGGGAGACAATGTAAAATTTTGGGGAGAATGTAGGTGCTCTCCCACACACAAAGTGCAGTGAGATTTTATTATAACTCTCCCACATCCAAACTGCAACGAGATTTTATTGAACCAAAAGCCAAAAAGACAAGGAAAGGCATACAGCAATAGGTGACCCAAAACTCAGCAAAAGAACTGCTAGACGCCGCAAGAGAGTGGGACAAAAACAGACAGCAAGATATGCCGAGCCCCGCCATCCGCTCATTATATCTCGTACGACCATGCCCAGCCAGCAATCAAAGAAAAGATGCCCTGTTGTATGATTCGACCGAAGCAGCCTGCTTTCGAAAATCCTCCTTCCCAAATCAAACCATTGGGAAGCATTTCCAAAGATTTTTTTTCTGGCATGAATCAGATCACCATTCCATATGTTGATCAAATATGCTAGAGGACTGTTCAGGACACAAACCATCTCAAACTTGGGAAAGAAATGACACAATACAGTTCCAGCCACCTTGCAATGAAGAAATAAGTGATCCACACTTTCTTCACTCTCTCAGCACTTTTTTTAAAGATGCACTTTCTCAGCACACGACACACATGTTAGGCATAAGAACCATGCTTTTCACTTTTCACTTATTTCTTTATTTTATTTTGCAATTTTCGTCATTGAGAAGTTTTGAAGCATCTAGGGTGGAATTTGGTGATCAAATGAAATTTGTATTCATTTCCATACTACTTGCTTCATCAATCATTGTCTAGTTCAGAACTGATTGTTTCCATTTTCTATTGGGTACGTGCTACAAAAGATTTTACTATTCAAAAGAAAAAGCTTTTCGAAGGTTTTAAGACTGTTTTAAAGATGGTTTAGGTCGGAATTTACTTCAAATTAAGACTGCTTATATGGACTAATTTCTTTCCTGCTGGAAATTTTCAGGTGGCTGCTGTAGGTCTTTTTGAAGCTTTGTTACGAGCTCCAAAGGTCTTGGTTGCTTGTTCTAGTTGATTTCCTTCACTATGCCTCTCTAGTGTGGGATTTTGCAACTTTGTTTTTGCATCGCAAATTATTATGGTGAAAACTGGCTGCCTATTACCAGGAAAAAACCCGAAAAGTCATACAACCTTCCAAGCATAGGCCCTGTAATAGAGCAGAGCCACAAGAGGCCATAAAACATAAGAATCCTAAACCAATCCTCACTCGTTAATCCTCTCCAACTGGTGCAAGAACTAAAAAAATGAATCTAAAATGACTGCAAAAAAATAAACAGAGAGAAACAAGTGAATCCTTCTCCATTCACAGAATTTCAAAGCCAGATATTCCAAAGAAAGAAAATTGGGAAATCACCCTTTGATTCTTGTCGTCCGTGTCCACATCTGTTGAGGTATCAGTCCTGGGACTAGCATCGGCCATTGTAGACTCTCCCCAGTTCTCCAAATGGCTACTAGGCAAAGAAACCAGATTAGGCTGTTGCGCTTTTTGTTGAGGCAATCTCTGAGATCCAACTCTAGCTGCTGTAGTTATATCAGGGGAAGCGAACGTCTGCTTTTAGAAGGGGGGGAAAAAAAAGGCTAATCAGAACCAGCAAGCTTCTATCTATTGCCAACAGGCAACTTAACGTAACTTATCGATGTCTAGAACATAAACTAATATTGAAAAGTGCATTTACCTTATTAAAATTGCTGAATTGGAGTGGGTCAGAAGTAACAGCAGGGCCACTTGTTTTTGAATTGAACAATGGGTCTTCAGAGCACGAAGAAGAAGGAGAGAGAAAAAAAAAAAAAGCAAATTAGCATCTCCTCCAAGAATAAATTACAAGTGAAAAAAAAGATCATGTGTCACAAACAAAGTATCCATCAGGTGGGCACATATCTATGAGATCCGGACTCTTCATCAGGTGGGCCCCACCAAGGGGTGTATGCCTATGAAGCTTGGCTGTGCCTGATGAGAACTGAGAAGTCAGGATCTTATCCACATGTGCCATCGAGCATGTGTTCAGTTTTTGGACGGCAATTTAGCGCCCATCACCAACATAGAAGTTGGGCCACATGACAACTGATCCAATGAATTGAGGTATATACAAGCTTAAGTCATTGGATGGAGGCATCAGACGCCACAAGAAATCTTACTCAACTAGTAAAAGGACCTTAATATTGCAGAAACCCAAATGTATAATTTGATCGATGTTACAAAGAAAAACGATGTGGCTTTATTAAAGGTTTTGAACATCAGTATCGGGGTTGTATTGACCAGGCCCAAGATATAATACAGGTCATTGGACAGTATCAGACCTGATATATGAGACCATATCGCCTGAAACTTTTTTGGCCCAAAAACTTTTTAAGAAGCATTTAACTAAAAAAAAAAAGGAAAATTTGTAAACACCAGAGTTTATCTTTTATTATTTATATATGCAATGGTATTACAAAAAATTCTGATAAAAATGTTGCCTGCTGACGTGAGCTGCCGAAAGTAAACAAACTAGGCCCTAATAGAACACAAATCAAGTATATATGGTAGATTAGGACCCAGTATACTGCGATACAACAAGAAAATAAAGTAAAAAAGAAGAAAACAATGATGGCTTACCCCTTCCACCAACTTTTTTCCAAAAATGGTCCATTTTGTTTCAATTCGTCAGCTCCCACTCAAATCTTGTATTTTGATTCCTAAAATAAGCCTAGATCTAGTCTATGACTCTATAATAGAATTACACATGGCCATACAGTAACTACATAGCCAATTTCCAAAACCATCGCTATCGGATTCATAAAACATTTCTAATAAAGAAAGAAAAAGAAAGAACCACAACACATATAGCTCAAGCAAACATCTTAGAAAGATAAAGCATTTTGTATACATACTTCGACTAAGATCAACAGCATCCTCTAGGCGAAACCCAATTGTTTGTTCAAGCGCCCCAAAGTCAGAAACACGAGATGTATTGATGTGGCTGCCCTCTGTGCCTCTGAAAAAATGCAAATGAAAGTATTGGACATGTACTACCACATTAAAGTGCAAATCCAAACCAAAAACAAAGTTAAGTCATTCAAACTTTAAGCAAGGTGGTAGAATGGTGAGGAGAAATGCCTCATAACTCAGAAATCAGACAGCATCATTAAAATAAAAAAAAAAAAAGTTAATTAGAATGGTAAAAACGAATTGAATGCCCAGACAAACCAATAGATCCCATTAAAAATTTTATTTTTTTATTTTTATTTTTTTTAAAAAAAAAGACCATCTAAAATGCCCACCATGTATGATGCACTTATCATGTGCTACTGGAAATATCAGATGCAAGCCATAACAATCGGGTGGTTTGAGCTGCTTATCAGCTGGGCCCCACTGTGGAAGGGCCACGGTCCAAAGAAATCATGAATCGAACAATCCTACCCCATCCGATCAATGAACTTCTACCCTTTTTTATCGGAAACTTCCTCCAGTTGAAAGTGGATCATCAATGGTATTCTTTTCTACAGTTCATTTGCAGGTCGCAGAAATGAACAATACAAATCACCCGATTGTTGCTCCAGCTTATTATTTTTATTGGAGCACATGGTAAAGAACACGATGCAGGGTGCACAAGTTATATTTTTTTCCATAGAGATGAGGGAACTCTTAACCCAAATGCAATGCCCAAATTTCTTTATCTGGTGCACCGCCCTCAAATCAGGCATGGCACAACAGAATGATCCAGACCATTCCTTGGGCGAGCTGCTCTGTTGACAGACCACTTCCACAAATGACCAGTGAACCTTTTTTACACTCATAGCCGACCATTTCCAGCAATCCACCTACTGACCACTCATGGATTACTAATCAAACAGTTCAACCATCCGAACAGTGAGATATTCCTGCGGGCGATCCACAGTAGGCGCTCCAGGTCATGGACCATGGTGCTACAGCTATATATCCAATTCAATAGCAGCGCACCAGGAATGAAAATCAATATTCTGCGTGAGGTAAGGTTTCTTCAAGGAAGGAATGAAAAGAGAAGGGAGCAGACTTCAACATCGAATAACCGAAGCAATCAAAGAGAAGGGATTTTGAGGCAGAGAGTGAGAGAGTTACAGTGCTTGAGACGCAGGCAATGGAGGAACGAAGCTCGGCATCACTCCCGCCGCTTCCTTAGCATCTTCTGCACCAAAAATCCTCCCTTTATTACTCCCCATCCACCACCACCACCATCATCACCATCACCACCTCAATCATCAAAAGGGGGAAAATCCCAAAACCCTAAAACCCAAAACCCTAGAAGACGAAAAAGACCCAGATATCAAAAACCCTAACTTCTCCAAAACCCCAATCCAAAGCAGCAATTCTCCCCAACCCAGATCACAAAAAATCGAGTACTCCGAATGTTACAATCTCTCCAAAGCTCCAGATAGCTCTACGAAATCGCCTCCTGTATACTCCTTTTCCAGCAGGTTTTTTCCCAGATTTCAATCTACCCAAATCACGAAATTCCCAAATCTAGCCAAACACCCCAACCTCCCTGAAGCTCTCAGTGCCTCTTTAAAATCGCCTCTTTTAGACTCGTTCCGTAGCTGTTCTTCCTCAAATCCGATCGCCCCAGATCAAAAAAAAAAAAAAAAAAAACCGAAGTACCCAAACTCACCGAAGCTTTCACTAGCTCTTCAAAAATGCCTCTTACAACTCGTTTGGAAGCGATATTTCGACAGAAACTGAAAATATCCCTAATCGCGGAACCCTAATTTCCAGGAGCTTCTTCGAACTCTCTCTCTCTCTCTCTCCCTGCTTTTGGCGACTGCTTACTAGCAAAATCGCCTCTTTTGACTCCTTTCTACAGCGATTTTTATCCACCGAAGGAACAATTATATACGTGCGGTAGTCTGACGGATTATATGGTGAGTCGCGCGGGTAAATCAATCAAAACCGTCCAACTGATGGCCCACTGGTATGGGATAGTTAGATTTGGCCTGTGAAATTTGGACCGTTGATCATTTTCCTTTCTGCCATCTAATTGGCAGCCACTGATACGACGGACCCCACGCCCAATGCCCATCCACAGGCAAGCTCACGTGCCAATACGGCACACGTGTCTGAGATCTAATCTTTCCATCTGGTGGGCCCGATGTTTGCATCTCTTTCCCAAAAAGCCAATCTGTTTCGCTCCTCAGGCGGCCCATGATGTTCCAAACAGATAGTAGCGAACAAAAATTTTTGAGCCGTACGTTGTTTTATGCACCGGGGCCCACTGGAAGTGGGTCCACGTTTCTAAAAAAACGAGCCATCGGCACTGTCGTTGCATGGACCATTCCTCAGCATCCTCCGTGCGAGATGATTCCAGCACTACCAATGAAAATACACAATGCCCACCAACGGTCCAGATTCTGTGTACATCTCCTCTGACACTTTTTCCGGAGATGGAGTACCATAAAAGGATAATCCACCGTACATTGTACATGGGACATGCAGGCACAATGGCCCCAACCGTCCGATTGTGGCCCCACAATCGATCAGCTACCCAGATCTCATAGATCAGAAGATGGCGTTTCCCCACCAAATACAAACTATGTTCATCATAATTTCTAATCATTCATAGGTGGCAACCACGTCGACGGTTAGGCTTGGGTTTGGGTCTTGGGACCACAATTTGGACGGCTACGATTTGTTTGCGCGTATACCCATGTGAGTGCGTGTGTCATCTACTACAGTACTCGAGCGGAATATGGTACCTGTCACCAGACCAACTTGCATGTGTACGATCCTCCATACTCTGCCATGTACCATGCGAGTGACTTCTCACTTTCAACTGACCCACCGTCGAAGCTTACTTTTGATGCGTTTTTTATGCTTTCTTTTATTTCCTGAACGGTTAAAAACTTATATTATGAAGGTAAAATTTTTTAATATGGAAAGAGGGTTTTGGCAAAAAAATATTTCTGATTTTTAGGTAAAAGTAACCGAAGATAGAAATATTTTGTCCGTACAGATAAAAATCTATATTAGTAATATAGGTTTTATTCGAGTTAAAAAAAAAAAAAGTGGATGGAACGTTGCGTCTATCGTAAAAAAATTACCTTTGAAATGGAGAACTACTTTTCTTTTTTTTTCTTTTTTTTTCTACACACCCACGCTAGTGGAATTTCACTACCTATGGGTACTCGAGCCCTTGACCGGGAGTTGAAACTCCTGAGAGTCTACCACCGAGCAAGAGTGAGGACCCAAATGAAGAACTACTTAATACTCCGGATGCGTAGGACATTTGATAGGCAGTCATTCAAATATTATACACGTGTCACACATTAACTCAACTAAACCGACTATAGTGTTAAACTCACCATATCCATGTCAAATTCTTGAAATTAGATTCGTTGAACGATTCTAACCTCTGATTCTTGAACACTCGTTTGTTGAATTATTCGTTGAACGATTCTAACCTCTGATTCTTGAACACTCGTTTGTTGAATTACAACCGTTGGATATTATTCGTTTTTTAACCATCCAATAAATTACAACCAATCCTACAGTTAGATAAGCAAATGTGCTTAATTTTCGGTCCATGATGCATCTAAGCTGAACCCCATAATTTGGACAGTTTAATTAGAATTATTTGTATTTATGAAATTTCTAATTAATTTATTAGTACCGGCGTATCATCCATCCCAGTCCGCCCGATTATCAAAGCTTTTCTTCTTTTTAATTGGGTTAAAAACGTGACGCTGAGATCATTGCAATCTCTAGAAATGTCATTTTCTGTTGAACTTGAAATCTTATGCAGACGAGAAAAACTTTGATACTCTGGCGTAGTGTGATAGATGATACGCATGCACTTATTATAAACTGCATAAGTGCCATAGAAGAAATTCAAATTAATCTGACCAAATTGTACGTCCCTGCGTAGATGTATCCTGAACCAAAAATCACACTTAGACCATCTGATTATTATATTGTTGGTCATTTATTCAACGGTTAAAATATATCGACAAACATCTGTCCACGAATCATAGGTTAGAATTCTCCAACCAATCCGATTTTGGGTATGTCACTTAATCATAGTAAGTACCACAATTTAGTTGGTTTATTTTAGTTGATGCATGCCACGTGTACAATCTCTAAGTGCTTGCGTATCAAGCATCATACTCTGCTAGAGTATTAAATAACCCCTCAGATGTTAGGTGGGGAGTAAGAAGATCCGAACCACTTCACGCATCCACATCACAAGAGACATAAATCCAATTAATACAAGCCGTTCAGATCATGGGTCCCATTCTTTATGCCGAATTAAATTGAAATTTTACATTCATATATATTTCCTAGAATTTTTTTTGGTGATTATCAACAAATCAACGGTTAAAGTGAGAAATATTCAAGAAATATGGTCCACTGATCTGGAATTTCTGGTTTTTATTTTTACTTCAAATCCACTCATATCAAATTTGTAAAGTGGCCGTAGAATTTGAACGTAATGATTTTTGTTACATGCACTCTATATATGCAGCACCTCAGTGCATGTGCATGAAGTTCCGTACTCCGCAGGATTTTTTTTTTACCGCAGGAACTGTTTTTCAATCCTCTCCTTTTCACCGGCAGAGAATCAGGCGCGCAGTCTGAAAGAGATTCAGCTCGCCCACGGGTGGGGAAAAGGTTATAGAGGTCTTTCGTAAATTGCCCATGTCGTTACGGATAATAACGAGAACGCCACTAGGTTCGAGACGAGACTAATTGCGACCGTTGACAATATGAACTACGGTTCGCATTGACTGTCCATACGCATGCATGCACCCATCGTACATGTGGGATATAATTAGTTAAATCCAAACCGTTCAAATATATGGGTCCAGTAGAGATTTATTGGTCCTGATGTCATAGGATAGAATATCTCTAGCCGTGGAATGGTGGGTTTTTTTTTGGACCATCCATTGATGAGCATTAATCGGATGGTTAGGATCATATTTCTCAGTGTAACTTTTGGACTTTTTCTTTTAGCCACAATGGGTTCAATGGTCTAATGTTCTGGTTGAGGAACATGCATGACATATGTACAGTGGTTGAGTGCCTGCTCGTGGGCCCCTGACTGTAGGCCCACCTTGATGTATTTCACTTAATCCACGCCGCCCATCGGTTTTGACAACTCATTTCACGGTATTATGCCAAAAATGAAACAGTTCCCAATGTCAGGTGGACCACACCATGGAAAACAGTGGTGATTGACTATTAAAATCTTCTTCTGAGCCACAAGTTTTGGATCAAGATGATATTTTTCTGATCCCTTCGTCCAGGTATTTGTGACAACAGTTTGGATGGAGAATAAACATTCCGTTGACCCCACGTAGTTTTTAATGGTGGATATTTAATCACCACGGTTTTGTGTTGTCCTCCATTTACATTTGTATTTACTTCATTTTTTGGATCATGCCCTGAAATGAGCTGTCAAAATGGATGGACGGTGTAGATTTAAGTTACATACATGACAGTACACCCCACGGTCAAGGATCTACCAAAGCCTGGTGGATAGTTATACTTGCACAGGATCATCTAACATGGTAGGACCCTTCAATGGGCAAGTTTAATTGGGTCACGTGCTGCTGTACATCAAAATTTAATTAGGTATTAAGATTGAGAATGAATTTGGTGAGACTCTAGCATGACAAGATGAATCTACGTGAAGCATGTTTGAAAGCATGTTTGAAAGCAACTCTGACAAGGTAAAATAAATCATTTTTTACACAATGGGACTGACCAAATTAACTCCTATACAACACAAAGTACATTTCAAAGTCATTGGGTCGAGTACATCACATAGGATTGCCTCAATCAAATCTAACCACCAAAGGGCCTTATCATGTTTGGCAAGCCCCGAACCTCGTCTGATCCGTCGTCTATGCATGTTGATTGTACCCTACATAAGTGAAAAAACATAGAAGATGCAAAAAAATAGGTTGATGAGAATGTAAAATCCTAAGACTCGTTTGGTTTACCCAAATTTGATGAAATATCATCAATTTTTACATTGAATTAAACTATTTAATTATGAAATATTATGAAATTTCATGATATTTACTACAACCAAACAGCCCAAACAATGTGCCTTGACAAATAAATAAAAGCATGGCTACCATCCAATTCGTGTCTATCTTCCATGGTAAAGAGCTAGTAGTTTTGGGCAAATTTGCCTTTGCAATAGGTCTTAAAAACTTTAGTTATTAGAGAATAAAACTATTGTTAAAAATGAAACCCTTAGAAATAGTTAATAATTAATGACAAGTGTAATTCCCATGCTATTATTACTGTCGATATCAATAGGTTGCTTTTTTAATACTAAAATTGAGGAGGGTTTGAATTTCAGGTGAGGTCAATTGTGATGTGTGTGGCTTATCCATGCTGCCCATCTATTTTATATGATGATTTTAGAGCATGAGCTTAAAATTGAGGCAGATCCAAAGCTCAGGTGGACCATGCCATAGGAAACAGTGGGAATTGAACACCTAGTGTTAAAAACTTTTCAGGGCCAGAAGTTTTAGATCAAGTTGATATTTGTGTTTTAACGGTTTAGATAACAAATAAGTAATCTTATAAACCTAAGGATTAAAAAAATAATAATAATAATGGTGGATATTTTACAACCATGATTTTTGTAGTGTGAGCCAACTGAGCTTTGGATTTACCTTATTTTTTAGCTCACACCTTAAAATGTTCCAATGGATGGACAAGGTGAATAGGTCAGATGCATCATGGTGGAGCCCACAAATTTAAGTTGGTACTTTCTAAACTACTTTCCAATGAGGAAATACAGCTTGTCACTTTCAAACATAAGTACTAAAGCATATTAATTTACTATTTACATGGTATTTACATAAGAAATAAAAATTCAAACACTCTTTAAATAAATGTACGGGTAAGCTGGTAGTGACCAACTTGGATCACATGCACCTTTCGAAGCTATGGTAAAAAAAAATAATGCTAATCTCCAAAACTGTATGCATGGCATAAAATAATTAAAATCAAACTAACAAAATTGTGGAACCCACTATCACATTCATATTGACTAAATCAGATTAATTGAAATATGACTTTTTTTCCTTTAAAAACAAAAACATTTGATATGGACATTTATTTATTTTATTTTTAACCATCTAATAAATGTACACTGATTTTATGTTCAAACAAACAAATAAGACTAACTTAACTGTTCATGGTATGTCTAAACCAGCACTCATAATTTGGACAGTTTAATTTATATTGCTTGTTTGCCATGCAGTTTCAAGTGCATGTGTATATTCACCATGCATTACCATAGTATCAAAGTTTTATAATTTTATGTTTGAGATATACTTCAATGCTCTTGTAGCCATGCTATTTATAATGCTCATAGTGCGTTAGCTCACTTGGACAGTGTAATCAATAGATCTGAACCATATACTATCTAAAAATTGCACTAATGATTATCCAATCCACCCCTTGATTTGGCCTTATTTTCTATAGCCATCCCTTTTACAGGGCATGGATGGATGGAATGGCTACCATTTACCTAATAAAAGTGATTCAATATAATCATATCCAAGTTATAATATGCCCTACCAAATAGTTAATTAGATATGTCTTGTTTAGACAATCTTGACCATTTAAATTAAAGGCCTTCAAGTGGTTAATATTTATCAGATGAATGTGATGTTGGATGGTTTCTCGCATTGGCTCCCTATTCATGTGCCCTACCTCGATAGTGTAGTGGCATGTCCACTTCAATAGTGGCATGACCCACCCATCAAATGATTCAGGTCGCTCTCATATGTAGAGTTGTACACGAGTCAAACCAAGTCGAGCCTGGCACAACTTAGCTTGGCTCGTCCAGTAGCTAACCCAACTTAATCTCGGCTCGGCTTGGCTCAGTCCTCGAACCTATCTAGCCAACTCGGCTCAATTCAATTAGTAGCTCGGGCCAATTTGAGCTGAATTTGTGCCCATGCGACATTTTCTCAAGCACATAGAATGCATCTTCAACTTCTCACGGAATGCAAAACAGTAACAACACTTTACATATATTTCATTAAACACACAAGATATGAGGATAATTTTATAATGTAAAGTTTTTTTTTATTATTTTTTTGTAGTGATTTATTTTGTATCTATTCTTTCCTCGCCACCAGTTGATCCCGTGGAGAATGTACACACCTGAAACAATACTTCATTGAATCATTTCATCAAACACTCGGCGAGTAATATCAATATCAAAATAATTGAGTTATTGAGTTGATTCAATCCAAGTCAATTTGAGTTAAGGTTCAATCCAAGTCGAGTTGAGATCTGGCAAGCTCGGCTCGAAAATTTTTCAAACTCTAGAAACCAACTCAACTCGATGTAAATCCAATTTCAAGTCAAGTCGAGTCGAGGGAGCTGACCAAGAGAACTCAGACTCGTGTACATCTCTACCCACATGCACCATGTTAGCATGTGCCATTCATTTCGGCATGTCGGTTCCCCATTATGCACATGTATCCGAACCGTGCGTCTAGTACACCGTCTCATGTTCAGTGTATATCTCAATAATGATCCTGATAAAAAAAAATCAGGATGGACACACCACATGGAGTAATGTACGGCCGTGCATAAAACTCATGTATTCACATGGTGTGGCCCACCTGCGCTTTGGACTGATTTGATTTTTGGAACGTACCATAGTCTCGATGGGAACACCTGATGACTGTGTTGGATGGCATATACACGACACAGTGGATCCCATATTCCATCTCGAAATTTCCATGGCAGGTTTGTTCCCTTTACTGTGGCCACCTGAGTTATATATCACGCTGGGTTTTGGGATGTACGGTTAACAGGGTGGGACAGATCCAATGGACGGGTTGGATGACATTCACACATCATGGGCCAGACAGCTCAAAAGAGCCTACACCATAAGTCTCCACAATTTCTCCTCAATAATGATTTTCTTGTGACCTGTGTTTTATCTTCAAGACAATGAAATAAGGCCTCTCGGACCTTATCTTACCGGAAGCCGATTGCGTAGTAAGTAACTAACTACGCTTACCATACTGAGTCAATTTTGTGAGGTCCACCATAATTTTTATATTTTATCCGCCCCGTCCATCCATTTTATCATATAATTTTAGGGCTTGAGCCAAAAAAAGAATCATATACAATGTTAAAGTGGACCACATCGCAGGAAACCGTTGAATTGAACATCTACCCTTTGAAAATTTCTTAGGAGCTACGGAAGTTTTGGATCAATCTTATATTGTGTTTTCCCTACATCTATGCCTATATATCTCGTGAACAGGTTGGATGACAAATAAAAATCATTGTGAAGCCTAGCAAGGTTTCAACGGTAGAAATCATTATCCCCATTGTTTCCTATGAGAGGATCCACTTTATCTTTAGATATACTTCCATTTTGGGCTCAACCCCATTTAAGATGGAAAAATGGATGGTTGGCACTGATACAACACATACATTCAAGGTGGGCCCAAGTGAGTTTACTCTATACGAATTGGAGGTACCGGGTAACTCAATACACAATCCGATTTTCACCTTACCTAACAAAAATAGAAAAAGGGCAATAAAGGTATGTTACGAAAAAATTAGCACCGTAGACGCTCACCTTTTTTTTTTCAACGGCCAGAAACTTTGATTACTAAAATTAGTTTTTTAGGATATGAAAAGAGGTATTTGGACGAAAATATCCCTCATTTTAAGGTATGAGCAGGTGAAAAGGTCTGAGGTCTAGTTAGTATATTAGGTTTTGGGCCAGTTGGAAAAAAGGCAAGGTGGGTAAAAGGTCGAGTCTATGGTAAAAAATTACCCGTATGTAAGTCAGTGACTTAGGTTTGCTCAGTCCAGACGCATGCACATCCAAATTTATGCACACGTAGGTATACGTGCCAACATGACACATATGTGGAAGATCAGATCTTTCCATGACATGTGCAGAACCGTCCAGATCATCTTTCCCAAAAATTGGCCGGATAACTCCTAATACAGGGCTCGGTGTAGAAATCAAATGGACGGCTAGAAAATGTCACTTATAACTTGTATCCGTTTCACATATCGTTAACTACCTGAGGAGTGAACTGCGCTGATTTTTCGGACCGTACGATCTAAAAAATATGACCCATTTCATGAAAAGCACGGATCTTGTACACGTGTCATATTGGCACGTGCAATGGCGTGTACATTGGCAAAGCTGTATAGACACGCGTGAGCTTAGCAAATTCAATTAGGTAGGCGGTCCTACTCCACCGGGACCTAAGGGCGTACCCAGATACGGACGGTCATGTCAGGGGCTCTGCCAGGCCCACCTAGATCTCGTATAATTTTTTGGAGCCAGGAGGCTAAACTGGATCACACCACATGAAGCTGTGGGGATTTAACTCTCATGATTGAAAATTTCTTACAACCCCTTTATATTTATCTGTCATTCAACCTATTCATAAAGCAACGTGGACCCGTTAAGAAAGGAAAACATAAATATCAACTTGATTCAAAACTTTTATGGCTCTGGATAAGTTTTCAATTGTGAGCTTTAAATCTCCGCTTTAAATCTCCAGTTATTCATGTCATGTGCTCCACTTATTCTTTGGATCTACCTTCTTTTTGGGCTTATGTCTTATAAATGATTTGTCACAATAAATGAATTAGGGTGATAAAGTATGTATATCAATTATTACATGTATATCACAGTGGGCTTCATAGACCTCCTAACATGACTGTCCATCTCTAGTTAGGTCACCGTGCCATGGTATCCAATGGCCGCCCCTTCCTTAGATATTATATTTTATCTTGTGCAAAATCTTAGATGTTCATCAAGTGGGTCACATTGTTTTATTTTGTAGGAACTTATTGCAAGGGGATGTTAGATGGGTCTACCATGATGTTTGTGAGAAATTCATCAGTCAGTCCATGCATTTTGCCAATTATATTTGCACGTGAGCCAAAAAATAAGATAGATCTATAACTCAAGCGGGCCACACAACAGGAAAAAATGGGTAGAGAAATGTCTACCATTAAAACCTCACTAAAGTCCACCGCGATGTTCATATGTCATCCATACCGATCATAAGTTCATTTCTACAAAGATAAATTGAAAACACAAAATATTAGCCTGATCTAAAACTTCTATGACCCCATGAAGTGGACATTCAATCCTCACTATTTTCCATTGCATGACTCACTTAAGTTGTGGATTTGGCTCATTTCTAGGCTCATGTCCTGACATGATTTGACAAAAACGAATGAACATGGTGAATTTCTCACAAACATCGTTGTGGGCCTCACCCAACTTCTCCCCACTAAAAGCTCCTACGAAAGGCTTTTGTGGGCAATAGCAGTAAATATCTCACTATTGTTATTTATTTGATTTTCAAAAGATATTTTCAAATTGAAACTTGGTTAAGAAAAAAATTGATTTAAATATGTGAAATCCATTATGATATATGCGACATATCAACACTGATTATCCATGTGCATGAGCCCAAATTTAAGGCAGATCCAAAGCTCAAGTGGCACACACCATGGGAAAGAGTGGGTTGAACACCCACTGTTAAAAACCTTTACGACCTACTCTTTCATGTGGTGTGAGCCACTTGAGCTTTGTATCTGCCTCAATTTTGAATTCATGCTTTTAAAATCATCCCACAAAATGGATGGATGGCGTGTCACATATATCATGGTGAGCCCCATATAAAATCCATACCCTCCTTAATTTTAATATTTTAAAAAACAAAAGGTTATTGTCAACATAGAAAAAGAAATAAAAATTATACTAAAAATTTAAAGAACAAACACCCCCTAAATGTACGGGAATTGTGCATATGTTTTACTCATATGGTCTATCCATTTTAACGAACAATTTTAATTAATAAGCCCAAAAATGAGGCAGAGCTAATGCTATAGTGAACCACACCATAGGAAAATGTGAGGATTGAATGAATCCTGAAAAACTCTCAAGATACAAAAGTTTTGGATCAAACTGATATTTATATTTTTTCCTTCATCAAGGTCTATGCGGCCATATGAACAGGCTGGTTGGCAAATAAACATCATGGTGGGCCCTAGTAAGGCTTCAACAATGGAGTCATTATCATCATGTCTTCATGTGGTGTAGTCTACTTGAGTCTCCTACTTGCTTTCTTTTTGAGCTCATGCCCTAAAATAACCTATTAAAATGAATGGATGGCTTGGATAAAACACATATTACCGTAGGCCCACAAAGCTTTTGATAAGATTTATTGTCCTTAGAAAAGTTTTAGTGGGACGCAGATGGGTGATATCCGACCTAACTAGAGTCGGACATGTCGTTTTAGCAAAGAACCCAAGAAGGAGACAAATCCAAAGCACAAGTGTACTACACCAAAAAAACGGTGACAATGATACCCATCGTGGCTCACAGTGACACTTATTTACCATCCAACTTATTCATGAGGTTACATATGCCTTACATAAAGGAAAATAAATAAATATTATCTTGTTTAAATCGTCCGTTGCCGCCAGTAAAAAGTTAAAGTTTTCAATGGTAGGCATTTAATCTCTACTATTTCCTTTGGTGTGGTCCACTTAAGTCATCTACTTGCCTCCTTAGCGGGGCCATCACCTGAAATGATCTTCCAAAATGGATGAACCCTGTAGATAAAACGCATACATTACGGTAGGCTCCACACAACCCCTGCCTAGTCTGTCCGTCTCTAGTCATACGCTGGTGGGGTAGTACTCATTATTCAGTCCGCGTCCGTTCTGATGGGGTAGTATCCAATCCGCGTTGGAAATTAATGGATAGTTGAAGAAGAACGAAGACGGTTCATATTCAATGTACACGTCACATGTGCTCCATAAGATGAATAGACCATCCTGATTATGGCGCCATTGAACATAAAAGGTGGGACCCACCTGGTGTACGGCTTCGGTTTTATACACGTTCTACGCAGTAAAACACAGCCTGCAAGTAGGATTGCGCTGGACTCGGATTCGGTAGTGATCTCTCCAGTACTGAGTGTATCGGTGCTGTGGGCCTAACTTGATGTATATATTTTATCCATTGGGAACATTCATTCCTCAGCTCCTTTTATGGCATTTTTACAGAAATGATACATATGTAAATCTCAGGTGGACCGCAACACATGAAACTGTGGTGATTGACGTTTGGCTTGTGGTGTTAGATGGGATAGAATTGCATTTGTAGATGGGATAGAATTGCATTTGCTCCTGTTCAATTCCATTCATCGTTTGGAGAGGATAGGAAAGGCCGGGATTGTATGGGATAGAATTGCAGTTAGTCCCATAAAATTGCATTTGGTGAAAGCTGAATTTTTATAATTTTGAAATCCGCTATACATGTGGGCCCAACTTTGCATGCATTCATTTAATCATAACGGCCATCATATGCACCATTTACACGTGATGTTTTGGTTATATATGTGCAAGTGAACAACATTTGTTTTGAATTTGGTCCGTTGATTACAATTCGATAGTCCACCAAACATGATTCTCCTTAATCCAGTGTTTTCCCATGGCAAAAATATTATCCTAAACAATAGATTGGATGGCTACAACGATGGTAGTCTCAGACATGCAGTCATTATGTAATAGTGATGTTAATCTCATCTAATACAATTCAATACCATTCAATTCCAAGGACCAAACACACCCTTGAAAACTTCCAAAGGCATATAAGTTTTGGATTAAACTGATATTTATATTTTCCTTAAATCAGATCTGCGCGTGATCTGATCATCAAGTTGCCATGCAATTTGGCCTTAGAAAGTTTTTAATGCTGGCTTATCAATTACCATAGCTTCTGGTGGTATGGTCCAGCTGAGATTTGGATCTACTACACGCGAGCTAAAAAAATGGAAGGACGCCATAGATAAAATACACACCATGGTAGGCATACAGCACCGACAACCTCGGTACTGGATGGGTCACTACCGAATCCGAGTCTGCCCTAATTAGGGGTAGTTTCGTAATTATATGGAAAAAAGAGGGCGACTCTTGTAGGACTGAGCGTGCCTTAACCACGTGAGCGAGATCTTCCACTTTTACTTTTGGGAGATGATACGGTAGACCCGAAAGAACTGAACCACGGTACATCCATCTATCCACGCTAAACACACCATGGTTCTGCAATAATCTGATCCGTCCATCTCCTGAAATATATTACAGATAGTCCAAACAAAAAAATACTAAATAATAAATTCCATCACTTAACTTCGCTTTCTCATTCGACCCATAGATTATAAATTACTTATTTTACTACCGTTAATCTTAAAGCCACTGATCAGAACTTCCTCCCATCCAATGGTTATTTTTAACTAAATCCAAATGAACGGTCCTGATTGACAGTTCCTTCACACGTGTGCTGAAGATAGATGTCTCTACGATATCAAAGTTACACAGACTCTAACGCATCATACCTCCTATGCTTTTCTGCTGCTTTTAAAAAGTAAGTCGTTTTTACATGAATTATTGGATATTTGTTTATTTGGATTCAGCCAATCGGCAGACTTTGTTTTCCGTTCGCCGACTGCGCAGAAGATTGCAGAAGATCTCATAGGAATTATTATCTTAATCATTGATAATGACGATTTTGCCCCTCTTTTCAAAGTCAAACAAGGTAGGGAGAAGGAGAAAAATAATTATACAGTATGTGCTGGAACAATCGAAATACCGTAGACCCATCTCTATACAGAACACGTGGAACAATGATCTGTCAATCGGAACCATCCAAAAAATTGAAATTACTATGGATGGATATATTCATTTTCAAATTGAATTATGACTGTTGATTATTTTTTTCCTCATTTTTAATTTTATTTTCATTGATGAACGTCTGTAATTGATGCATATATTTTGATTTTAATTTATTTTAGAATCTGTAATGGGATGAAATATATGGACGGTTCTGATTGATACATCAGCTATCCATGTGTTATATTGAGAGATGGATTTACCTTAATCTTGGTCGTCCGGTTCTACCTTATTGTTTCCTCGGGAGAAGCCGTCACGTGAATGTTTTTACTGACTGACCATCATATCCCGTGTCCATGTTGGCTTCTCGTGGATCCATCCTCACTTTACAAAAATGCTCTTATTCGTGGATGTTAGCATGTAGGTTCATCTAGACCGTCCAGAAATTTTTGGTAACCTACGGCTGAAGTGTATCGTGAAAAGAATGCTTGATTGCATGATTTTAACCGTCTAATTGTGGCCATCGATGGGTTGGTAAAAGAAGAATGGTTCGATGGTCCAGATTGAGCCTTGATCAGCATGATCGATTCAGATTGCGTAGTGTAGCACACTGCACGGACTTATACTGAAAAGCTCTGTGGGCCCAGAATGATGTGTGTGTTTTATCCATGCAGTCAATCCAGTTGGCCAACTCATTTTATGGTATTAGAAAAAAAAATATAAAAAATCCAAATCCGAGGTGGACCACACTACGAGAAACAATGGTAAATTCAACACTAGCCGTTAAAATATGGACAAAAGGAATATACAACTATCAGCTTGATTCAAAACTTTTGTGGCCCCCCAAAAATTTTGTAATGATAGGTATTCAATCACCAGTTTTCTATAGTGTGGTCCACCTGAGATTTGGATCCGCTCATTTTTTTAATTAGGCAAAATGGACGGAACGCATGGATAAGTGGGGCCCACAGCTTTTCCTACGTTTGAGAATATGAGTTCACGTTTGTGCATGCAAATGGGCCACGTACCACTGGCAAATTATTCCACGTCAGGATGTGCAACGTGGAAACGGATTGGCTACTCTCCCTGCCACTAGCCCCCTGGTGGTGGTCGGTGCTATGTGGGGCCCACCATGATGTATATGTTTCATCCATTCCGTTCATCCATTTTTAAAGATTATTTTAGGAATTTATTCTAAAAATTATAGGGATATAAATCTTAGGTGGACCACACCAAAGGAAAACAATAGTGATTGGATATCCACCATTTAAATCCTCCTAAGGCCCACTGTACTGTTTATTTGACATCCAATCTGTTGATTAGGTCATACAGACCCATGTGAAGGGAAAAAACAAAGATTAGCTTAGATCCAAAACTTTTATTGCCCCCAAAAAGCTTTTAATGGTCTCAGTTCATTCAACACTGTTTCCAGTAATGTGGTGCACTTGAGATTGGGATATACCTCATTTATTGTCTCATACCATAAAATAATCTAGAAAAATATATGGGCAGCATGGATGAAATACATACATCATGGTGGGGCCCACGGAGCACTGACCACCAGCCATTGGCTGGTGGCAGGGGAGTTGCCAATCCGTTTCCGTGCAACGTAGAAGCGGATTGGCTGGTGTACCAACACCAGCCTGGCTGATGTGTTGACGTAACCAAGTTCTCTTGGTCCCATCACGAGGTATGTGTTATATGCAAACCTTCTGTTCATTTGGTGAGCTCTTCGTGAGGCTTGAGCCTAAAAATAAGATAGATGTAAAGATCAAGTGGACCACACTGTAAAAAGTAGTGGATGATTGAACGTCTACCATTAAAACCCTTTTGGGATCACGGGAGTTTTGGATAAATATAATATTTATTTTTCCTCTTCATCTACATCTATGTGACATTATTAACATATTGGATGGAAAATAAATATAATGATGGGCCTTATAAATGTTTCAACGGTGTCGTGTGGTCAACTTGAACTTTGGATTGAATTATTTTTATATTCATGTTCGAAAATGATCTCTTTCAATGGATGAACTGTGCAGATATAATAAATACATCATTGTGGAGCCACGTAACTTTGATCTCATCTAAACCGTTTGTAAAAAAGCCCAACTCTGTATTCACATGACACGTACTCACACCAGCCAGGTCGGTAGTGTGTGTACACCAGCCAATCTGCTTCCGTACAATGTTGCCTGCGAAATTGTAGCTTGAGAAGCGTACAAAGACGAGACTCAGACCCTTGAAGTCCAAACCTAGGATGCCATTGTCTAAGCACATCTTCTTAGTGAAATTGTCTTCGTTGAAAGAAAAGGTGACAGCCTCTGAAAAATGTCATAAAAGCAGTCATGAAAAAAGAAGAAGCTTAAGACAACCTTATAGAGGACTTTCTCGTGATTTGTCTGATCAACTTTACCTTTGGATGGAGAGTGATCAATCAAGCTTATATGTCCGTTGTCTTCTCTATCTTAAGCAATACTGTGCTCTCACCACTGGGACGGGTGCAACCCTGGTAGGTTAGGTTAGGTCAGGTTGAAGGTCAAACTCAGCCAACCTAGACCCTACGAGGACCCAACCCATAACCCAATTTGACCCAATTTCCAATCTGAGGTGCTTAACCTGACCCAATTACTTAATATTCAACCCAACCTGATCCAAATATATGTCATTATTTCCAAACTAACGGATGCAGATTTCCTGCGAAAACAAGTTCTAGTGCAAGGATGCTGGGTGGGGCCACAGACATATTTGTGGGAAATCTACACCATTCATCCATTTTGCGAGCTCATTTTAGTACATTTGACAAAAAACGAGGTGGATCCAAAACTCAAGTGGGCCACACAAGAGGGGAAATTAAGGAAAGAAATGTCTAAAGTTGAAACTTTCCTAGGCTCCACCTTGGTGTTTATATGCCATCCAAACCGTTAATAAGGTCATTACTATTGGGATGAAGTGAAAAAATATTAAAAAAAATTAGCTTGATACAAAACATTTATGGCCACAAGAATGTTTCAATGGTTCTCATTGAATCCCCACTTTTCCACTTGAGGTTTGGATCTACCTTATTTTTGGTCTCATGTCCTAAAATGAGCTCCCAAAGTGAATGGATGGTGTAGATTTGCCATAAACATGTAGGTGGGCCCCACCTAACATCCTTGCCAAGGAACTTCCCGCAGAAGGCTTTAGCAGGAAATCCACATCCCAAACTAACATGACTTGGCCTGAATTTGATCAACTAGAACCCAACCCAAATTTATATTTGGTGGCTTTTTCAACCTGAATCCAAACTAATTACCTTAAGAACCCTATTCATCATGACACCGAGTTCGGATTGGGTTGATCAGGTTCAATTTAACTTGAACCTAAGTTGTTGCCCTTGTCATCACCATTTAGACCAGGAATGGAAATTATACAATGAGATTAATGATAGTGGGAATGCTGAAAAGTAAGCCAATTTAAAATTTATAGATATGAAATTATCTCAAATGTGAAACTATGATCATCATCTTTTTTGCATGAAAACACACACTAGGATGAAGATGTTTATTCTTGACCATGAGGGAGGAGAATACTATATACACAATGAGATTTCTAAATTTAGTAGACTAGGAATTCTAAATGGGAAGAAATTTCTTTAGAGCTAAGGCATGTGAGGAGAGAGAAGTGTCTCAAATCAAAATTATACACTTATATTTTATAAACTTTCATCATAAAGATGTCCTATTTAGAAACTAACTCTAATATTTCTTATATTATGGTGGCTAGGGGTGTACACGAACCGAGCTAGCTCGGTTAGCTCACTCGACTCGACTCGAAAAAGCTTGATTCGACTCGGTTCGAAGCCGAGTTCGAGCCGAGTTGAGCTGATTTTTTGAGTTCGAAAATGAGTTCGAGCTGATTTCGAGCAGGCCCAGCTCGACTCGACTCGGATCGAATCCAGCTTGAATCGAACTAGTTCGATGACCCGGTTGCTTTGCCATTGATGTTGCTCACCAACTATTTGATAAAATGACTCAACGAAATGTGGCTGGTGGCAAGGAAGGTGTGTACATGAAACAAATACCTTTTTTCTCTTTGTTTTTTTGTTTTTTTTTTGTTTTTTTTGTTTTTTGTTTTTACGTTGCTTAGAAGGTGTTTGATAAAATACCTGTAAAATCATTGCCTCTGTTTGTAAAACAGTGGGATTTTGAAGTTGCAGTTCAAGTGTTTGTGGAAATGCCTCAATGGCGAACTCGGCTCGAACTCGGCTTGAGCTGGCCCTAGCTGCTGACTGAACCGAGCTGAGCTGGCCAGTCAGGCTCAAGGACTGAGTCGAGCCGAGGTCAGCCAGTGTTTCAGCTGAGGCCAGCTTGACTCGGTTCGACTTGATGTACACCCCTAATGGTGGCAATGAAGTATGTAGGCTTACCATACTCACTCTAATGAGAAAAATGATCATCATCTTTATTGCATGAAAACACACACAAAGATGAAGATAAAGGCTACTAAAGATGTTTATTCTTGACCATGAGGGAGGAGAATACTATATACACAATGAGATTTCTAAATTTAGTAGACTAGGAATTCTAAATGGGAAGAAATTTCTTTAGAGCTAAGGCTTGAGAGGAAAGAGAAGTGTCTCCAATCAAAATTATACGCTTATATTTTATAAACTTTCATCATAAAGATGTCCTAGTTAGAAAGTAACTCTAATATTTCTTATATTATGGTGGCAATGAAGTATGTAGGCTTACCATACTCTAATGAGAAAACTTAATCTACACCTACCAATAAATCCAGTGTGAGACAATCCTCCTTAAGGGATGACATCACACCAAATCACAAATGCACCATAAATGATTTGTGCACATCCTAATTGTTTGTCCAATACCGTTTAATTTCATCACTCTTATTCCATATGTGCACACGCATAAATTGCAGGCTTCGATCGTAACATGCACTTAGCCACTTTCAAGATTGAATGAATTTGTCTTGCCAAATTTGATTAATCAAAGCCTGTTGAAAATATTAATATAAAAATATATAAATATTTAAAAAATAATAATTCATAATAAATTCCAACCGTCAGTTTAATCCAATGCCTTAGATTTGTCTCATATGTATCATCACCACTGTGCAATCATATATGATCTTTCTCTAACCCATCTCCGTAGCCTGATCTTGATTTGATTATTTTTCAGTGTGCTTTTCATCCAATGTAGTGACGACCTTAAGAATGCACACCAAAGAAGCATTACCTCATTTCGATGTAGCGTAGAGTAATAAGGATAAAAAAGTCAGTTATGAGAGTAGCATACTCGCATAACGACTAAATTGGAATTAATCCATCTCTTGTAGGTAATTGGTCTTGGACTCAATTCATATATAACAAATAATTAAGTATTTATTATCTATGCAATCATCATGCGAGATCCATCCTATCAATCAATGGTCCATAATTATTGTAATATTCAGGCTTATACAATTTGGTTGAGTACGAAATGTTGGAATTGTCCTGGAAAACCCATGTTCATTTGCTCTTTTAGATCTTGTTTCCCTTTGACCTAGTTTATACATCGTTTATTAATATCACATAATTATTATATGCGGACATGTTTGTTATTGTTCATTTGAGTTTATGAGGTATAGCCTCTGAGTCCTTAGGCATTGGTTAGATCGGCCAAATACCAAGGAGAGATGTAGTACATGGATATCAATGCCTTGAGCATGACTATAAAAGTACCAATAGTTACTTTTTGTTTTTCATTAATGGTCATCTTGTGTGATGAGACTGATTTGATGTAAAGATGGACAATATCTATCATTAAGCCTGAGTTACTGTCGATGAGCCTTTGCTCTGCCCCACACAAGCATACGTTTGAGCTATGGATGATATGCACAGTTGGATCTTTGGTCACTCATATTAGTGGGATCGCTTGGAAGTTTCTAAATTGGAAGGCCATCATATTTAGGTTAAATGACAGTTATAGATTTGCACTAGCTCCATTCATATCCTTAGACTTGAGGATGTGCGATGAGGTGGCTTGATAGTAGGTGCTTTAGCTTAATTTACAAGGTCACTACATGGCCATTGAAAGTTGGTGATATTGAGTATTTTCATCAAGTCCATTAAGGACCACATGATCCAACATGGCATCCATTTAGTTTACCTAAGAATTCATGTTAGCGAGATGATCTCAAGGTCCGAACCATTTATCAAATGTTTGAAAGGCTGGGCAATATCTTATGTTTTCTATTTGTTTTTTAATTATAAATTACTTCAACCATGGAACTTTGAGTTTTAACCATTAATTTGTTTCAAATCAAGCTTAATGGACAATCAATTATTAAGATCTGATGGTCCATGCCATGGGTGGCATGGGATTCATTTAACGATGGATAACACGGATAGTGAAAGAAATAGATGATTATGTTGCATGGATTATGAAGGTAAATGGACCTCCTTCATAATAGGGTACACAGAGACTTTTTGGGGTGGTGGAGTAACGTAACATTGGATTCTCCAAAAATCGTAAACACTGCTTATAAGATCCTACTAAATGAGGGATTTTAGAGATATAACCTTAAGACACCTAAACCCTTTAGACGTCCCCACCTTGAGAGAGAGAGAGAGAGAGAGAGAGAGAGAGAGAGAGAGAGAGAGATATGATTCTAAATCTCTTTTTTCACCCCCCACTATAGAGAGAGATGTGGGTTCTCCTCCTCGTAAACTTATAATAGATTGGGGAGAGACTCTCTACCCTAAGAGATCATCAGTGGTTGAAACGGGTGGATTGATCCATACTTAGGTTTGATAATAACATTATTTTTACTTATTGAACATGGTTTAATTCATAAATGGAAATTATAAGATTAAAATCTAATCTACAACATAAAAATATGTTCTAAAAATTCTATTCCACATCATTTATCACCCTTAGACATCAACAAGTGGAATCAAAGCCACCCATTTCATGATCAATTGGCTATTTCCCCCTGAAAACACAATTGTTGTGAACCCGTTGTTTGTACAGATCGGCTAAGATGAAATACCATGTAAAGTTTCATAGTCTAAAATTTTAACTCAACTAAATGGACAAGCAGTTTAGAAGAAATATGGTTTTCAATTTAACCATATTGCCACCTATCGAAATTGGAGGTATGATCGTTTATGGACATAAGGGTTGATTTAATCAACTTTATTTCGTTGAACGTGATTTATTGTGGTTTATATGATGAATGGCGAACTAGATAATGATTGTGACCTTGATTTTAATACCCTTCATGTTTATGTACAATTTTATAGAGATGGTGGTTTTTAGGTCATTCTTGAGTTTATATATATATATATATATTCATTTTCCCGATAGGATCATAGATTTCAACTAGTTAAGCATCTTAGAAGGCCTAGATTCATTCCGCTTAAATGAAAATTAAAGATTCGAGGATATATTTCAAGCTATTAAGGTGCATCACAGGCACTCTGTTTCAACACTAAGACAGGAATCGAGTGCCCATGTAGTGTTGGTGGGTGGGTGAGTGTGTGAACGTTATATATATATATATATATATATATATATATATATAATATATATATATATATATATATATATATATATATATATATATATATAAGTGCATCGTAGACACCTTTTAGGAATTACATATCAATATTGGCCTCATTAAAAAAGTGCTACAAGAATAGGAGATTAGATGATTCCAATCCTACACGGATGACCAATGTGGGCCTATGCATGAGGTGATGTGATGTTGTCCTTCTCCCAACCGATTAGAGTGTCTATAAGGGGTGGGTGGGAGAAGGGTGATGTCATAATGATGTCATGGTGACATCACTCTCTTTTCCCATAAGCTTCATTCTAGTATCTATCTCCTCCTTTAATTAAACCACTTAATACTTTTCATTTTAAAAATTCTGAAATCTAATTATTTTAGTTATTCAAATATGTTCAAATAGAAAATATTGAATCTTTGAAAATTTTTAATTTTGAAAATTATAAAAATGATTACCCTTGATGTCCCATTCAATTATGGCTATTAATGTGTACTTTTGTGTGATGGTGGACCACGTTTTGGTAGCCCTCTTGATTTGTCGTCCACATGTTTGGAACATGTGGAGCCACCCACGCATCATAGGTGGCGGCGCCACATGTCCAGCCCATGTGGTGGTGGTGTGGGGCCTTTATCTCAACGTGCATGCTTACGTGATCACACGATCTCGACCGTCAAAGTTAGATTTCCTTTTAATCGTGTGGTTATACGCTTAGCCTCATAAACGTTGAGGGTGCTCTATTTTTATGCATAGATGCATGGTGCAATGCACTAGGGAGAACAAGACAGTCTGAACAAATACCTTATAGTTCATATATATGGTTATGGTACATGATATAATAAATGTAATTATAGTGTAATGTTATTTTCTCACATTATGGGTGTTGTATTGGCATGCCTATCATTTAGGCCCCAATATCATGGGCTTTGTGCCCTTGAATCTTTACTCCTTTTTAGCAATGAGAATGGATACATTTAGAGGTTCTTAGTATTATGCTCTAATATCTTATTATCTAAAAACTTTGTTCCCTAAAATAAGGTGCACTATGTCCACATAATAACTAACACACATATGCATGAGATTATCTGACTCGTTAAAGCTTGTTTAGTCAATTCCTAACACCATGGGCCATTAATTATGCCTTACACCGATGTTAAACCGCGGTAGATATGATCTTAAGATTACTGAATCTATGTTGTCATTTTTTTATATATATACCTAACTTGTGTATGAGACTAACTATGACTTGTGTATGTGACTAGTTATTTCCCTACATAATTAGATACTTGATGCATAGATACTGGGGTAATCGTACACATGTGCAATTATTACCTACAGTTCATGACTAAGGTCAAGATGCCATGGGAGGATGAAATGTATGTGTACATGGAGTTGTATAACAAAATTAGAGTGGAGGCTATGCTGAGAATTGTTATTGAATCTATGTAAAAAAATAAATCCTATGTAATTGCCTATATAACCTTAACATTATGAGAAATCTCATCTCTACATCTAGACGATGAAATCAGAGATATTTCTTTATGTTTGAGGAAGCTGTTCAAATTAAACGTACGAAGACAATCTTGACGACTAGTATTCTAGTAAATGGACTATCTTATTTCCTACTACCCTAGCACATCCTGGTAGTTAGAACCTATAATTGCTTCATCAATAGAAACTAGGAAGAGAGCAAGGGAAGATGATAAATCTCTCTACCTTTGGCATGTGCGATTGGGTCATTGTAACACCCTGAAATTTGGGGGCCGTGCATACACTCGACTCCCAATTTCCCAGGTGCCACTTATAACCAAGTTCTAATGTTTTGCATATAATCCAGTTTAATGAGTAGTATGGAATTGACTGGAACATAAACCACAATCACAACTGGTCTACTGAAATGAAAGCGACTAATGTACACGAGTCTACAAAAAATATCAACGGGCCACACAAGGCGTCGTCCGATAAAATAAAAAAAATGAGATGTCCAAAAGAATAGTGCGCTGAGTCTATTACTCAGCAATCCCATAGTCAGCCTGCTTGATCTACGGTGACCCGCCCATAAGCTGGAAGTAGGATACCTCGTCCTTCTCGTCTATGCTCACACCGCTCGGCTCGTTAAGCTCAACATCACCTGCATCTATTGATGAGTCTAGTTGATATTTTAAAATACCATCCCAGAGTGGGAGTGAGTGATCAACTTAGTGGGTGCCATTAGCCTTAAGTTACATCAAATATCAATTCTATGATGAATTTAATAAAAAACATACATTCACAAATCTCTAACTAATCTTGTTGATGTATATGCATGAATTATGGTATGATGCATGACCTCGCAACAACACTTCCTCGAGAGACTTTGTCTAACGATCGCGCATGACCAACACTCCCTCATTGTGATCTCAACTGCCGAGTTGCCAACCTAACTAATGCAATGCGATCGTGAACGTGTTAGCCAAGTTTTTAGTTAAGTCCGTTCATTCAGCAGGTCGGGAAACTGGTACACCCTGACGACATCAATTCCCTCAATCATTTGCGAGGCCAAGGCCCCTCAACCTGCGAGGCCAGGACCCCGCGATCCTTGATCCCATCGGGGTCCCCATCCCCGATTTCAAGCACATGGGGAGTGCTGAGAAGCGGGATCGCTCGCGGTCACTACGGGGAGGCTCGTCACCTCAGCGTAGGCCGACATCTCGGACATAGTGTCCTATTCCATCATGCCCGACTTATGAGACAGTGGATCAGTTTCTAACAGTTGTCAGCGGGCTTCAGTGAGCGAAGGGTGTTTCAGGTTTCAAACAAGCATGAGTAGGCATGGTTAACAAACATGGTTGGTCAGTCAGTGGATTAGACCGTCCAAGTTCAGGCGAGCACGTACCGCATGACATCGGGCGTAAGCAGCCATATAGTTCCACTACTGTCGCCCATTCGCATCCGCCCAAATTAGTCAGTCTAGTCACAAGATAGTCCAACCAACGGAACCACCTTCACAAATTTCGATTTCCTGACAACCAGAAAATGGGTTGTATTCAATAACACTTCTAGCAATTATGAGTTCATCTTCTAGTACAGGTATAATCATGTGTACAATACATCTAGCATAAAATTTCAAGGTGTTAAAATAAATGCAACTACTCTAGTATCATAAGTTAGATGTGTGTGTGTGTGTGGTGCTGAATTACTTAAGAGTCTAAGGATAACACATCTCTCATAGTACAAAAATACAGCAAGAAATAATGCAATCATACATGCTACAGGGAAGATCATGCAAAAATCAGATTTGATGAAGAACATGCAACACCAATTTCATGCCCAAACATGTTGAAGACCAATCAAACAAAAATTTATCGTTACAAGCAAGTTGGTGGGCCTACCATGTAGGTTCCTAGCTAGAGTTTCCCTAAATCACTCATGCACATCACTCTAACATTCACAATCATTAAATTTATCATAAAATTGGTACTTGGCCACCTAAGGATAATGGTCCGCACCTATGGATCGTTGAGAGCTTGCGGAAACAACCTAGGGGCGCCGAACTTGTGGGTCGATTTGCTGAGGTTCTGAGTAAAATGCATCCACATGTTAGGATACATGCATGGACCTAACTTGATAAAATGAATTTATGGGAAAGATGGTGATTACCTCTAAATTAGTTGAGATTTGTTTTCGTGGTTGTGGATGTGAGATCCCTTGGGAAATAGGAAGGAGATTCTTCAAGGCCTAAGTCCCTTGGGCCCCACCTTCTTCTACACTCTTTTCTTCTCTCTTCTTTGTCCTTTCTCTCTCTCTTCTCTCTCTTGCTGTTGGAATTGCCGTGGGAGTGGGTGAGAGTGGGTGCGGGTGAGAGTGGGTGCCTAAGGATCATACATCCTGGATTTTTGGGTCAAATGACCTTAAGTTCTATTAATTCCCTTCAATGACCTTGTGGGATCCCTCTTTGGCTGCTGAGGCTGCCCTTTCACCCCCCTGGCCACCAAATTTGTAGTGTAAGTGCCCCATGACCCGATGAAGGACTGTGCAAAATTTGAAGGCAAACGGATGCGGCGTTTTATCGTACGGGTCTGATCTTTAAATGGCCTTGTGGGGTCTATTTATGGTTGTTGGGGCTACTCTGATGGCCCCCCGGCCATGAAATTTATAGGATAAGTGTCCCATGGCCCGATGAAGGGTCGTGCAAAATTTGAAGGTAAACGAATGTGGAGTTTTACCGTAAGGGGCCGATTTGCGATCGGTTATCGTTCCACGATCGGGGTTCAGAATTTGTCGACGGGTGTAGAGAAATGTTTTCGGCCCTCACCGTAAATTTAGAAGAGATCCGACGGCTGGAATGCCTCATATCTCTTTTCAAATAAGAGGGCCGTGATTTGTAATCCTAAACTTTAGGCTAAGGCTGGGGCAAGTCGCACTTGACAAGTGCCGACTGGATAGTGTGGATATTTCATTTCCAGGCGCCCTCTGGGTCCGTAATTCGTGTCGGACCACAAGCCCAGCGAGGTCCACTGTCTCCCCAAATTTAGATTTTTTTGACCTTCCTTGGCCGTTGCACGGCCCGCACAGACATTTGCCAAGTATAATCAGGCGAACCGGCTTTACGGCTCGCACACGGTCCAACCATAATCAAACTCGACTGCATTAATAGGATAACCCGGGTTAATTTGTTAGTGGCATCCCTCACACGAACGGTTTAATCGAGAAGTCCTGCGACAGTTCTGACGTGGACGCCACAGGATACTGTTCTGGTTGGGCCGGGTGTTACAATCTACCCCCCTTATAAATAAATTTCGTCCTCAAAATTTTTGTACCTATTCGAATTGCTGGAGCAGGCTTGGATAATGCTTGCGGACTTCTACTTCCGTCTCACAAGTGGCCTCCTCTTCATCGTGGTGCGTCCACAACACCTTGACTAATGGAATGACCTTGTTGCGTAGCACTTGCTCATTCCTATCTCGTATTTGAGTAGGTCGGAGGATAGATGTGGCATTTTCCTTGAGCTCCACATGTTCCCACTTGATGATGTACGAAGGGTCGGGGATGTACTTCTTTAACATTAAAACATGAAAGACGTTGTGCACTCCGGCGAGTGGCGTGGGTAGGGCCAGGCGATAAGCAACTGGACCCACACGGTCTAGGATTTGAAAGGGCCCAATGAATCGTGGCATGAGCTTCCCCTTCTTGCCGAAGCGTACAACTCCCTTCATTGGTGAAATCTTGAGAAATACGTGGTTCCCTGCTTCAAATTCCAAGTCTCTCCGCCTCATGTCGGCGTAGCTTTTCTGTCTGCTTTGGGCCGTTAAGAGGCGGCATCAGATAATCTCAATCTTCTCAGTCGTCATTCGCACAAAGTCCGGCCCTAACAAGCTTTTCTCGCCAATTTCTACAATACACTCAACCCACTACATCATTATTCTTTAATCCTAAAGATCAGCAAAGAAACAAGATGAGAGAGTCCCCATATATTCCAGTTCCCCATGCATTGTAGGAGCTTCTTTACCAACTATATGACAGTCCATATAGTACAGCTGGTGTAGAAGGTTTAAGGACATTAAATAGCATGAAAAGAGTCCAGATTTTGCCATACCTCTCAGCATACTGGCGATGAGTATTTGCTGGTGTACAACGGACTGTACAGACTCTTTAAGCTGTGCAATTGCATATATAGGCCTCGAAACATGGCTTGCATGCTTGTGTATAGATCCTTAAAGAAGCCACCGATTGGTCCCTTAGGACCATTTAATGCAATCTTACATGAGATCCATCTGGCCCAGACGTATCACCCTCCTTACAGGACCCATCTTTGATCTTCTTTGTATTTTTGAAAGATGAAATTTATTAGGCCAACGCCAAAAACAAGCAAAGGGAAAAAAAAAAAAAGAGAGAGGGGGGGGGGGGGGGGGGGTGGGGGGGGAGGGGGGTTACTTACAAAAGCTGAGAGACTAAAAATAAAATACAACAACAGCCAGCCCCCTAACTGAAAACCCCCAAACAACTTAAGAGAAAAGACCCCTCAAGGCGCCCAATCACGAAACAGGAGGGCCTTGCTGAGGACCCTTGACGCCAGACTACTATAATTGCAAAAGCATCGGTTATTCCTCTCTCCCAAATGGACCAAAGAACCACGAGAAGAATCAACCTCCACTTCTTCCGACCTAAACATCCCCCATCCGCTCCATGCCAAGCGTCCACGAGATCTTCCATAGATAGGAGCATCACTCAAGAGATCTTCCAAGACTCCAAACCAATACTTGCAGGAAAAGAACAATGCAAAAACAAATGGTCTATTGATTCTGCATGTTGCTTGCATAACAAGCACATATTTGGAAGTATCATCCCCCTTTTCTGAAGGTTATCGATCGTAAGAACTTGACCTCTCCCTCCTAGCCAAGTGAACACCGCGACCTCCAAACATCCAAACTGCTCTTGTAAGACATCCATACACTGGGTCTTTCAGAGCCGAAAGGGAGTCATAGAGGGAACAAACGGAGGAGGATCCTGACGCACTAAGGTTCCAAACCAGCGAGTCTTCCGCTTTTGGGGATAACGAAGTTCCCTGCAAGCGAGACAGCAAGTTAGCTAAGCTCTCAATTTCGTTATCCCGCAAGTTCCTCCTAAAATGAGGCAAACATATCCAAACTCCCCCATTTAAAGCAAAGCAAGAGGCTACTGATGCTCGCAAGTCAGAACATAAGGAAGCGAGATCCGAAAAAGCATCTGAAAGTGTTTTATCCCCCACCTAGTCTGATCTTTGTTGCACATGACCGAACAATCATCTCTGATCTTTGTTGCGCATGACCGAACAATCATGTTGGAACTACTACTACACTGATTTGGATGATGTCATTCTTATTTCTATCCTTGTCTTCCCGTACATTCATTTTCAGATTCTCATCTCTGCCTATGCTGCCTTCTAATCACCAAACAGTTTGCCCCATGTAGCACTAGAGGCCTAGTTCCCTATTTGTTATGAATAAGAACTTCCCTATTCAGAACTTAGTTTGTAGATGTGGGGCCCATAGTTGGTCTATCCAAGCCATTGATTTGAAGGCCCTCATCATGGATGGACCCTTCCCCAAAATCTCCTAAATTGGAAGATCGTAGCCATCATCTTTCCTCCATTGAATGTGGTTTGTTCGTGCATTTCCTTTTAATCATGTATTTGCATGCCAACAATGGGAAGGATTGGAGTTGAGCAATTGAGAGGATATTCTGGGAATGGTACATCCATGACGAGGGCCACCAGATAAATGGTTTGGATGGACCAGCCATCGGCCCCACATGTACAAACTAAATTCGGAACGAATATGGAACTTAGCCTCTATAGCCTTGTAAGTTTTGTCTCATGATATTTTCACTTAAGTTTCATGGGCATGGGTCCTTGCTCTTGCCCGGGTGGTAGACTCTCAGGAGTTTCAACTCCCGGTCAAGGGTTCGAGTACCCATAGGTGGTGAAATTCCACCAGTGTGAGTGTGTGGGGTGTGTAAAAAAAATAAATAAAAAATGACACCCTAGAGGCACTTCATCCACCATGCTCTAATTCTATGGAAAATCCTTGTTGATTTCCTCATCCTCTTTAATTGTAGAGAGAAGTTAATGAAACGAATTGCTTTGATGGATCATCATCGACTCCAGCTTGCTAAAGTTTGGACCCTTGGAGCTTGGCTGAAGAGAGTCAGCTCAGCCAAATTATGAGTTGATTAGTGAATTTCGAATGTCAATTGGCAATTGCCAACCTTCATGTTTCAAGGTCGATTTTTTAGGCATTGTGGATTTTTATTTTTATGTTCCTTGTGGCTGATTCTTAAGTTCTTTTGTTGAAATAGAAATTTGTTTGATCGCTTGGTTTCTTCTAGCCTTCCCATCTACATGCATGAGATCCAGTGGTCCATCAGGTAGGACTCGTGCATGTAGATTTAGTAGCCAAAAGATCAGGCTGGCGAATTGGCACTGGTGGAAATCATACTCATGGGACTAAGTTGTTTATAGCTGTGGCCCACCTGATGAGCAAGGCAGTCTACTTTTTGGACCAGGGCATTTAGACAGTTTAGCCCATCAGGTGGAAGGTATTGGGTTTTCGCCACACGTGCCAGCGTGTAGATGGCTGGGCTATACACACCTAACAATAGAAAGCCTTTTTTGGGAGATCGCCACACGAGCCGATCCCAATTAGTTGGGATAGGGCTTAGATGACAACGACGATGATGGTGAAATCCTGCGTCATGATTCATTATATTGTTTCCGATATTTGGAAAACCCATGTGGCATTATACTCAAAGGGCGAAACTTTACATTTTGGGTTTTAAAATTCCCAATTGATGATTCTATGCATGATTTCCTGAAAGGTGAGAAATAAATATATGATGCTGATGTAATTTCTTTCCTTGTGCTTTATGAACTGGTCTGGACTAGCTTCCCGAATGGCATTCAGAACCCCGCTGAGCTCGAGAAAAGCATCAATATGATCCCGGGCGTATAGTTGAAAACGGTTAAGTTGCAAGTTTTGCACTCCCAACTTGGTTCATTTCTACCTTACTGCAATTTTTGTTAAATGTATATGTCATTGAATTCGCATTCAAATGTATCGAATTCACATTCAAATGCCTACATGCATGCATGTATCCAACTACACATGTTACTGCAGACATAGGTGTGCAACTTGATCCGGTTGGGTCAGGTCGAGGGTCAACCCAAGCCCAACCCGACCTGATTTCCAACCCTAGGTGCCCAACCCCAAGTCATACCCGACACAAATACATCTAATCAATTCCCAACCTGTCCCGAATTTGCTCAACCTGAATTCAAATTGGATTGGAATTTTTCATCCTGAACCCAACCTGAGGAACTTGACAATCCGACTTGAATTCAGGTTGGGTCGGTCAGGTTCAGGTTGGCCCAAACCAAGTTGCAGCCCTATACACACATGCAAGTACACGGCCAAAACATGCATGTTTCATTGCCTGAAGTAGATATCTAAATGCAAACATGCATGCATTTTCTCTCACTCATCCAAGTATCGAATGCATCTAGGCCTACGTATACATGATCGATCGAACACACATTCTAATTCCTACATGCATGCATGCATCACATGCATGTACATATCCAAAACATAATGCATGCCTCGCATGAGGTACATGTACTCGTCACAGCGCGTTCATCACTATTGACAGGCACATACTCTAGTAGCTAATTCCGTTTTATTTGGGCCGAAATATTTCGTACAGGTCATGAAACTATAATGGATGATATTACCGATGCATTTCAACTATGCATGTCACGCGGCCAGTTTCAGCCAAATCCACAACCATGGATTCTGGTGTGATTGTTTGGAAAAGAAATTGGAATTTCTTTTCCAACCATTTCTTTGGCCAGAAAATGGGAGCCCACAGATGAAAACAGTTCCTTTTTTTTTTCTTTCTCTGATTATTATTTTTTAAAATTAGTCGGGACCTCTCAAAGAGAGATGAGTCCTCCAAAAATAGGTGTATGCCGCCTTGAGTGGCGAGCACCAGTGTTCAAAATATTGGTATTGCGTTACATATCGAACCCTTGGGATACGGATATGTATAGGCTATCGCATGAGATATATTGGTTGTATCGCGTAATATATCGTTGTTGTTGGAAACATGGAAAAACATTGGGAAGTTGGTCAAATTTTTCAATGAAACTTCAATGATTGTTAAAAAAGATATCAATACATATTTATAAATCAAAATATTAAATTTTTTTTTTATATAAAAAAGTGCACATAATAGGTTTTCTTTGTATGAGGTCCTAATCTATGTGATGTCTAACTGAATTGATGCTATTATATTCAAAGTCTATTCATATACTTTAAAATGTGTGGAAACATGAGCAATATATTCAAAAGCAAAAGAAGAATCACTAGATCAAGTTGCATACATGTTTGATTTTATGTTTGAACACAGATTATAACTAATTTGTGAGAATTTGGGAAAATTTGATTTTTTTTTTTTTTTTTCGATTTCCATAATTCGGCCCATTTCCTCCAAATCTCGAAATCGAAGCTCCCAATCTATAATTTTTCATGTAAAACATGCGAATAATGGATTTATAATAATTTGATACTAATTTAATATGATTTACAGAAAGAAAAAAAAAATGATCGAAAGTCGAAAATGCTCACCAAATCGAATATGTGAGATATATCCTACTACTTGTGCATTTTGTATCGTACAAGTAGGATATAAGATACATCGTGGGATATATCGGCCGATATTATTGATACTTAAAACATTGCCCTTAAGTTTGATTGGTACACGGGGATCACATACAACTAACTCCATATGCACATCTCAACTTTGTCCACCCAGTCCAAATTCTCTCAGTAACATCCGTCTTAGTCTCTCCACTCTTATGAATTATCAACCAATATGTCAAAAATGCTCATTTTGGGTTACTTCTTGGTCAAGCACACAGTATCCTTCGCATTCTGCTCACCATCTCTCTACACATGTACCATATTGAATTGGGTTTCGTATCTTATTTGAGTGCCTTTATATGCAGGCATTGTTTCCGGTATCGCAGCGTCCGTGCTGGTTGCCCTGCAAGATGGAGATGATGTCACGGTGATGGATCTGTCGGAATTTGTAAAGGTGGTCATCAACTAGACAGGCGTGACTCATAAGGATCTGTTGGAATTTGTAGAAATTGTCAACAGCTAGACAAACGTGACTTTTAGTTAGATTTCTCATTGTAGATTGGGCTTGCTAGTTAGACAGAGGAGATTTCTACTTAGTAGATTGAGATTTCTTAGATATGGAATTTTGTAACTCTTGAGATTGAGAAGAATAAAAAGGCCCAGTAAAACATGGCGCAGTGAGAGTACTTTTGGCCCCTAGTGTTGTATGTATATTAAGTGTGGATATACAATCTCTCTCTCTCTCTCTCTCTCTCTCTCTCTCTCTCTCTCTCCCTTCCCCCCGTCCTTCCAGACCTGGTTTAATCAGGGTTGGATCTTGTCATGACAGTGTGTATTTGGAATCCAACCTGTCCAGAGGAATCGCCCAGCGCTGAAATTTGAACCACCAAAAACTTAGGTTGATCCAACCATCACTTATGACACCTCATGAATTTGGAAGTTTTTTGGATGGTTGTCCATTGTTTTCTAAAAGTGGGACCCACCGTGTTGTGAATATGCCCGTCAATCCGTGAGTTATCAGTTCTGTAAAACCCATGCAAAATGACGGGATGCCCGAAAATCAGGCCTATAAATTTATTAGGTGAGCCATGGCATTGAAAACAATGGACAACTATCCAAAAACCTCCAAATTTGCGTGGTGGCCCGTTTGATTCGTAGATCTTTCTGATTTTGGGGGGTGTCCAGGTTAGAAGGTGGGGTGACCCAGCTGGACAGACACAATTCAACCTGGTGGGCCCGACAGATGGATGGAGATGGAGAGTGTTGGCATTGTTAAACTTCATTTTTTTAAAATAAGGAATTTAGGTGGCCCACATTTTTCAAACAGTATACACTAATTTTATATGGTTTGGCAATCTAGACCATTTGTATGTCGAGCCCATGGTGGAAAGGAGAATGCCCCAAAAATCTCTTAGAATCGAAGATTTCAATTGACCAATATTTGGACTTTTTTGATCATGTGAGAGTTTTGATCCAACAGTGCCTAGTCGAGTTGGGGTGGGGCCCACCTTGAGGTGTCAGAGATCTGAACCGTACATCTTCGGCAGTGCTGTCTCCAAGAAATGGGACGCCCCAAAATTGGAAGTGATTTGCCTGTGGCTGGGTTCCAAGAATCCCTTGTAATCCCTCAAGTGGTGCATTGAAAATGTGTTGTAGGTGCGCATTATCAGATGTGGGTCCACATGATTTTTGTGATTCCTTGCATAAAGTGATGATTTTACTTGCTTCAATGTGGGCCTCTGATCCGACACACAAACACCGTCCATCTCATGTTTCATTGTGCCATGTCAGGGGTTATAAAACCACTAATCCCACCCGAGTTCAGGTGGGCCCCACACAGAAACCAACATGGCATCCCCTCTCCATTGTTGCCTGTAGTGGGCCCACCTGAGTTATGAATCTGGCTGGTTTTGGGACATGGGCCTAACAGCATGGGGTACACCTTATCAACGTTCGACTTTATGGAACGATTTATGGAACATAGAGGTTAATTGATAGAGGTGTACCCGCGTGTGACCACGTGTTTTGGACCCATCGACACTGTGGGTCCCACATTTATACATAAGGGGCAGTTGAAAAAAGAAGAAGAAAGAAATAAATAAATAAAAACTTAAAGAGAAGACTCTCAACTCCTTTAGTTCATATGAAAGACTATCAAGCTAATGAACTAACGACTCTTTTTGGACCAACACGGGATAAATCAAAAGATGCTTATAGAAGAAATCTTACGCAGTAATGGCGGTACGCGTTATTGAAGGTGTGGTCTGCAAAATATGAAAAAAATAAAATTAAGAAGAAGAAAAAGAAGAAGCCTCGAATATCAGATTTAAATAGTCGAGCGGTAAAAGATTTCATTCAGACAAATGAGTTCATCTCATTTTAGTGAGATGAACTCATTTTTATGCGTCCTGCAAACGGGTCCTTAGTTTTTAATTCACTATTCACAATTTCATAATCAATCTGAATTAGTTCATACTAAACCATGCGTGGCTTAATCTTTTAGGCAAGTGTATGACTACTGACAAAATCAATATATTAGCAACTTGCATTCTTGTTTATTGGAATTTATTCGTGCTCCAGATACTTTGAGGGCCTGTTTGGATTAGTAATTTATACAAGAATTATATGGTACATTAGCAATTATTTCAATATGCTTTACTTCAACCTTGAAGTCCGCCGAGTTTGACCATGCAGTTATGTAGAGCTATGCTGTTTGGATACAGATTGTAGAACAGAGAATTGCAACCTTTTTTATCCTTTACATGTTTGCAACCGCGTGGACCCTTTGCATGTTTGGTTGAATGGTCTTTGAGAGGAGATTACGCCGCCTGCATTTACCTCAAACACAGACCACTAGTTTTCGACTAATTTAAAGGGATTTTGATCGCTCTAAAATGGAATTGATATGACAGCTTGGAAAACGCTTGTTTTAAGTAATCATTGCTTCTTTAATGGTAAATATACCTTAATTTACTATTCCAAACAAGCCCCGAGTGAAATTAGTAGACTCTGAACTTCTGCAATATTTTTCAAATGGGGTTGTCAATGGGCAACACCTGGGGTTGACTTCGACCCAAATTTCAACTATTTGGGGCAGACTTATGGGCTGGGATATTCGGTTTTATTTTTTGCTTGGCCCGTTGACAACCTCATTTCGAAACGCATTATCAAGAAATAAAACTTACAACTTGCAAATGCAAACCACAAATGAGATTGAAATTTGACTACATGTCATTCTAATATATGCATACATAAGAGAATCATCAGATTTCAAGGGGTTGAGTTTCGCTACAGAAAGCTCATGTACGTACTGGACAGGCCGTGCTAGAATGGCACTGAGCTAGTGGCAGGGGAGTAGTCGATCCGTTTCCAGGACCTTCTACGTGGCGTGTAGATGAGCTTTACTGAAAAATTGCATGTTGAAAAATAATGATTTCAAGAAATCACATATAAAAAATTTGCAGTTGTATATGGAAATCACGACAGAAAATGTACTATTAATCAATCCAATTGTTTCATACGAAGATTGAAAGTAATAAAAAACCTAATACAATAATAAGAGGAAATATTCAAGAAATGCTCTGATCTACTAAGACGATGGGCATCTTGCATTCGGTGCACCAATAGAGCATTTGATCTGTGATCGAATTCGATCCACAGTCCACATGTTCTGCCAATCGTCTCAGCTGATGGAAATGACGACAAGACATGTTAATCAATTTAATGGTTTCATATAAAGATTCAAAAGTAATAAAAACCCAATCTAATAATAAAGACTCAAGAAATGTAAATTTTGAAAATAAATGAAAATGTTTGAGAAAATACTACCAGTGAACTGATCCGATGAGACGATGTAAATCCGGCATCGTTTGCACCCATAGAACTCCATTCGATTTAATCGATTCAATCTACTGTTCAAATCGCGTGGAGAGAAAATAGAGTTACTGAGAAGGAGAAATCGGACGTAGAAGCCGATGAAAGGGAAGATGAGCGTGGAGAGAAAATGGAGTTACCGAGAAGGAGAAATCAGTAACTCCATTTTCTCTCCAAGCTCATCTTCCCAGATGCCGGATTTACATCGTCTCATCAAATCAAATCGAAGCCGATAGAAGTGAAGATGAGCGTGGAAAGAAAATGGAGTTACTGAGAAGGAGAAATAGGACGATTCTTGAAATCTTGGAGTTGGTAGGGTACGGGAAGAAATGGAATAATCTTGGAGTTTGAAGGGTACAGTAAGAAATAGCATCTTGTAACTCGAAAAGTATTTGTGGAGGGAAGAACATGTAACAGTTGTATGAACTAATAATATGAATTAGTTCATACCCATCCATGCAAGGCTTAATCTTTTAGGCAAGTGTATGACTACTGTGGGTCCCACATTTATATATAAATGGGAAGTTGAAAAAAGAAGAAGAAAAAAAGAAATAAATAAAAACTTAAAGAGAAGACTCTCAACTCCTTTAGTTCATATGAAAGACTATCAAGCTAATGAACTAACGACTCTTTTTGGACCAACACGGGATAAATCAAAAGATGCTTATAGAAGAAATCTTACGCAATAATGGTGGTACGCGCTATTGAAGGTGTGGTCTGCAAAATGTGAAAAAAAAAAATTAAGAGGAAGAAAAAGAAGAAGCCTCAAATAGCAGATTTAAATAGTCGAGCGGTAAAAGATTTCATTCAAACAAATGAGTTCATCTCATTTTAGTGAGATGAACTCATTTTTATGCGTCCTACAATCGGGTCCTTAACTTTTAATTCACTATTCACAGTTTCATAATCAATCTGAATTAGTTCATACCTACCCGTGCATGGCTTAATCTTTTAGGCAAGTGTATGACTACTGATAAGATCAATCTATTAGCAACTTGCATTATTGTTTACTGAAATTTATTCATGCTCCAGATACTTTGAGGGCCAGTTTGGAATGGTAATTTATACAGGAATTATATGGTACATTAACAATTATTTCAATATGTTTTACTTCAACCCTAAAGTCCACCGAGTTTGACCATGCAGTTACGTAAAGCTACGCTGTTTGGATACAGATTGTAGAAGTGAGAATTGTAACTTTTTTTTTTATCCTTTACATGTTTGCAACCGTGTGGACCCTTCGCATGTTTGGTTGAATGGTCTCTGAGAGGAGATTATGCCGCCTGCATTTACCTAAAAAACAGACCACTAGTTTTCGACTAATTCAAAGGGATTTTGATCGCTCCAAAATGGAATTGATATGACAGCTTGGAAAATGCCTATTTTAAGTAATCATTGCTTCTTTAATGGTAAATATACCCTAATTTACTATTCCAAACAGACCCCGAGTGAAATTAGTAGACTCTCAACTTCTGCAATATTTTCCAAATGAGGTTGTCAATGGGCAGCACCCAGGGTTGGCTTTGACCCAAATTTGAACTATTTGGGGCAGACTTATGGGCTTGGATATTCAGTTTTGATTTTTGCTTGGCCCTGGCCTGGCCCGTTGACAGCCCCATTTCGAAACGCATTATCAAGAAATAAAACCTACAACTTGCAAATGCAAACCACAAATGAGATTGAAATTTGACTACATGCCATTCTAATATATGCATACATAAGAGAATCATCAGATTTCAATGGGTCGAGTTTCGCCGCAGAAAGCTCATGTACGTGCAGGACAAGCCGTGCTAGAATGACACTGGGCTAGTGGCAGGGGAGTAGTCGATTCGTTTCCCGGACCTTCTACGTGGCGTGTACATGAGCTTTACTGAAAAATTGCATGTTGAAAAATCATGATTTCCAGAAATCACATATAAAAAATTTACAGTTGTATATGGAAATCACGACAGAACATGTTATTAATCAATCCAATTGTTTCATACGAAGATTAAAAGTAATAAAAAACCTAATACAATAATATGATGAAATATTCAAGAAATGTTCTGATCTGCTGAGATGATCGACAACTTGCATTCGGTGCACCAATAAAGCATTTGATTTGTGATTGAATTCGATCCATAGTCCAGATGTTCTGCCAATCGTCTCAGCAGATGGAAATGACAACATAACATGTTAATCAATTTAATGGTTTTATATAAAGATTCAAAAGTAATAAAAACCCAATCTAATAATAAAGACTTAAGAAATGTAAATTTTGAAAATAAATGAAAATGTTTGAGGAAATACTCTAGCAGTGAACTGATTCGAGGAGACGATGTAAATCCAGCATCGTTTGCACCTATAGAACTCCATTCGATCTGATCGATTCAATCGACTGTTCAAATCGCGTGGAGAGAAAATGGAGTTACTGAGAAGGAGAAATCGAACATAGAAGCTGATGAAAGGGAAGAAGAGCGTGAAGAGAAAATAGAGTTACCGAGAAGAAGAAATCAGTAACTTCATTTTCTCTCCACGCTCATCTTCCCTGATGGCGGATTTACATCGTCTCTTCAGATCAAATAGAAGCCGATGGAAGGGAAGATGAGCGTCGAGAGAAAATGAAGTTACTGGGAAGGAGAAATCGGATGATTCTTGAAATCTTGGATTTGGTAAGGTAGAGGAAGAAATGGAATAATCTTGGAGTTGGAAATGTACGGGAAGAAATGGAACCTTGTAGCTCGAAAAGTGTTTGTGGAGGGAAGAACATATAACAGTTGTATGAATTAATAATCTGAATTAGTTCATACCTACCCATGCATGGCTTAATCTTTTAGGCAAGTGTATGACTACTGTGGGTCCCACATTTATACATAAAGGGGCAGTTGAAAAAAGAAGAAGAAAGAAATAAAAAAATAAAAACTTAAAGAGAAGACTCTCAACTCCTTTAGTTTAGAAGAAAGACTATCAAGCTAATGAACTAACAACTCTTTTTGAACCAACACGGGATAAATCAAAAGATTCTTATAGAAGAGATCTTACGCAGTAATGGCGGTACGCGTTATTGAAGGTGTGGTCTACAAAATGTGAAAAAAAATTAAGAAGAAGAAAAAGAAGAAGCCTCGAATAGCAGATTTAAATAGTCGAGCGGTAAAAGATTTCATTCAGACAAATGAGTTCATCTCATTTTAGTGAGATGAACTCATTTTTATGCGTCCTGCAAACGGTCCTTAGCTTTTAATTCACTATTCATAGTTTCATAATCAATCTAAATTAGTTCATACCTACCCGTGCATGGCTTAATCTTTTAGGCAAGTGTATAATTACTGACAAGATCAACCTATTAGCAACTTGCATTGTTGTTTATTGAAATTTATTCGTGCTCCAGATACTTTGAGGGCTTGTTTGGATTGGTAATTGATGTAGGAATTATATGGTACATTGATAATTATTTCAATATACTTTACTTCAACCCTGAAGTCCGTCGAGTTTGACCATGCAGTTACGTAGAGGTACGCTGTTTGGATACAGATTGTAGAAGAGAGAATTGCAACATTTTGTTATCCTTTACATGTTTGCAACCGTGTGAACCCTTCGCATGTTTGGTTGAATGGTCTCTGAGAGGAGATTACGCCGCCTTCATTTACCTCAAACACAGACCACTAGTTTTCGACTAATTGAAAGGGATTTTGATCGCTCCAAAATGAAATAAATATGACAGCTTGGATAACGCTTGTTTTAAGTAATCATTGCTTCTTTAATGGTAAATATATCCTAATTTGCTATTCCGAACAGTCCTCGAGTGAAATTAGTTGACTCAGAACTTCTGCACTATTTTCCAAATGTGGTTGTCAATGGGCAGCACTAGAGGTTGGCTTCGACCCAAATTTGAACTATTTGGGGTAGGCTTATGGGCATGGATATTCAGTTTTATTGTTTGCTTGGCCCTGGCCTGGCCTGTTGACAACCCCATTTCAAAACGCATTATCAAGAAATAAAACTTACAACTTGCAAATGCAAACTACAAATGAGATTGAAATTTGAATACATGTCATTCTAATATATGCATATATAAGAGAATCATCAGATTTCAAGGGGTCGAGTTTTGCTACAGAAAGCTCATGTACGTGCTGGACAGGCCGTGCTAGAATGACACTGCGGCTAGTGGCAGGGGAGCAGCCGATCCGTTTCCAGGACCTTCTACGTGACGTGTACATGATCTTTACTGAAAAATTGCATGTTGAAAAATTATGATTTCAAGAAAACACATATAAAAAATTTGCAGTTATAGATGGAAATCATGACAGAACATGTTATTAATCAATCCAATTGTTTCATACGAAGATAAAAAGTAATAAAAAACCTAAAACAATAATAAGAGGAAATATTCAAGAAATGCTCTGATCTGCTGAGACGATGTGCATCTTCCATTCGGTGCACCAATAGAGCATTTGATCTGTGATCGAATTCGATCCACAGTCCAGATGTTCTGCCAATCGTCTCAGCTGATGGAAATGACGACATGATATGTTAATCAATTTAATGGTCTTATATAAAGATTCAAAAGAAATAAAAACCCAATCTAATAATAAAGACTCAAGAAATGTAAATTTTGAAAATAAATGAAAATGTTTGAGGAAATACTCTAGTAGTGAACTGATCCGATGAAACGATGTAAATCTGGCATCGTTTGCACCCATAGAACTCCAATCGATCTAATCGATTCAATCTACTGTTCAAATCGCGTGGAGAGAAAATGGAATTACTGAGAAGGAGAAATTAGACGTAGAAGCCGATGAAAGGGAAGATGTGAGTGGAGAGAAAATGGAGTTACCGAGAAGGAGAAATCAGTAACTCCATTTTCCCTCCACGCTCATCTTCTCTGATGCCGGATTTACATCGTCTCCTCAGATCAAATCGAAGCCGATGGAAGGGAAGATGAGCGTGGAGAGAAAATGGAGTTACCGAGAAGGAGAAATCGGACGATTCTTGAAATCTTGGAGTTGGTAGGGTACGGGAAGAAATGGAATAATCTTGGAGTTGGAAGGGTACGGGAAGAAATGGAGTCTTGTAGCTTGAAAAGTGTTTGTGGAGGGAAGAGCATGTAACAGTTGTATGAACTACTAATCTGAATTAGTTCATACCTACCCATGCATGGCTTAATCTTTGAGGCAAGTGGATGACTACTGTGGGTCCCACATTTATACATAAAGGGGCAGTTGAAAAAAGAAGAAGGAAGAAAGAAATAAATAAAAACTTAAAGAGAAGACTCTCAACTCCTTTTGTTCAGATGAAAGACAATTAAGCTAATGAACTAACGACTGTTTTTGGACCAACACGGGATAAAACAAAAGATGCTTATAGAAGAAATCTTACGCAGTAATGGCGGTACGCGTTATTGAAGGTGTGGTCTGCAAAATGTGAAAAAAATAATTAAGAAGAAGAGAAAGAAGAAGCCTCGAATAACAAATTTAAATAGTCGAGCAGTAAAAGATTTCATTCAGACAAATGAGTTCATCTCATTTTAGTGAGATGAACTTATTTTTATGCGTCCTGCAAACGGGTCCTTAGCTTTTAATTTTCTATTCACAGTTTCATAATCAATCTGAATTAGTTCATACCTATCCGTGCATGGCTAAATCTTTTAGGCAAGTGTATGACTACTGACAAGATCAACCTATTAATAACTTGATTCTTGTTTACTAGAATTTATTCGTGCTCCAGATATTTTGTGGGCCTGTTTGGATTGGTAATTTATATAGGAATTATATGGTACATTATCAATTATTTCAATATGCTTTACTTCAACCCGGAAGTCCGCCGAGTTTGACCATGCAGTTACGTAGAGCGACGTTGTTTGGATACAGATTGTAGAAGAGAGAATTGCAACCTTTTTTATCTTTTACATGTTTGCAACCGTGTGGACCCTTCGCATGTTTGGTTGAATGGTCTTTGAGAGGAGATTACGCCGCCTGCATTTACCTCAAACACAGACCACTAGTTTTTGACTAATTTAAAGGGATTTTGATCGCTCCAAAATGGAATTGATATGACAGCTTGGAAAACACCTATTTTAAGTAATCATTACTTCTTTAATGGTAAATATACCCTAATTTACTATTCCAAACAGGCCTCGAGTGAAATTAGTAGACTCTGAACTTCTGTAATATTTTCCAAATGGGGCTGTCAATGGGCTGCACCTGGGGTTGGCTTCGACCCAAATTTGAACTATTTAGGGGCAGACTTTTGGGCTTGGATATTCAGTTTTGATTTTTGCTTGGCCCTGGCCTGGCCCGTTGATAACCCCATTTCGAAATGCATTATCAAGAAATAAAACTTAAAACTTGTAAATGCAAACCACAAATGAGATTGAAATTTGACTACATGTCATTCTAATATATGCATACATATGAGAATCATCAGATTTCAAGGGGTTGAGTTTTGCTACAGAAAGCTCGTGTATGTGCTGGACAGGCCGTGCTTGAATGGTAATGGGTTAGTGGCAGGGGAGTAGTTGATCCGTTTCCCGGACCTTCTACGTGGCGTGTACATGAGCATTACTGAAAAATTGCATGTTGAAAAATCATGATTTCAAGAAATTACATATAAAAAATTTGCGGTTGTAGATGAAAATCACGACAAAAAATGTTATTAATCAATCCAATTGTTTCATGCGAAGATTGAAAGTAATAAAAAACCTAATACAATAATAAGAGGAAAATATTTAAAAAATGCTCTGATCTGCTGAGACGATGGACATCTTGCATTCGGTGCACCAATAGAGCATTTGATCTGTGATCGAATTCGATCCACAGTCCAGATGTTTTGCCAATCGTCTCAGCTGATGGAAATGACGACAGGACATATAAATCAATTTAATGGTTTTATATAAAGATTTAAAAGTAATAAAAACTGAGTCTAATAATAAGAACTCAAGAAATATAAATTTTGAAAATAAATGAAAATGTTTGTGGAAATATTCTAGCAGTGAACTGATCCGATGAGACGATGTAAATCCGGCATCGTTTACACCCATAAAACTCAATTCGATTTGATCGATTCAATCTACTGTTCAAATCGCGTGAAGAGAAAATGAAGTTACTGAGAAGGAGAAATGGGACGTAAAAGCCAATGAAAAGGAAGATGAGCGTGGAGGGAAAATGGAGTTACTGTAACTCCATTTTCTCTCCACGCTCATCTTCCCTGATGCCGGATCTACATCGTGTCATCAGATCAAATCGAATCCGATGGAAGGGAAGATGAGCGTGGATAGAAAATGGAGTTACTAAGAAGGAGAAATCGGACGATTCTTGAAAGACAAGACATGTTAATCAATTTAATGGTTTCATATGAAGATTCAAAAGTAATAAAAACCTGATCTAATAATAAAGACTTAAGAAATGTAAATTTTGAAAATAAATGAAAATGTTTGAGTAAATACTCTACCAGTGAACTGATCTGATGAGGCGATGTAAATCCGACATCGTTTGCCTCCACAGAACTCCATTCGATTTGATCGATTTAATTTACTGTTCAAATCGCGTGGAGAGAAAATGGAGTTACTGAGAAGGAGAAATCGGACGTAGAAGCCGATGAAAGGGAAGATGAGTGTGGAGAGAAAATGGAGTTACCGAGAATGAGAAATCAGTAACTCCATTTTCTCTCCATGCTCATCTTCCCTGATGCCGGATTTACATCGTCTCATTAGATTAAATCGAAGCCGATGGAAGGGAAGAAGAGTGTGGAGAGAAAATGGAGTTACTGAGAAGGAGAAATCGGACAATTATTGAAATCTTGGAGTTGGTAGGGTACGTGAAGAAATGGAATAATCTTGGAGTTGGAAGGGTACGGGAAGAAATGGAATATTATAGCTCGAAAAGTGTTTGTGGAGGGAAGAACATGTAACAGTTGTATGAACTACTAATCTGAATTAGTTCATACCTACCCATGCATGGCTTAATCTTTTAGGCAAGTGTATGACTAATGTGGGTCCCACATCTATACATAAAGGGGCAGTTGAAAAAAGAAGAAGGAAGAAAGAAATAAATAAAAACTTAAAGAGAAGACTCTCACCTCCTTTTGTTCAGATGAAAGACTATCAAGCTAATGAACTAACGACTGTTTTTGGACCAACACGGGATAAAACAAAAGATGCTTATAGAAGAAATCTTACGCAGTAATGGCGGTACGCGTTATTGAAGGTGTGGTCTGCAAAATGTGAAAAAAAAAATTAAGAAGAAGAAAAAGAAGAAGCCTCGAATAGCAGATTTAAATCGTCGAGCAGTAAAAGATTTCATTTAGACAAATGAGTTCATCTCATTTTAGTGAGATGAACTCATTTTTATGCGTCCTGCAAACGGGTCCTTAGCTTTTAATTTACTATTCACAGTTTCATAATCAATCTGAATTAGTTCATATCTATCCGTGCATGGCTAAATCTTTTAGGCAAGTGTATGACTACTGACAAGATCAACCTATTAACAACTTGATTCTTGTTTACTGGAATTTATTCGTGCTCCAGATATTTTGTGGGCCTGTTTGGATTGGTAATTTATACAGGAATTATATGGTACATTATCAATTATTTCAATATGCTTTACTTCAACCTGGAAGTCCGCCGAGTTTGACCATGCAGTTACGTAAAGCGACGCTGTTTGGATACAGATTGTAGAAGAGAGAATTGCAACCTTTTTTTATCTTTTACATGTTTGCAACCGTGTGGACCCTTCGCATGTTTGGTTGAATGGTCTTTGAGAGGAGATTACGGCGCCTGCATTTACCTCAAACACAGACCACTAGTTTTTGACTAATTTAAAGGGATTTTGATCGCTCCAAAATGGAATTGATATGACAGCTTGGAAAACACCTGTTTTAAGTAATCATTACTTTTTTAATGGTAAATATACCCTAATTTACTATTCCAAACAGGCCCCGAGTGAAATTAGTAGACTCTGAACTTCTGTAATATTTTCCAAATGGGGCTGTCAATGGGCTGCACCTGGGGTTGGCTTCGACCCAAATTTGAACTATTTGGGGCAGACTTTTGGGCTTGGATATTCAGTTTTGATTTTTGCTTGGCCCTGGCCTGGCCCGTTGACAACCCCATTTCGAAATGCATTATCAAGAAATAAAACTTAAAACTTGCAAATGCAAACCACAAATGAGATTGAAATTTGACTACATGTCATTCTAATATATGCATACATATGAGAATCATCAGATTTCAAGGGGTCAATTTTTGCTACAGAAAGCTCGTGTATGTGCTGGACAGGCCGTGCTAGAATGGTAATGGGTTAGTGGCAGGGGAGTAGTTGATCCGTTTCCCGGACCTTCTACGTGGCGTGTACATGAGCATTACTGAAAAATTGCATGTTGAAAAATCATGATTTCAAGAAATCACATATAAAAAATTTGCAGTTGTAGATGGAAATCACAACAGAAAATGTTATTAATCAATCCAATTGTTTCATGCGAAGATTGAAAGTAATAAAAAACCTAATACAATACTAAGAGGAAATATTTAAAAAATGCTCTGATCTGCTGAGACGATGGGCATCTTGCATTCGGTGCACCAATAGAGCATTTGATCTGTGATCGAATTCGATCCACAGTCCAGATGTTCTGCCAATCGTCTCAGCTGATGGAAATGACGACAGGACATATAAATTAATTTAATGGTTTTATATAAAGATTTAAAAGTAATAAAAACTGAGTCTAATAATGATTCAAGAAATATAAATTTTGAAAATAAATGAAAATGTTTGTGGAAATACTCTAGCAGTGAACTGATCCGATGAGACAATGTAAATCCGGCATCGTTTACACCCATAAAACTCCATTCGATTTGATCGATTCAATCTACTGTTCAAATCGCATGAAGAGAAAATGAAGTTACTGAGAAGGAGAAATGAGACGTAAAAGCCGATGAAAAGGAAGATGAGCGTGGAGGGAAAATGGAGTTACTGTAACTCCATTTTCTCTCCACGCTCATCTTCCCTGATGCCGGATCTACATCGTGTCATCAGATCAAATCGAATCTGATGGAAGGGAAGATGAGCGTGGATAGAAAATGGAGTTATTGAGAAGGAGAAATCGGACGATTCTTGAAAGACAAGACATGTTAATCAATTTAATGGTTTCATATGAAGATTCAAAAGTAATAAAAACCTGATCTAATAATAAAGACTTAAGAAATGTAAATTTTGAAAATAAATGAAAATGTTTGAGTAAATACTCTACCAGTGAACTGATCCGATGAGGCGATGTAAATTCGACATCGTTTGCCCCCACAGAACTCCATTCGATTTGATCGATTTAATTTACTGTTCAAATCGCGTGGAGAGAAAATGGAGTTACTGAGAAGGAGAAATCGGACGTAGAAGCCGATGAAAGGGAAGATGAGTGTGGAGAGAAAATGGAGTTACCGAGATGGAGAAATCAGTAACTCCATTTTCTCTCCATGCTCATCTTCCCTGATGCCGGATTTACATCGTCTCATTAGATTAAATCGAAGCCGATGGAAGGGAAGAAGAGCGTGGAGAGAAAATGGAGTTACTGAGAAGGAGAAATCGGACAATTATTGAAATCTTGGAGTTGGTAGGGTACGTGAAGAAATGGAATAATCTTGGAGTTGGAAGGGTACGGGAAGAAATGGAATATTATAGCTCGAAAAGTGTTTGTGGAGGGAAGAGCATGTAACAGTTGTATGAACTACTAATCTGAATTAGTTCATACCTACCCATGCATGGCTTAATCTTTTAGGCAAGTGTATGACTAATGTGGGTCCCACATTTATACATAAAGGGGCAGTTGAAAAAAGAAGAAGGAAGAAAGAAATAAATAAAAACTTAAAGAGAAGACTCTCACCTCCTTTTGTTCAGATGAAAGACTATCAAGCTAATGAACTAATGACTGTTTTTGGACCAACACGGGATAAAACAAAAGATGCTTATAGAAGAAATCTTACGTAGTAATGGCGGTACGCGTTATTGAAGGTGTGGTTTGCAAAATGTGAGAAAAAAAATTAAGAAGAAGAAAAAGAAGAAGCATTGAATAACAAATTTAAATAGTCGAGCGGTAAATGATTTCATTTAGACAAATGAGTTCATCTCATTTTAGTGAAATGAACTCATTTTTATGCGTCCTGCAAATGGGTCCTTAGCTTTTAATTCACTATTCACCGTTTCATAATCAATCTGAATTAGTTCATACCTACCCGTGCATGGGTTAATCTTTTAGGCAAGTGTATGACTACTAACAAGATCAACCTATTAGCAACTTGCATTCTTGTTTACTGGAATTTATTCGTGCTCCAGATACTTTGAGGGCCTGTTTGGATTGGTAATTTATAAAGGAATTATATGGTACATTAACAATTATTTCAATATGCTTTACTTCAACCCGGAAGTCCGCCGAGTTTGACCATGCAGTTACGTAGAGCTACTCTGTTTGGATACAGATTGTAGAAGAGAGAATTGCAACCTTTTTCATCTTTTACATGTTTGCAACCGTGTGGACCCTTCGCATGTTTGGTTGAATGGTCTCTGAGAGGAGATTACGGCGCCTGCATTTACCTCAAACACATACCACTAGTTTTTGACTAATTTAAAGGGATTTTGATTGCTCCAAAATGGAATTGATATGACAGCTTGGAAAACGCCTGTTTTAAGTAATCATTGCTTATTTAATGGTAAATATACCCTAATTTACTATTCCAAACAGGCCCCGAGTGAAATTAGTAGACTCTGAACTTCTGTAATATTTTCCAAATGGGGTTGTCAATGGGCTGCACCTGGGGTTGGCTTCGACCCAAATTTGAACTATTTAGGGCAGGCTTATGGGCTTGGATATTCAGTTTTGATTTTTTCCTGGATTTGGCCTAGCCCGTTGACAGCCCCATTTTGAAATGCATTATCAAGAAATAAAACTTACAACTTGCAAATGCAAACCACAAATGAGATTGAAATTTGACTACATGTCATTCTAATATATGCATACATATGAGAATCATCAGATTTTAAGGGGTTGAGTTTTGCTACAGAAAGATCGTGTATGTGATGGACAGGCCGTGATAGAATGACAATGGGCTAGTGGCAGGGGAGTAGCCGATCCGTTTCCCGGACCTTCTACGTGGCGTGTACATGAGCATTACTGAAAAATTGCATGTTGAAAAATCATGATTTCAAGAAATCACATAAAAAAAATTTGCAGTTGTAGATGGAAATCATGATAGAAAATGTTATTAATCAATCCAATTGTTTTATACGAAGATTGAAAGTAATAAAACACCTAATACAATAATAAGAGGAAATATTTAAGAAATGCTCTAATCTGCTGAGACGATGGGCATCTTGCATTCGGTGCACTAATTGAGCATTTGATCTGTGATCGAATTCGATCCACTGTCCAGATGTTCTGCCAATCGTCTCAGCTGATGGAAATGACGACAGGACATATTAATCAATTTAATGGTTTTATATAAAGATTTAAAAGTAATAAAAACTGAGTCTAATAATAAGGATTCAGGAAATATAAATTTTGAAAATAAATGAAAATGTTTGTGAAAATACTCTAGCAGTGAACTGATCCGATGAGACGATGTAAATCCGGCATCGTTTGCACCCATAGAACTCCATTTGATTTGATCGATTCAAACTATTGTTCAAATCGCGTGGAGAGAAAATGAAGTTACTGAGATGGAGAAATGGGACAAAGAAGCCGATGAAAAGGAAGATGAGCGTTGGGGGAAAATGGAGTTACTGTAACTCCATTTTCTTTCCACGCTCATCTTCCTTGATGCCGGATCTACATCGTGTCATCAGATCAAATCGAATCTGATGGAAGGGAAGATGAGCGTGGATATAAAATGGAGTTACTGAGAAGGAGAAATTGGACGATTCTTCAAAGATAGGACATGTTAATCAATTTAATGGTTTCATATAAAGATTCAAAAGTAATAAAAACTCAATCTAATAATAAAGACTCAAGAAATGTAAATTTTGAAAATAAATGAAAATGTTTGAGTAAATACTCTACCAGTGAATTGATCCGATGAGACGATGTAAATCCGACATCATTTGCCCCCATAGAACTCCATTCGATTTGATCGATTCAATCTACTATTCAAATCGCGTGGAGAGAAAATGGAGTTACTGAGAAAGAGAAATCGGACGTAGAAGCCGATGAAAGGGAAGATGAGCGTGGAGAGAAAATGGAGTTACCGAGAAGGAGAAATCAGTAACTCCATTTTCTCTCCACGCTCATCTTCCCTGATGCCAGATTTACATCGTCTCATTAGATCAAATCGAAGCCGATGGAAGGGAAGAAGAGCGTGGAGAGAAAATGGAGTTACTGAGAAGGAGAAATCGGACGATTCTTGAAATCTTGGAGTTGGTAGGGTACGGGAAGAAATGGAATAATCTTGGAGTTGGAAGGGTACGAGAAGAAATGGAATCCTGTAGCTCGAAAAGTATTTGTGGAGGGAAGAGCATGTAACAGTTGTATGAACTACTAATCTGAATTAGTTCATACCTACCCATGCATGGCTTAATCTTTGAGGCAAGTGTTTGACTACTGTGGGTCCCACATTTATACATAAAGGGGCAGTTGAAAAAAGAAGAAGGAAGAAATAAATAAATAAAAACTTAAAGAGAAGAGTCTCAACTCCTTTTGTTCAGATGAAAGACTATCAAGCTAATGAACTAACGACTGTTTTTGGACCAACACGGGATAAAAAAAAAGATGCTTATAGAAGAAATCTTACGCAGTAATGGCGGTACGCGTTATTGAAGGTGTGGTCTGCAAAATGTGAAAAAAAAAATTAAGAAGAAGAAAAAGAAGAAGCATTGAATAACAGATTTAAATAGTCAAGCGATAAAAGATTTCATTTAGACAAATGAGTTCATCTCATTTTAGTGAGATGAACTCATTTTTATGCGTCCTGCAAACGGGTCCTTAGCTTTTAATTCACTATTCACAGTTTCATAATCAATCTGAATTAGTTCATACCTACCCGTGCATGGCTTAATCTTTTAGGCAAGTGTATGCCTACTGACAAGATCAACCTATTAGCAACATGCATTCTTGTTTACTGGAATTTATTCGTGCTCCAGATACTTTGAGGGCCTGTTTGGATTGGTAATTTATACAGGAATTATATGGTACATTAACAATTATTTCAATATGCTTTACTTCAACCCGGAAGTCCGCCGAGTTTGACCATGTAGTTACGTAGAGCTACGCTGTTTGGATACAGATTGTAGAAGAGAGAATTGCAACTATTTTTTTTATATATCTTTTACATGCTTGCAACCGTGTGGACCCTTCGCATGTTTGGTTGAATGGTCTCTGAGAGGAGATTATGCCGCTTGCATTTACCTCAAACACAGACCACTAGTTTTCGGCTATTTCAAAGGGATATTGATCGCTCCAAAATGGAATTGATATGAGAGCTTAGAAAATGTCTGTTTTAAGTAATTATTGCTCTTTTAATGGTAAATATACCCTAATTTACTATTCCAAACAGGCCCCGAGTGAAATTAGTATACTCTGAACTTCTGCAATATTTTCCAAATGGGGTTGTCAATGGGCAGCACCTGGGGTTGGCTTCGACCCAAATTTTGAATATTTGGGGTAGGCTTATGGGCTTGGATATTCAGTTTTGTTTTTTGCTTGTCCCTGGCCTGGCCTGGCCCGTTAACAGCCCCATTTCGAAACACATTATCAAGAAATAAAAATTAGAACTTGCAAATGGAAACCACAAATGAGATTGAAATTTGACAACATGCCATTCTAATATATGCATACATAAGAGAATCATCAGATTTCAAGAGATCGAGTTTTGCTACAGAAAGCTCCTGTACGTGCTAGACAGGCCGTGCTAGAATGACACTGGTCTAGTTGCAGGGGAGTAGCCGATCCGATGGCATGTACATGAGCTTCTACTTGGCGTGTACATGAGCTTTACTGAAAAATTGCATGTTGAAAAATCATGATTTCAAGAAATCATATATAAAAAATTTACAGTTGTAGATGGATATCACGACAGAACATGTTATTAATCATTCCAATTGTTTCATACGAAGATTGAAAGTAATAAAAAACCTAATACAATAATAAGAGCAAATATTAAAGAAATGCTCTGATCTGCTGAGACGATGGGCATCTAGCATTCGGTGCACCAATAGAGCATTTGATCTGTGATCGAATTCGATCCGCAGTCCAAATGTTCTGCCAATCGTCTCAGTTGATAGAAATGATGATAGGACATGTTAATCAATTTAACGATTTTATATAAAGATTCAAAAGTAATAAAAACCCAATCTAATAATAAAGACTCAAGAAATGTAAATTTTGAAAATAAATGAAAATGTTTGAGGAAATAGTCTAGCAGTGAACTGATCCGATGAGACGATGTAAATCTGGCATCATTTGCACCCATAGAACTCCATTCGATCTAATCGATTCAATCTATTGTTTAAATCGCATGGAGAGAAAATGGAGTTATTGAGAAGGAGAAATCGGACATAGAAGCCGATGAAAGGGAAGATGAGCGTGGAGAGAAAATGGAGTTACCGAGAAGGAGAAATCAGTAACTCCATTTTCTCTCCACGCTCATCTTCCTTGATGCCGGATTACATCGTCTCATCAGATCAAATCGAAGCCGATGGAAGGGAAGATGAACGTGGAGATACTGAGAAGGAGAAATCGGATGATTCTTGAAATCTTGGAGTTTGTCGGGTATGGGAAGAAATGAAATAATCTTGGAGTTGGAAGGGTACGAGAAGAAATGGAATCTTGTAACTCGAAAAGTGTTTGTGGAGGGAAGAGCATGTAACAGTTGTATGAGCTAATAATCTGAATTAGTTCATACCTACCCATGCATGGCTAATCTTTTAGGCAAGTGTATGACTACTGTGGGTCCCACATTTATATATAAAGGGGCAGTTGAAAAAAGAAGAAGGAAATAAATAAATAAAAACTTATAGAGAAGACTCTCAACTCCTTTAGTTCAGATGAAAGACTATAAAGCTAATGAACTAACGACTCTTTTTGGACCAACACGGGATAAATCAAAAGATGCTTATAGAAGAAATCTTACGCAGTAATGGCTGTACGCGTTATTGAAGGTGTGGTCTGCAAAATGTGAAAAAAAATAATTAAGAAGAAGAAAAAGAAGAAGCCTCGAATAGTAGATTTAAATAGTCGAACGGTAAAAGATTTCATTCAGACAAATGAGTTCATCTCATTTTAGTGAGATGAACTCATTTTTATGCGTCCTGCAAATGGGTCCTTAGCTTTTAATTCACTAGTCATGGTTTCATAATCAATCTAAATTAGTTCATACCTACCAATGCATGGCTTAATCTTTTAGGCAAGTGTATGACTACTGACAAGATCAACCTATTAGCAACTTGCATTCTTGTTTACTGGAATTTATTCGTGCTCCAGATACTTTGAGGGCCTGTTTGGGTTGGTAATTTATACATGAATTATATGGTACATTAGCAATTATTTCAATATGCTTTACTTCAATCCTGAAGACTTCCGAGTTTGACCATGCAGTTACGTAGAGCTATGCTGTTTGGATACATATTGTAAAAGAGAGAATTGTAACCTTTTTTATCCTTTACATGTTTGCAACCTTATGGATCCTTCGCATGTTTGGTTAAATGGTCTCTGAGAGGAGATTACGCCGCCTCCATTTACCTCAAACACAGACCACTAGTTTTCGACTATTTCAATGGGATTTTGATCGCTCCAAAATGGAATTGATATGAGAGCTTGGAAAATGCATGTTTTAAGTAATTATCGCTTCTTTAATGGTAAATATACCCTAATTTACTATTCCAAACAGGCCCCGAGTGAAATTAGTATATTCTGAACTTCTTCAATATTTTTCAAATGGGGTTGTCAATGGGCAGCACCTTGGGTTGGCTTCGACCCAAATTTGAAATATTTGGGGCAGGCTTATGGGCTTGGATATTTAGTTTTATTTTTTTCTTAGCCCTGGCTTGGCTCGTTGACAGCTCCATTTCAAAACGCATTATCAAGAAATAAAACTTATAACTTGCAAATGGAAACCACAAATGAGATTGAAATTTGACTACATGCCATTCTAAGGTATGCATACATAAGAGAATCATTAGATTTCAAGGGGTCGAGTTTTGCTAAAGAAAGCTCCAGTACGTGCTGGACAGGCCGCGCTAGAATGACACTAGTCTAGTGGCAGGGGAGTAGCCGATCCGTTTCCCAGACCTTCTACGTGGGGTTTACATGAGCTTTACTGAAAAATTGCATGTTGAAAAATCATGATTTCAAGAAATAACATATAAAAAATTTGCAGTTGTAGATGTAAATCACGACAGAACATGTTATTAATCAATTCAATTGTTTCATATGAAGATTGAAAGTAATAAAAAAACCTAATACAATAATAAGAGAAAATATTCAAGAAATGCACTGATTTGCTAAGACGATGGACATCTTGCATTCAGTGCACCAATAGAGCATTTGATCTGTGATTGAATTCGATCCATAGTTCAGATGTTCTGCCAATCGTCTCAGCTGATGGAAATGACGACAGAACATTTTTAATCAATTTAATGGTTTCATATAAAGATTCAAAAGTAATAAAAACCCAATCTAATAATAAAGACTCAAGAAATGTAAATTTTGAAAATAAATGAAAATGTTTGAGAAAATACTCTAGCAGTGAATTGATCCGATGAAATGATGTAAATCCGGCATCGTTTGCACCCGTGGAACTCCATTCGATCTAATCGATTCAATCTACATTTTAAATCGCGTGGAGAGAAAATGGAGTTACTGAGAAGGAGAAATCGGACATAGAAGCCGATGAAAGGGAAGATGAACGTGGAGAGAAAATGGAGTTACCGAGAAGGAAAAATCAGTAACTCTATTTTCTCTCCACGCTCATCTTCCCTGATGCCGGATTTACATCGTCTCATCAGATCAAATCAAAGCCGATGGAAGGGAAGATGAGTGTGGAGAGAAAATGGAGTTATTGAGAAGGAGAAATCGGACGATTCTTGAAATCTTAGACTTGGTAGGGTATGGGAAGAAATGAAATAATCTTGGAGTTGGGAGGGTAAGAGAAGAAATGGAATCTTGTGGCTCGAAAAGTGTTTGTGGAGGGAAGAGCATGTAACAGTTGTATGAACTAATAATCTGAATTAGTTCATACCTACCCATGCATGGCTTAATCTTTTAAGCAAGTGTATGAGTACTGTGGGTCCCACATTTATACATAAAGGGGCAGTTGAAAAAAGAAGAAGAAATAAATAAATAAATAAAAACTTATAGAGAAGACTCTCAACTCATTTAGTTCAGATGAAAGACTATCAAGCTAATGAACTAACGACTCTTTTTGGACCAACACGGGATAAATCAAAAGATGCTTATAGAAGAAATCTTATGCAGTAATGGCGGTATGCGTTATTGAAGGTGTGGTCTGCAAAATGTGAAAAAAAAAATTAAGAAGAAGAAAAAGAAGAAACCTCGAATAGCAAATTTAAATAGTCGAGCGGTAAAAGATTTCATTCAGACAAATGAGTTCATCTCATTTTAGTGAGATGAACTCATTTTTAAGCGTCCTGCAAATGGGTCCTTAGCTTTTAATTCACTATTCACAGTTTCATAATCAATCTGAATTAGTTCATACCTACCAATGCATGACTTAATCTTTTAGGCAAGTGTATGACTACTAACAAGATCAACCTATTAGCAACTTGCATTCTTGTTTACTGGAATTTATTCGTCCTCCCGATACTTTGAGGGCCTGTTTGGGCTGGTAATTTATACAAGAATTATATGGTACATTAACAATTATTTCAATATGCTTTACTTCAACCCTGAAGTCCGCCGAGTTTGACCATGCAGTTACGTAGAGCTACGCTGTTTGGATACATATTGTAAAAGAGAGAATTGCAACCTTTTTTATCCTTTACATGTTTGCAACCGTGTGGACCCTTCACATGTTTGGTTGAATGGTCTCTGAGAGGAAATTACGCCGCCTGCATTTACCTCAAACACAGACCACTAGTTTTCGACTATTTCAAAGAGATTTTGATCGCTCCAAAATGGAATTGATATGAGAGCTTGGAAAACGCCTGTTTTAAGTAATCATCGCTTCTTTAAAGGTAAATATACCATAATTTACTATTCCAAATAGGCCCCGAGTGAAATTAGTAGACTCTGAACTTCTGCAATATTTTCCAAATGGGGTTGTCAATGGGCAGCACTTGGGGTTGGCTTCGACCCAAATTTGTACTATTTGGGGCAGGCTTATGGGCTTGGATATTCAGTTTTATTTTTTGCTTGGCCCTGGCCTGGCCTGTTGACAGCCCCATTTCGAAACGCATTATCAAGAAATAAAACTTACAACTTGCAAATGCAAACTACAAATGAGATTAAAATTTGAATACATTTCATTCTAATATATGCATATATAAGAGAATCATCAAATTTCAAGGGGTCGAGTTTTGCTACAGAAAGCTCCTGTACGTGCTGGACAGGCCGTGCTAAAATGACACTGGGCTAGTGGCAGGGGAGCAGCCGATCCATTTCCCGGACCTTCTACGTGTCGTGTATATGATCTTTACTGAAAAATTGCATGTTGAAAAATTATAATTTCAAGAAAACACATATAAAAAATTTGCAGTTGTGGATGGAAATCACGACAGAACATGTTATTAATCAATCCAACTGTTTCATACGAAGATTGAAAGTAATAAAAGCCAAATACAATAATAAGAGGAGATATTAAAGAAATGCCCGAATCTGCTAAGATGATGGGCATCTTGTATTCGGTGCACCAATAGAGGATTTGATTTGTGATTGAATTCGATCCACAGTCTAGATGTTCTGCCAATCATCTTAGCTGATGGAAATGACGACATGACATTTTAATCAATTTAATGGTTTTATATAAAGATTCCAAAGTAATAAAAACCCAATCTAATAATAAAGACTCAAGAAATGTAAATTTTAAAAATAAATGAAAATGCTTGAGGAAATACTCTAGGAGTGAATTGATCCGATGAGACGATGTAAATCCGGCATCGTTTGCACCCGTAGAACTCCATTCGATCTGATTGAATCAATCTACTGTTTAAATCGCGTGGAGAGAAAATGGAGTTACTGAGAAGGAGAAATCGGACATAGAAAGGGAAGATGAGCGTAGAGAGAAAATGGAGTTACCGAGAAGGAGAAATCAGTAACTCCATTTTCTCTCTACGCTCATCTTCCCTAATGTCGGATTTACATCGTCTTATCAGATTAAATCGAAGCCGATGGAAGGGAAGATGAGCGTGGAGAGAAAATGAAATTACTAAGAAGGAGAAATCGGACGATTCTTGAAATCATGGAGTTGGTAGGGTTTGGGAAGAAATAGAATAATCTTGGAGTTGGAAGGGTACGAGAAGAAATAGAATCTTGTAGCTCGAAAAGTGTTTAGGGAGGGAAGAGCGCGTAAAAGTTGTATGAACCAATAATCTGAATTAGTTCATACCTACCCATGCATGGCTTAATCTTTTAGGCAACTGTATGACTACTGTGGGTCCCACATTTGTACATAAAGGGGCAGTTGAAAAAAGAAGAAGAAAGAAAGATATAAATAAAAACTTATAGAGAAGACTCTCAACTCATTTAGTTAAGATGAAAGACTATGAAGCTAATGAAGTAATGACTCTTTTTGGACCAATACGGGATAAATCAAAAGATGCTTATAGAAGAAATCTTACGCAGTAATGGCGCTACGCGTTATTGAAGGTGTGGTCAGCAAAATGTGAAAAAAAATTAAGAAAAAGAAAAGAAGAAGCCTCGAATAACAGATTTAAATAGTCGAGCGGTAAAAGATTTCATTCAGACAAATGAGTTCATCACATTTTAGTGAGATGAACTCATTTTTATGCATCCTGCAAACGGGTCCTTAGCTTTTAATTCACTATTCACAGTTTCATAATCAATCTGAATTAGTGTAAACCTACCAATGCATGGCTTAATCTTTTAGGCAAGTGTATGACTACTGACAAGATCAACCTATTAGGAACTTGCATTCTCGTTTAATGGAATTTATTCGTGCTCCAGATACTTTGAGGGACTGTTTGGGTTGGTAATTTATACATGAATTATATGGTACATTAGCAATTATTTCAATATGCTTTAATTCAACCTTGAAGTCCGCCGATTTTGTCCATGCAGTTACATAGAGCTACGCTATTTAGATACATATTGTAAAAGAGAGAATTGCAACCTTTTTTTATCCTTTACATGTTTGTAACCGTGTGGACCCTTCGCATGTTTGGTTGAATGGTCTCTGAGAGGAGATTACACCGCCTGCATTTACCTCAAACACAGACCACTAGTTTTCGACTAATTCAAAGGGATTTTGATCGGTCCAAAATTGAATTGATATGAGAGCTTGAAAAACGCCTGTTTTAAGTAATCATCGCTTCTTTAATGGTAAATATACCCTAATTTACTATTCCAAACAAGCCCCGAGTGAAATTAGTCGACTCTGAACTTCTGAAATATTTTTCAAATGGGGTTGTTAATGGGCAACACCTGGGGTTGGCTTCGACCCAAATTTGAACTATTTGGGGCAGGCTTATGGGCTTGGATATTCAGTTTTGTTTTTTGCTTGGCCCTAGCCTGACGCGTTGACAGGCCCATTTCGAAACGCATTATTAAGAAATAAAACTTACAACTTGCAAATGCAACCACAAATGAGATTGATATTTGACTACATGCCATTCTAATATATGCATACATAAGAGAATCATCAGATTTCAAGTGGTCGAGTTTTGCTACAGAAAGCTCATGTAAGTTTTGGATAGGCCGTGCTAGAATGACACTGGGCTAGTGGCAGGGGCGTAGCCGATCCGTTTCCCGGACCATCTACGTGGCGTGTACATGAGCTTTACTGAAAAATTGAATGTTGAAAAATCATAATTTCAAAAAATCACATATAAAAAATTTGCAGTTATAGATGGAAATCACGACAGAACATGTTATTAATCAATCCAATTGTTTCATACGGAGATTGAAAGTAATAAAAAACCTAATACAATAATAAGAGGAAATATTCAAGAAATGCTTTGATCTGCTGAGACGATGGACATCTTGCATCCGGTGCACCAATAGAGCATTTGATCTGTGATCGAATTCAATCCATAGTCAAGATTTAAAAGTAATAAAAATCCAATGCTTTGTTCTGCCAATCGTCTCAGCTGATGGATATGATGATAGGACATGTTAATCAATTTAATGGTTTCATATAAAGATTTAAAACTAATAAAAACCCAATTTAATAATAAAGACTCAAGAAATGTAAATTTTGAAAATAAATGAAATTGGTTAAGGAAATACTCTAGCAGTGAACTGATCCGATGAGACGATGTAAATTCGGCATCGTTTGCACCCATAAAACTCCATTCGATCTGATCGATTCAATCTACTGTTCAAATCGCGTTGAGAGAAAATGGAGTTACCGAGAAGGAGAACTTGGATGTAGAAATCATTGAAAGGGAAGATGAGCGAGGAGAGAAAATGGAGTAACCAAGAAGGAGAAATCAGTAACTCCATTTTCTCTCCACGCTCATCTTCCCAGATGCCGGATTTACATCGTCTCATCAGATCAAATCGAAGCCGATATAAGGGAAGATGAGCGTAGAGAGAAAATGGAATTACTGAGAAAGAGAAATCGGACGATTCTTGAAATCATTGAGTTGTAGGGTACGGAAAGAAATGGAATAATCTTGGAGTTGGAAGAGTACGAGAAGAAATGGTATCTTGTAACTCAAAAAGTGTTTGTGGAGGGAAGAGCATGTAACAGTTGTATGAACTAATAATCTGAATTAGTTCATACCTACCCATGCAAGTCTTAATCTTTTAGGCAAGTGTATGACTACTGTGGGTCCCACATTTATACATAAAGGGGCAGTTGAAAAAAGAAGAAGAAATAAATAAATAAATAAAAACTTAAAGAGAAGACTCTCAACTCCTTTAGTTCAGATGAAAGACTATCAAACTAATGAACTAACGACTCTTTTTGGACCAACACGGGATAAATCAAAAGATGCTTATAGAAGAAATCTTACGCAGTTATGGCGGTACGCGTTATTGAAGGTGTGATCTACAAAATGTGAAAAAAAATAATTAAGAAGAAGAAAAAGAAGAAGCCTCGAATAGCAGATTTAAATAGTTGAGCGGTAAAAGATTTCATTCAGACAAATGAGTTCATCTCATTTTAGTGAGATGAACTCATTTTTATGCGTCCTACAAATGGGTCCTTAGCTTTTAATTCACTATTCACAGTTTCATAATCAATCAGAATTTGTTCATACCTACCCATGCATGGCTTAATCTTTTAGGCAAGTGTATGACTACTGATAAGATCGACCTATTAGCAACTTGCATTCTTGTTTACTGGAATTTATTCGGGCTCTAGATACTTTGAGGGCTTGTTTGGATTGGTAATTTATACAGGAATTATATGGTACATTAGCAATTATTTCAATATGTTTTACTTCAACCCTGAAGTCCGCCGAGTTTGACCATGCAGTTACGTAGAGCTACGCTGTTTGGATACTGATTGTAGAAGAGAGAATTGTAACATTTTTTTATCCTTTACATGTTTGCAACCGTATGGACCATTCGCAAGTTTGGTTGAATGGTCTCTGAGAGGAGATTATGCCGCCTGCATTTACCTCAAACATAGACCACTAGTTTTTGACTAATTCAATGGGATTTTGATCGCTCCAAAATGGAATTCATATGACAGCTTGGAAAACGCCTGTTTTAAGTAATCATTACTTCTTTAATGGTAAATATACCCTAATTTACTATTCCAAACAGACCCCGAGTGAAATTAGTAGACGCTAAACTTCTGCAATATTTTCCAAATGGGGTTGTCAATGGGCAGCATCTGGGGTTGGCTTCGACCCAAATTTTAAATATTTGGGGCAGGCTTATGGGCTTGGATATTCAGTTTTGTTTTTTGCTTGGCCCTGGCCTGGCCTGGCCCGTTGACAGCCCTATTTCGAAACGCATTATCAAGAAATAAAACTTACAACTTGCAAATGGAAACCACAAATGAGATTGAAATTTGACTACATGTCATTCTAATATATGCATACATAAGAGAATCATCAGATTTCAAGGGGTCGCGTTTTGCTACAGAATGCTTATGTACGTGCTGGACAGGCCGTGCTAGAATGGCACTGGGTTAGTAGCAGGGGAGTAGCCGATCCGTTTCTCGGACCTTCTACGTGGCGTGTACATGAGCTTTACTGAAAAATTGCACGTTGAAAAATCAGGATTTCAAGAAATCGCATATAAAAAATTTGCAGTTGTAGATGGAAATCACGACGGAACATGTTATTAATCAATCCAATTGTTTCATATGAAGATTGAAAGTAATAAAAGACCTAATATAATAATAAGAGGAAATATTCAAGAAATGCTCTGATCTACTGAGACGATGAGCATCTTGCATTCGATGCACCAATAGAGCATTTGATCTGTGATCAAATTCGATACTCGGTCCAGATTTCTGCCAATCGTCTCAGCTGATGGAAATGACGACAGGACATGTTAATCAATTTAATGATTTTATATAAAGATTCAAAAGTAGTAAAAACCCAACCTAATAATAAAGACTCAAGAAATGTAAATTTTAAAAATAAATAAAAATGTTTGAGGAAATACTCTAGCAGTGAACTGATCCGATGAGATGATGTAAATCCGGCATCGTTTGCACCCGTAGAACTCCATTCAATCTGATTGATTCAATCTACTGTTTAAATCGCATGGAGAGAAAATGAAGTTACTAAGAAGGAGAAATTGGACATAGAAGCCGATGAAAGGGAAGATGAGCATGGAGAGAAAATGGAGTTACCGAGATGGAGAAATCAGTAACTCCATTTTCTCTCCACGCTCATCTTCCCTGATGCCAGATTTACATCGTCTCATCAGATCAAATCGAAGCCGATGGAAGGGAAGTTGAGCGTGGAGAGAAAATGGAGTTATTGAGAAGGAGAAATCGGACGATTCTTGAAATCTTAGAGTTGGTAGGGTATGGGAAGAAATGGAATAATCTTGGAGTTGGAAGGGTACGAGAAGAAATGAAATCTTGTAGCTCGAAAAGTGTTTGGTCGAAAAGTGTTTGCTACAAAAGTGTTGGACAGGCCGTGCTAGAATGGCACTGGGCTAGTGGCAGGGGAGTAGCCGATCCGTTTCCCGGACCATCTACGTGGCGTGTACATGAGCTTTACTGAAAAATTGCATGTTGAAAAATCATGATTTCAAGAAATCACATATAAAAAATTTACAGTTGTAGATGGAAATCACGACAGAACATGTTATTAATCAATCCAATTGTTTCATACGGAGATTGAAAGTAATAAAAAACCTAATACAATAATAAGAGAAAATATTTAAGAAATGCTCTGATCTGCTGAGACGATGGACATCTTGCATTCGGTTCACCAATAGAGCATTTGATCCTTGATCGAATTCAATCCATATTCCAGATGTTTTGTCAATCGTCTCAGCTGATGGATATGATGATAGGACATGTTAATCAATTTAATGGTTTCATGTAAAAATTCAAAAGTAATAAAAACTCAATCTAATAATAAAGACTCAAGAAATGTAAATTTTGAAAATAAATGAAAATGTTTGAGGAAATACTCTAGCAGTGAACTGAATAGATGAGACGATGTAAATTCGGCATCGTTTGCACCCATAGAACTCCATTCGATCTGATCGATTCGATCTACTATTCAAATCATGTGGAGAGAAAATGGAGTTACTGAGAAGGAGAACTTGGATGTAGAAGCCGATGAAAGGGAAGATGAGCGAGGAGAGAAAATGGAGTTACAGAGAAGGAGAAATCAGTAACTCCATTTTCTCTCTACGCTCATCTTCCCAGATACCGGATTTACATCGTCTCATCAGATAGAATCGAAGCCGATATGAGGAAAAATGAGCGTGGAGAGAAAATGGAATTACTGAGAATGAGAAATTAGATGATTCTTGAAATCTTGGAGTTGTAAGGTACGGGAAGAAATGGAATAATCTTGGAGTTTGAAGGGTACGGGAAGAATTGGTATCTTGTAACTCGAAAAGTGTTTGTGGAGGGAAGTGCACGTAACAGTTGTATGAACTAATAATCTGAATTAGCTAACCATGCATGTCTTAATCTTTTAGGCAAGTGTATGACTACTGTGGGTCCCACATTTATACATAAAGGGGCAGTTGAAAAAAGAAGAAGAAACAAATAAATAAATAAAAACTTAAAGAGAAGACTTTCAACTCCTTTAGTTTAGATGAAAGACTATCAAGCTAATGAACTAACGACTCTATTTGAACCAACACGGGATAAATCAAAAGATGCTTACAGAAGAAATCTTACGCAGTAATGGCGATACGAGTTATTGAAGGTGTGATCTGCAAAATGTGAAAAAAAATAATTTAAGAAGAAGAAAAAGAAGAAGCCTCGAATAGCAGATTTAAATAGTCGAGCGGTAAAAGATTTCATTCAGACAAATGAGTTCATCTCATTTTAGTGAGATGAACTCATTTTTATGCGTCCTACAAACGGTTCCTTAACTTTTAATTCACTATTCACAGTTTCATAATCAATCAGAATTAGTTCATACCTACCCATACATAGCTTAATCTTTTAGGCAAGTGTATGACTACTGATAAGATCGACTTATTAGCAACTTGCATTCTTGTTTACTGGAATTTATTCGTGCTCCAGATACTTTGAGGGCCTGTTTGGATTGGTAATTTATACAAGAATTATATGGTACATTAGCAATTATTTCAATATGCTTTACTTCAACCCTGAAGTCCGCCGAGTTTGACCATGCAGTTACGTAGAGTTACGCTGTTTGGATACTGATTGTAGAAGAGAGAATTGCAACCTTTTTTTATCCTTTACATGTTTGCAATCGTGTGGACCCTTCACAAGTTTGGTTGAATGGTCTCTGAGAGGAGATTACGCCGCCTGCATTTACCTCAAACACAGACCACTAGTTTTCGACTAATTCAAAGGGATTTTGATCGCTCCAAAATGGAATTGATATGACAGCTTGGAAAACACCTGTTTTAAGTAATCATTACTTCTTTAATGGTAAATATACCCTAATTTACTATTCCAAACAGGCCTCGAGTGAAATTAGTAGACTCTGAACTTATGCAATATTTTCTAAATGGGGTTGTCAATGGGCAGCCTGGGTTGGTTCGACCCAAATTTGAAGTATTTGGGGCAGGCTTATGGGCTTGGATATTCAGTTTTATTTTTTTCTTGGCCCTGGCCTGGCCCGTTGACAGTCCCATTTTGTAACGCATTATCAAGAAATAAAACTTACAACTTGCAAACGCAAACCACAAATGAGATTGAAATTTGACTACTTGTCATTCTAATATATGCATACATAAGAGAATCATCAGATTTCAAGGGGTCGAGTTTTGCTACAGAAAGCTTATGTACGTGCTGGACAGGCCGTGCTAGAATGACACTGGGCTAGTGGCAGGGGAGTAGCCGATCCGTTTTCCGGACCTTCTACGTGGCGTGTACATGAGCTTTACTGAAAAATTGCACGTTGAAAAATCATGATTTCAAGAAATCACATATAAAAAATTTGCAGTTGTAGATGAAAATCACGACAGAACATGTTATTAATCAATCCAATTGTTTCATATGAAGATTGAAAGTAATAAAAAACCTTATACAATAATAAGAGGAAATATTCAAGAAATGCACTGATCTGCTGAGACGATGGGCATCTTGCATTCGATGCACCAATAGAGCATTTGATCTGTAATCGAATTCGATCCACAGTCCAGATGTTCTGCCAATCGTCTCAGCTGATGGAAATGATGACAGGACATGTTAATCAATTTAATGGTTTCATATAAAGGTTCAAAAGTAATAAAAACCCAATCTAATAATAAAGACTCGAGAAATGTAAATTTTGAAAATAAATGAAAATGTTTGAGGAAATACTCTAGCAGTGAACTGATCCGATGAGATGATGTAAATTCGGCATTGTTTGCACCCATAGAACTCCATTCGATCCGATCGATTCAATCTACTGTTCAAATCGCGTGGAGAGAAAATGGAGTTAAAGAGAAGGAGAAATCGGACGTAGAAGCCGATGAAAGGGAAGATGAGCGTAGAGAGAAAATGGAGTTACCGAGAAAGAGAAATCAGTAACTCCATTTTCTCTCCACGCACCTCTTTCCTAATGCCGGATTTACATCGTCTCATCAGATCAAATCGAAGCGTGGAGAGAAAATGGAGTTACTAAGAAGGAGAAATTGGACGATTCTTGAAATCTTGGAGTTGATAGGGTATGGGAAGAAATGGAATAATCTTAGAGTTGAAAGGGTACAGGAAGAAATGAAATCTTGAAGCTCAAAAAGTGTTTGTGGAGGGAAGAGCATGTAATAGTTGTATGAACTTATAATCTGAATTAGTTCATACCTACCCATGCATGGCTTAATCTTTGAGGCATGTGTATGACTACTGTGGATCCCACATTAATACATAAAAGGGCAGTTGAGAAAAGAAGAAGAAAGAAAGAAATAAATAAAAACTTAAAGAGAAGACTCTCAACTCCTTTAGTTCAGATGAAAGACTATCAAGCTAATGAACTAACGACTCTTTTTTGACCAACACGGGATAAATCAAAAGATGCTTATAGAAGAAATCTTACACAGCAATGGCGGCACGCATTATTGAAGGTGTGGTCTGCAAAATGTGAAAAAAAAAATAAGAAGAAGAAAAAGAAGAAGCCTCAAATAGCAGATTTAAATAGTCGAGCGGTAAAAGATTTCATTCAGACAAATAAGTTCATCTCATTTTAGTGAGATGAACTCATTTTTATGCGTCCTGCAAACGGGTCCTTAGCTTTTAATTCACTATTCACAGTTTCATAATCAATCTGAATTAGTTCATACTTACCCATGCATGGCTTAATCTTTTAGGTAAGTGTATAACTACTGACTAGATTAACCTATTAGGAACTTGCATTCTTATTTACTGGAATTTTTTCGTGCTACAGATACTTTGAGGGCCTGTTTGGATTGGTAATTTATACAGGAATTGCATGTTGAAAAATCAGGATTTCAAGAAATCACATATAAAAAATTTGCAGTTGTAGATGGAAATCATGACAGAACATGTTATTAATCAATCTAATTGTTTCATACGAAGATTGAAAGTAATAAAAAACCTAATACAATAATAAGAGGAAATATTCAAGAAATGCTCTAATCTGCTGAGATGATGGGCATCTTGCATTCGGTGCACCAATAGAGCATTTGATCTAGGATCGAATTCGCTCTACAGTCCAGATGTTCTGCCAATCATCTCAGCTGATGGAAATGACGACAGGACATGTTAATCAATTTAATGGTTTTATATAAAGATTCAAAAGTAATAAAAACCTAATCTAATAATAAAGACTTAAGAAATGTAAATTTTGAAAATAAATGAAAATGTTTGAGGAAATACTCTAGTAATGAACTGATCCGATGAGACGATGTAAATCCGGTATCGTTTGCACCCATAGAACTCCATTCGATCTGATCGATTCGATCTACTATTCAAATCGCGTGGAGAGAAAATGGAGATACTGAGAAGGAGAAATCGGACGTAGAAGCCGATGAAAGGGAAGATGAGCGTGGAGAGAAAATGGAGTTACCGAGAAGGAGAAATCAATAACTCTATTTTCTCTCCACGCTCATCTTCCCAGATGCGGATTTACATTGTCTTATCATATCGAATCGAAGCCGATGGAAGGGAAGAAGACCGTGGAGAGAAAATGGAGTTACTGAGAAGGAGAAATCGGACGATTCTTGAAATCTTAGAGTTGATAGGGTATGGGAAGAAATAGAATAATCTTGGAGTTGAAGGGTACGGGAAGAAATATAATCTTGTAGCTTGAAAATTGTTTGTGAAGGGAAGATCTTGTAACAGTTGTATGAACTAATAATCTGAATTAGTTCATACCTACCCATGCATGGCTTAATCTTTTATGCATGTGTATGACTACTGTGGGTCCCACATTTATACATAAAGGGGTAGTTGAAAAAAGAAGAAGAAAGAAATAAATAAATAAAAACTTAAAGAGAAGACTCTCAACTCCTTTAGTTTAGATGAAAGACTATCAAGCTAATGAACTAACGACTCTTTTTGGACCAACACGGGATAAATCAAAAGATGCTTATAGAAGAAATCTTACGCAGTAGTGGCGGTACGCGTTATTGAAGGTGTGGTCTGCAAAATGTGAAAAAAACAATTAAGAAGAAGAAAAAGAAGAAGCCTCGAATAGCAGATTTAAATAATAATCTTTGTATGAAATAATAATCTGAATTAGTTCATACCTACCCATGCATGGCTTAATCTTTTAGGCAAGTGTATGACTATTGTGGGTCCCACATTTATACATAAAGGGGCAGTTGAAAAAAGAAGAAGAAATAAATAAATAAATAAAAGCTTAAAGAGAAGACTCTCGACTTCTTTAGTTCAAATGAAAGACTATCAAGCTAATGAACTAATGACTCTTTTTGGACCAACACGGGATAAATCAAAAGATGCTTTGTAACGTCCCGTCCAACCAGCACAGTATCTTGGGGCGTCCACGTAGGATTTGCCGCAGGACCTTTCGTTTAAGCTACTTGTGGTGAGGTACCGCAAGTAAATTAATCTTAGATTAGCCTAATGGAGTATACCAAACGGGTCATGATAGGAACTAGTGCGGACTGCCAAGCCAAATGGCCGTTTACACTTAGCAACCGCCCGTGCGGGCTATACCGCGACGAGGGAAGGTGTCACGCCCCAAACTGGGAAACCGGGCTCACAAAATTCCCGATCGCCGAATCCGGCGCCGACAGCCTCCGTAGAACCCCATTCTCGACTCCCAGCGCCCATACGCCAGGTTTCGATCCTGGGATGCTAAAAGGAGGATTTCTAATAATCAATTTGATTCGTAATGAGCATAACTACAAGCATAACCCACGAACAATAACCACAAGAACACCATCACAAAATCCACTATGATAAAAAACCTTTGAGTATAAGGTGTATAAAAGGAAATATAAGATACTGAAAATGACAAAAACTCCAAAAGCTGGGCTGCACGCTCCAACTGCGGCGAGACTGGGCTGCGTCCTGGCGTCACCTGCACGCATCAATCGTGCATAAGCTTATGGAAAGCTTAGAAGGTGGTGTAAGTGTGTGCGCGATATGAGCGTGCTCAAAATGCAAGGTCAGAGTAATGCGGAATCGTGCCAATGAGTACATGAATGCAGTCAGCCGTACCAAGGCTATGCGGTACAGAATATAAATGATATCGGCCATACCAAGGCCATGCGATGCAATATGTAAGTCAACCATGCCAATCCTCATACCAATGCAACTCCTCACTAGAGCATCAAATCAGTACGGTTCTCAGTCTGGATAATCACCGGGGTCTAGTACACTCAAGCCAGCTTACCGCCCCTATCCGAACGCACAACTGGGAGAGTGGAAGAGACCTCACTATCCGCCTGCCAATATCGGGCCCGGCTCGTCGATAGCAGACCGATTCCTCAAGCTGGTCAAACTCAACCTAGAAATTGTCCCCTCACTCAGGCGGGTAAGGTCACACCCCTTCCCAACCGACCACGACACAGTGGGAGACGCAGCCTACTGGTATACGGCCCTCGCGCGCTCGTGTATCCACTCGGTCTCGACGTTGGAGTCATCCTCTGGTACCATCGGGTTTAGGAATTTTCACCCAGGGACATCTATGGCGCCCGTATGCTAGAACCAAACATTTTCGGTATCCAATCCAGCCACCCACGATGTGTCTGTGGAGGCTATGGCCCTGGTGTCGCTAGGGCATACAGTAACTACAATCACACAGTGCAAGTGCATGAGTCACACTATCAGTCATGCAACAGTCCTGCGTAAACAATGCTCTCATGCAGGGCAACTCCACCTATCAGGGAACCCGTAACAGTCTGCCCGAAGGCATATGCTATGATCAGTCACCCCTCATCTCGAGCATGCATATGATGCGTATGATCATGAATCATGGGGCAACACTATACTTATGGTATGATAATGGGGGTTGCTCAAAGTGAAGATGGGCCTAAACGGGCTGCAGAGTACAAGTATGGACCTATCAGTGGGCCTTAAGGAGTGTGACAATGCGGACATTTAACCAACATTATCCTTACAATGTGGATGTCAAACCAACATTGTTCCCAAGGCATAGCCCGCCATAACGTATCATTACACAAACCACAGGGAATCACACATTGCAATGGACCAATATACATCTCATTAGGCCTCGACCCATAGTCCTTAGATACATCAAATGGGCCGTCTCATATGGGCCTTATATAAATCAAGTGGGCCGCATTAGTGGGCCTTATGTACATTGCAATGGGCCATAACCCATGGGCCCTTGAAAACGTCACAATGGGCCTCGTAACATGGGCCACAATTACATTGAATGGGCCTAAACACATGGGCCATATATACATCAAGGTGGGCCTCAACAATGGCCACAAATAAACATCAAGGTGGGCCTCAATAACGGCCACAATTACACATCAAGGTGGGCCTCAATAACGGCCACAATTACACATCAAGGTGGGCCTCAATAACGGCCACAATTACACATCAAGGTGGGCCTCAACAATGGCCATAAGTACTCATCCAGGTGGGCCTCAACAACGGCCATAAATACATATCCAGGTGGGCCTCAATAACGGCCAAATGGTGAACGACTTGGATGCAACACATGCATCATGGTGGGTTCCATGGAGGCCCACCATCATATATATATATATATATATATATATATATATATATATATATAGAGATATTATATAATATAATATATAATTTATATACAGTAAATATATACAATATATATATAATATAATATAATATAATATTATATTATATTATATATATATATATATATATATATATATATATATATATATAGTATTTATCCACACACACGTGCACACACACCAACACACACGTGCACACACACCCACACGCATACACACGTGCACCCTCACACACACCCACCGTCCTCTGGACGGTGGGGTTTAAACAGATACATCACAGTGGGTACCACCGTCCAGGCGGACGGTGGTAATAAGACACATGCATCATTGTGGGTCCCATGTGGGGCCCACTATAGCGTTTATCTTCCATCCAATCCGTTCATAAGACCACACGGGTCTGAAAGAAGGGGAAAAACAAATTTCAGCTTGATCTGAAACTTCTGTGGACCCAGAAAGGGTTTCAATGGTAGAGTTCAATTCACATTGTTTCTTGTGATGTGGGCCACCCGAGATCTGGATTGGCCTGGTTTTTGGAGGGGGCCCACGTCAGGCAGTGGCCCACCAAATGGGCGGTGTGGATACAAAATATACATCATGGTGGGGTCCACATGTGGGGCCGTGGCCCCTGGCCCGTCCGCCCGAAACGAAGGCGTCCTCCCTCTCTGCATTAGCAGCAGCAGCAGCAGCAATGCTGCTGTTGATATCTTTTTTTTTTTTGAAAACGTGTATTTCCACGGTTTTTCATGTGCGTGGCTCGCATCCGTCGAATCCACCCCAGCCACTAGTTTCCATGGCCTGAGATGGACCAAACAAGTCCAATATTGGATATTTTTCAGTGCATAGTACTATCGAGGTAGATCTCAACGGTAATGATATTGTTTTCAACACTATGGCCCACCAGGTACTCGGATCAACCGCATTTTTCGGCTCAACGCCTAAAATGAGCTAATAAATAAGATGGACGGCGTGGATTGGTTACATAATCTAGGTGGAGCCTATATGAGTGGTCATTCTCCAAGGCTTGAGAATCAAGCCAATATTTGTGTTTTCCTTTCCACGTCCAGACGCTAGACGTTTTTAGGCTTAACAACATATTTAAGGCGGGCCTTGTTTAGGTGGGCCACCACATGATGGACGGTGTGAGTTCAACACAAATAAGATGGGCCCCACCCACGGACGGCTTGGATAAAATACTTATTTCATGGTGGGGTCCATACAAGTGGGCCACACAATCCTATCATCTCAAGAAAAGGAAAATGAAAAAGAGAGAGAGAGAGAGAAGGTGGGACACACGTGTGATGGAGGGACCCCGACACTATGGGCCCTCCCTTGCATCCAATCATACATAAGAAAATTAATCAAAGTGGGCCATCGGCCACATCTTAGGGTCCAAAGTGAGATCCACACCATTGATCGGTAGGCCCCACTTGGCCCATCATGAAAACATAGAAAACTACCCTATCAAAGCACCCACCGGTTGATCTCTTCGGTCCGTTGGAACGCCACCCTCCTTGTGCTCCTCTTTGATGGTGGAGATGGGAAATGGATGGCTAGGATGATGGGTTTTGGAATAGGAATGGTGGGCGACAAATCACTTTTCTCTCATGGAAGGCTTGAACGTGGGATTTTTTCCTTGCTTGGGAATGTGGAAAAATGAGAAGGAGAGAGAGGGTTGTAAGGGAGAGAGAGTGATGTGAGGTGAGTGATGTGAGGTGATGGATGTGGTACTTGACTAGGTATGGGTGTGTAAGAGAGAGAGTGAGAAAGAGTTGACTTTGGAGAGAGAAAGCATGAGTTGCTTGTACTTGACATTGAAGTGATTGATTGATTGATGTGATTGATTGATTGATGGGATTGATTTGATATTGCGTAGAGATTCTCTTGGGATTGAGAAAGCGCGGCATTTCTTCGAAATAAACGCCGACTCACATCTTCTGGTCAGGGTATCGGATCGGTGCGTGAGTCGTGGCGTTGGAACCGCGGCGATGGTGTGGTCGCAATGATACAGGTCTCTGATTAAACCGACTCGAATCTAAAGGATACGACTTACGATCGATCGCAACGTCTATTATCAGTCGCGGATTGCCGGACTTCGACGGAAATGATCGCAGGATTCATCGGAACAGTGCGAACTAGGATACGGGTCTTACAGAAGGTCAGAAAATTATAAAAAATTAGGGAAGCATAGATCTCACTGGGCTTGTGGTCCATCACAGACCACGGACCCAGTAAACGTCCAGAAGTCAATTATCCACGTTGTCCCAACGACACTTGTAAAGTATGGCTCACCCAAGCTCACTAGTCTCAGAATCTGACACTCTTAAGAGAAACTGAGATATAAGATATTTCAGCCATCAGATTTCTTATAAATTTACGGTGGAGGTTTAACATATTTTTCTACGCCCGTCCACCAAATCTGGGACCCGATCGTGGATCGGTGACCGTTGATCGTGAATCGGACCCGTGCGATCAAACCCTATATCCGATCGTTCTCAAAATTTGCATGGCCCCTCATCAGACCATGGATCACCTATCTTGTAAGTTTCATGGCCAGAGGGCCACCAGAACCGCTGCAATCACCGGAATGGACCCCACAGGGCCATTTAAAGACAGGAACCATATGATCAAACCTCATATTCGCTCCTCCATTTGTTTCCAAACTTTGCATGGCCTCTCATCGGGCCATGAGTCGTCTACACACCAAATTTGGTAGCCAGAGGAGTGTTAGGGCCGCCCCAACACCAATAGGGAGTCCTAGAGGGCTGTTTTGGAAATTTGTGAAAACTTAAGGCCAAAAGATCCAAGTCTAGGAAATAAGCCCTAGCTCTCTTATAACCCCCCTCCTTTACTACAAGCACCAAAGAGAGAAAAGGGAGAGCAAGAGAACAAAGTGGAGAGAAAGAGAGTGTGAAAGAGAGCAAGGTGGACCCTAGATCAAGGTGTGGCCTAAGGAAATCAAACCCCGCAACTCCCTACCTCCTCTCTAAGAGGAAACCCTTCTCCACGACTGCCCATTCGTTCATTGATCATCTAGGTAAATCCCTCATCTCTTTTTCTTGAAACCCATGTGTTGAGAAGGGATTGGCATGGATCTCTAACATGTAAGTGCTTGCTTTAGGGATTCCGGCCGTTCGACCCCAAAATCCTCATTTCTAGGTCGTCTTGCAAGCCTTCAATGATCCGAAGGTGCGGATTATTATCCTTAGGTGGCCTAGTACCAATTATAGTAGGAGTTTAATGATTTTGTTTGTTTGGGATGTTGTATTGGAGAATCTAGAGAAAACCTAGGGATTGTATGTTAGTTGGAATTGTATGGAATTGCATGTTTAGTTCTCATTTGATGTTGACCTTGCCTCTCACATGATTTAGTACATGGATGATTACATGCTCATATTTTATTTGATTTCTCTCATATGGTATTGCTTCATGGCGTGTATGATTCATTTCTCTTGTGTGATTGGTTCCTTGAGATGTAGGAAGTGCTTAACTTCCTCACTAACCCACCCACTCACATGCACCTTGTTCATGATGATGTAGCTTGCTTGTTAAGAGTAGTTGAATCATATGTTGAGATGTATGCAAACATGATACGGTTATGCTAGTTGATAATCCTGTTAGTTGTCATGTTATGAATCACCACCTAAACCCTTGGGTTGGTCAGGAATACGAGAAGAATGAAGGCGGCCTCGTTGGTAGGACTGTCTTGAAGCTAAACCCATGGATCCGGGTGAGTGCGGATGGGTGACAGTAGTTTGACTACATGGGTTGCTTGTACCCGATGTCGTTCTGTCATGTATTTGCTTGAACTCATGTGGTCTAGCCTACTTACTGACCAACCTCGTTTGTTAACCCTGTTTACTCACATATGTATGGAACCTGAAACACCCTACAACCATTATAGCCCATCATTAGCCAGATTGAATTCGATCCACCACCTCGTGAGCCGGGCATGGTGGAATGGGACACTATGTTTGAGCTGTCAGCCTACGCTGGGGTGACGCGCCTCCCCGTAGTGACCGTGAGCAGTCCCAACTTTCAGCACTACCCGTGTGCTTGAAGTAAGGGACGGGGAACCCGACGGAATCACGGATCACGGGGTCTTGGCCTCACACGTTGGGGGTTCTTGGCCTCGCAACTAGTTCAAGGTATTGATACGTGGGGTGTATCAGATTCCCCAACCTGCTGTATGAATGAACTTAACTAAGAACTCGGCTAACACGATCGCATTGAATCGCACTAGTTAGGGTGGCGACTCGGCAGTCGAGGTCGCTCTGAGAGAGTGTTGACCATATGCGATCGTTAGATAAAGTCGCTTGAGGAAGTGTTGTAGCGAGGGCATGCATCATATCATCCATCATGTACATGCATTAATAAGAATAGTTAGTTGTTTATGAATGAATGATTTTCATTAAATTCATATTATAACTGATGCTTGATACAACTTAAGACTAATAGTACCCACTGAGTTGATCACTCACTCCCACTCTGGGACGGTGTTTTAAAACACAAACCAGCTCTACTGTAGCTGCAGGTGATGGGGAGTACGAGGAGCTTTACTGTAGCTGCAGTTGTAGATGGAAATCACGACAGAACATGTTATTAATCAATCCAATTGTTTCATACGAAGATTGAAAGTAATAAAAAACCTAATACAATAATAAGAGGAAATATTCAAGAAATGCTCTGATCTGCTGAGACGATGGGCATCTTGCATTCGGTGCACCAATAAAGCATTTGATTTGTGATCGAATTCGATCCACAGTCCAGATGTTCTGCCAATCGTCTCAGCTAATGGAAATGATGACAGGACATGTTAATCAATTTAATAGTTTTATATAAAAATTCAAAACTAATAAAAACCCAATCTAATAATAAAGACTCAAGAAATGTAAATTTTGAAAATAAATGAAAATGTTTGAGGAAATACTCTAGCAGTGAACTGATCCGATGAGACGATGTAAATTCGGCATCGTTTGCACCCATAGAACTCCATTCTATCTGATTGATTCAATCTACTGTTCAAATCGCATGGAGAGAAAATGGAGTTACTGAGAAGAAGAAATCGGACGTATAAGCCGATGAAAGGGAAGATGAGCGTGGAGAAAAAATGGAGTTACCGAGAAGGAGAAATCAGTAACTCCATTTTCTCTCCACGCTCATCTTCCCTGATGCCGGATTTACATCGTCTCATCAGATCAAATCAAAGCCGATGGAAGGGAAGATGAGCGTGGAGAGAAAATGGAGTTACCGAGAAGGAGAAATCGGACGATTCTTGAAATCTTAGAGTTGGTAGGGTACGGGAAGAACTGGAATAATTTGGAGTTGGAAGGGTACAGGAAGAAATGGAATCTTATATCTCGAAAAGTGTGTGGAGGGAAGAGCATGTAACAGTTGTATGAACTAATAATCTGAATTAGTTCATACCTACCCATGCATGGCTTAATCTTTTAGGCAAGTGTGTTACTACTGTAGGTCCCACATTTATACATAAAGGGGCAATTGAAAAAAGAAGAAGAAAGAAATAAATAAATAAAAACTTAAAGAGAAGACTCTCAACTCCTTTAGTTCAGATGAAAGACTATCAAGCTAATGAACTAACGACTCTTTTTGGACCAACACGGGATAAATCAAAAGATGCTTATAGAAGAAATCTTACGCAGTAATGGTGGTACGTGTTATTGAAGGTGTGGTATGCAAAATGTGAAAAAAAAAATAAATTAAGAAGAAGAAAAAGAAGAAGCCTCGAATAGTAGATTTAAATAGTCGAGCGGTAAAAGATTTCATTCAGACAAATGAGTTCATCTCATTTTAGTGAGATGAACTCATTTTTATGCGTCCTGCAAACGGGTCCTTAGCTTTTAATTCACTATTCATAGTTTCATAATCAATCTGAATTAGTTCATACCTACCCATGCATGGCTTAATCTTTTAGGCAAGTGTATGACTACTTATAAGATCAACCTATTAACAACTTGCTTTCTTGTTTACTGGAATTTATTCGTGCTCCAGATACTTTGAGGGCCTGTTTGGATTGGTAATTTATACAGGAATTATATGCTACATTAGCAATTATTTCAATATGCTTTACTTTAACCCTGAAGTCCGCCGAGTTTGACCATGCAGTAATGTAGAGCTACGCTGTTTGGATACAGATTGTAGAAGACGGAATTGCAACCTTTTTTATCCTTTACATGTTTGCAACCGTGTGGACCCTTCGTATGTTTGGTTGAATGGTCTCTGAGAGGAGATTACGCCGCCTGCATTTACCTCAAACAGAGACCACTAATTTTTGAGTAATTCAAAGGGATTTTGACTATTCCAAAATAGAATTGATATGACATCTTGGAAAACGCCTGTTTTAAGTAATTATTGCTTATATAATGGTAAATGTACCCTAATTTACTATTCTGAACTTTTGCAATATTTTCCAAATGGGTTTGTCAATGGGCACTATCTGGGGTTGGCGTCGACCCAAGTTTGAACTATTTGGTGCAGGCTTATGGGCTGGGATATTCAGTTTTATTTTTTGCTTGGCCCGTTGACAACCCCATTTCGAAACGCATTATTAAGAAATAAAACTTACAACTTGCAAATGCAAACCACAAATGAGATTGAAATTTGACTACATGTAATTCTAATATATGCATACATAAGAGAATCATCAAATTTCAAGGGGTCGAGTTTTGCTACAGAAAGCTCATGTACGTGCTGGATAGGCCGTGCTAGAATGGCACTGGGCTAGTGGCAGGGGAGTAGCAGATCCGTTTCTCGGACCTTCTACGTGGCATGTAAATGAGCTTTGTTGAAAAATTGCATGTTGAAAAATCATGATTTCAAGAAATCATATATACAAAATTTGCAGTTGTAGATGGAAATCACGACATAACATGTTATTAATCAATCCAATTGTTTCATACGAAGATTGAGAGTAATAAAAACCTAATATAATAATAAGAGGAAATATTCAAGAAATGCTATGATCTGCTGAGACGATGGGTATCTTACATTCGGTGCACTAATAGAGCATTTGATCTGTGATCGAATTCGATCCACAGTCCAGATGTTCTGCCAATCGTCTCAGCTGATGGAAATAAAGACAGGACATGTTAATCTATTTAATGGTTTTATATAAAGATTCAAAAGTAATAAAAACCCAATCTAATAATAAAGACTCAAGAAATGTAAATTTTAAAAATAAATGAAAATGTTTGAGGAAATACTCTAGTAGTGAACTGATCCGATGAGACGATGTAAATTCGGCATCGTTTGCACCCATAGAACTCCATTCGATCTGATCGATTCAATCTACTGTTCAAATCGCGTGGAGAGAAAATGGAGTTACTGAGAAGGTGAAATCGGACGTAGAAGCCGATGAAAGGGAAGATGAGCGTGGAGAGAAAATGGAGTTACCGAGAAGGAGAAATCGGTAACTCCATTTTCTCTCCACGTTCATCTTCCCTAATGTCGGATTTACATTGTCTCATCAGATCAAATCGAAGCCGATGGAAGGGAAGATGAGTGTGGAGGGAAAATGGAGTTACTGAGAAGGAGAAATCGGACGATTCTTGGAATCTTTGAGTTGGTAGCGTACGGGAAGAAATGGAATAATCTTGAAGTTGGAAGGGTACATGAAGAAATGGAATCTTATATCTCGAAAAGTGTTTGTGGAGGGAAGAGCATGTTACACTTGTATGAACTAATAATCTGAATTTGTTCATACCTACCCATGCATGGCTTAATCTTTTAGGCAAGTGTATTACTACTGTGGGTCCCACATTTATACATAAAGGGGCAGTTGAAAAAAGAAGAAGAAATAAATAAATAAATAAAAACTTAAAGACAAGACTCTCAACTCCTTTAGTTCAGATGAAAGACTATCAAGCTAATGAACTAACGACTCTTTTTGGACCAACACGGGATAAATCAAAAGATGCTTATAGAAAAAATCTTACGCAGTAATGGTGGTACGCGTTATTGAAGGTGTGGTCTACAAAATGTGAAAAAAAAAATTAAGAAGAAGAAAAAGAAGAAGCCTTGAATCGGACGTAGAAGCCGATGAAAGGGAAGATGAGCGTGGATAGAAAATGGAGTTATTGAGAAGGAGAAATCAGATGATTCTTGAAATCTTGGAGTTGGTAGGGTACGTGAAGAAATGAAATAATCTTGGAGTTGGAAGGGTAAGGGAATAAATTAAATCTTGTAACTCAAAAAGTGTTTGTGGAGGGAAGAGCATGTAACTGTTATACGTGGATTGCGTCCTACCTGGCCCGGACGGCAATCCGTATAGGCCGGGCTCTGTGGGCCCCACATTGATGTATGTGTTTTATCCTCCCCTTTCAAAGCTTTTATCGTATCATTTTAAGATACGACCCAAAAAATGAGTCTGGTCCAAGGCTTATGTGGACCACAAAGTGGGGATTGAACGTACACCATTAAAAACTTCTTGGGACCTGGAGAAGTCTCCGATCAATCTGATATTTGTGTTTTCACTTCATCCACATCTACATAACCTTATGAATAGGTTGGATTGTAAAAAAAAAAAAAAAAAAAACATCATGTTGGCGCTTAGAAAGGTTTCAACGGTGGGTGTCATTATCAGTGTAGCTTCCTTTGGTGTGGTCCACTGGAGCTGTGGACCTTTCTAATTTTTTTTATAATACCTTAAAATGATCTTTTAAAAGTGGTGAACGAAGATGATAAAACAATTACATCACAGTGGGCCCCACAGAGCCCTGCCCGGACGGATTATGGTTCGGGTGGGTAGGACGCAATCCTTATAACTAATTCTGTTACTGCTACTGACATGTTCTATCTTGCGCCGGTTGTGTATGGTATCAGATGCGCGGGCCAAAGGATTATGTGATGTTTGGTGCATGAGACATCCACAGTTAGGCCAATCATATCAACGATCGGATCATGTAAACCTCCTGGGCCTCACTTGTTAACTGGATATCCAAACTATGGGGGACGTTGTCCATGGAGCATATCTCTAAAATCGCATCAATCAAGTAATCTGAACCATCCAATTGATGGCTATCAGATGGATGGTTAAATTTTGGGCGTGGATTAGGTGAGGCAAAGGTAACCGCTTAGTAGATGAGACCCTGACTCATCCACCTTGATGTGTATGTTGCATATCCACACCGTCCATCTATTTTTCCAGCTTACTTTAGGGCATCATCCCAAAAATGAGGCAGATCCAAATCTTAAGTGGACCACACCACAGGAAAACAGTGGTGATTGAATGCACACCATTAAAAACTTCCTAGGAAGGTGACACAGACATGGGTGAAGAGAAAACACAAATAGCAGCTTGATACAAAACTTGTGACCCTAAGAAGTTCAATCCCTGCTGTGTGGTCCACCTGAGATTGGATCTGCCCTATTTTTGTGGCCATGCCCTTAAAATGGGCCACTTCATAAGAAAGAATGGTGATTGGATGCCATCTTGGATCAAAATTATATATGTGTTTACCTTTCATCTTGTGTAATAATAAAGGAAAACTTACAAAAAAAAAAACTACATCATTAATGTGGAATTTATAATTTGGAACCTTTTCAAGTTTTCAAACAACTACCTCAATAATCGTCATTATTATAATCGTCATTATTATCTTCCCACTACATCCACAACATCTGTCGGCCGGTTGGGTGTCTGCGGGAGCAAATGGGCTGGTTGCTTGGGTAGGTCCCACCGTGATGTTGATGTAAAATCCATCCTCACCACCAAGTGTTTCAGCTCATGTTAGGCCAAGGACCTAAAATAACTCCCATTTGTAATTCAAACGAGCCACGTCATGGAAATAGTGTACAGAGCAATTATCACCTTTCAAACTATTTCCCTTAGTATGGCCCACCTGAATCACCGATGGGCCTTATTTTTAGGCCTCAGGCTTGAATATTTGTGTGACATTTAGTGGTTGGAGTGAATTTCATATAATAATCGTGATGGGCCTTGTAAAAAATCAAGGGTATATGTCTCTCTCAATTGTTTTCATCGGTGTGGCCCATCTGAGTCACAAGTCATCCTGACTTTTTTTTTTATCCGAGCCTAAAATAGAATTGGCCATCTAATGGTCAGAATAGATGTTACATAAAAATCATGATGGCCCCACCAAAAATCAAAGTTGGGTGCATCTCCTTGCGACTTTACAGAGTATCAATGACTTTTTTGTTAGCTTGTTAGTGCACCCTGTTGAGGATCAAATATTGCATATTAAACCCCAGTTATTAACTAAATTTATGAACATGATACTGTTTAACGGCCTATTTTAATCATGTTTGTGTTGCAAGGTGAATTTAGGAGTCTGGACTGAAAAATGGTACTAAAAGCATGAATTTAACGCTTAGAAATCACCAAGGTAAGGGATGAACCCCAGGGGACCAAGATTGAAGAATTTACATGCCAGAGATCCAAGAAAATCAAGCAATTCACGTTAAAGAGGCCTGAAAATAATGATCTGGGGCCTACCTGATATCTGGATATGCTTCAATTTTGGTCTCAACCCCTTGAATGAGGAGGTAAAACGGATGGACGGAGCGGATTTCTTGTAAACATCACAGTGGACCCCATCTGGGGTGATGCGTGTGCACGGCATGTGCACAAACGCACTGCACCGGTCAGGCAGCCCGGTCAAAGTCAGGCTGACCTGACCCTTCTCGCGCATGACTTCCAACAGTCGGACGCTGTCTGGGCAGGTTTAGCTAGTGGGCCCCACTCATTGTCCGGATCGATGATCTGGACCGTTCATATGCTTCAGGGGGTGGGGACGACCCTAGCTGTAACACCCTGGTTCTCAAAACCCGAGGATAGCCGCTCCTCATTGAGAACCCGAGTATTACGTTATAAAATGGACCATCATACAACTAATAAATGGTAATTCTCATGACACAAAGTGAGGTAACTGTTACGTAAGCTAAGGATATTATGAGAAACAACAAAGGAGTTTACTACAAGTAGATGGAAAGTAAATGAAATCCCACAGTAGGGAATTATTATTACAATTCAAGCAAAATTCAAGATCTGAAGTACAAAAGCAAGTAAATCCTAAAGTATCAGTTGAGCTCCAACGGCTCAACTACAATTACATAGAGTTCTTCCTCGCCAAACTCCCACTTAGTCGTCCCTAGGATCCCGTCATAGGGGTCTTCACCTGTTATTAAACCTGCGTCTATTTGGTGCAACCACACGATTGGATGAGTGAAAACTCAGTGGGAACTTCCCTCAAAGATTCAAGCATATCAAATCATTCCAATGTAGATTAAACCAGTATTTTCATTTCATAAGACAGTAATATCATAATGAAGGCAAAGTCATATGAATACATGCAGGAATGGATGAATGTATGCTTAAGTCACAGATCTGGGGATGCACATCCAGCCGTCAAAAGAAAAGACTGCCCACGGCAGATTAACTACCTGGAAAAGGCCATGTCAAAAGAAAAGACCGTCTGCAGTAGATTAACTACCTGGAAAAGGCCATGTCAAAAGAAAAGACCGCCCGCGGTAGATTAACTACCTAGAAAAGGCCATGTAAGTGAGTGCGCCTAAGAATGTCTGACCTCCTAGAAAAATATTCAGGATACGCCTGAGGAGGTCCTAAAATTCCAGAAAAATCTCATGTAAAGAGAGCGGCCCATAGTGGTACGAATGCACATAATCTGAGGGTTTAACTAAAGTAATAAAACTCTTAGTAACTTAACAGAACGTGACGCACTCGGTAAAGCTCAAATGTCATGCGTGGATGTTATGCACCATGATACCCATGTACATTCCTTAGGATTAACAAGATTGCTCTCATAAACATCATCAAAGCTTGAGATCTTTTAATAATATATCAAACATCCAAACATGAGCTCATCATAAATCCTTTTTAATTTCTCTAGGTCCAAATGAGGGCCCATAAATGTGACATGTCAACTATGATTAATTGTTGACAACTTCAGGCTACGTTTCTTACAGAAAATAACATTTCCTACATAATCTTCATTGTACAATTTGTAAGATAGAATGAACTGAAACTTCATAACTCTTGTCATTACTAATTGAAATATGCATGTAATCAAGCAAATACTAATATGATATAGGGAACACAAAACTAAATTCTATCCACCTGGTTATTGAATTTAAGGTTTGAGAAATAGGGAATAAAGCATTTCCTGATGCTCATCAATACAACATAGGAATGAATTCATGTTTTTATTGTTCCTAAGGTACGTATGGTAGAAATAAATCTAAAATCAGAATATTTAATATTATATATAACACTAATAGATTTAGATTCTCAAGGCTTATCAAAAATGGAGTGTCAATAGCATGGATGAGTCTACATTCCCTATAATCTACAATTTATTCATAAAGACAATTTATCTAAATAGGAAATCAATGGACGTAGAAGGCCAAGAGGGATTTCTTCAACAAGGTGACATATAAATTTCAATGGAGTGATATCATTTAAATTGTTTAAGAGTTCCTTCTACCTTCATTAAAAGGGACATCCCATATGTTAGAGCCAACTAATATTGGAAGTTAAGGACAATGGAGGCAAATCTTCACTATGCAATTTATAGCTAAATTAGCATGGAAATTCCTACTTCACATCATGACTAGTAGAAGAGTACCTATAGACAAACAATCATAAATGTGGCATGGAAATCATAAGGCAACATTATATACATATGGTTATAGAACTTGGGCAATAGGGATCAAAAGAGTTACTTCATAAATATCAACACAAATGAAATTAATACTTATAATTCTCTAAAATTCTTTGCATTTGAGATTTAAGTTAACGTGGAAATATATGAATGAAAGAAGCAATGTGGATGTTCCTCACCTTGGGGTATTTTCTCTGATTTGTAATGTTCCTATGAAGTGAGTGTGATGATCCTAAAATCCAATCAAATGTAAGTTCTAACTTTTAATCTCAACTCACATTTAGCTTAATAGTTAAATAGAATATAACTTCTACTTACTGGTTTGGACTGATTGAAGGAGAGGATGTCCTTCAAGGCAATCAACTTCAGGTAGTACCTGAATAGAGTGTCACTAGATATCAGTGAGTCATAACTGAGTCGACTCGATCGGGGTTTTCAATTAGTAACGAGTTGAGTAGTTCCAAGAGTTCTACTAACTACAAGGTGATATTAAAGATCCATTGAACCCTAGGCTTCTCAAATCATCAACAGGTGATTGGAGTAAGTTAGACACAGTCAGGAAACTGGACGAGTTGACCCACTACTGAGGGTGGAGTTGACTCGTTTGGGGAAATCGGCCGAGTTAACTCATCACCGGGTTGAGGGGATACCAACTATTGGTTATAGAGTTTCAACTTGGTTTCAATGACTGATTTGAGTGGCTGAGAGGGCTAGGTTCTGATTGGCTCGAGTCGGGTCCTAGGGCCGTGACTAGGCGTTGGACTGAGTTGAACAGAGGAGCTTGATTTCCTACTCGTTTTCAAACACCGTCGAGTCGAAAACCAAATGCAGGTCTGCTACTAGAGGAGGTGAGCTGATTATCTTTCCAAATGGTTAGCTGGAGGCGTTCCTGGGGACACCATTCTAGCGTGTTAACACCGAGTTAACTCGTTAATGAGCTGGGTGTAGTTTTATTTCAAAACGGTTGTATGATAGTTGAGATTACCTGGTTGTTTCTATCTGATTGAAGGGATACTACAGCTGGTTGGGTTCTTCTGCCCCACAATTGATACAGGCTGTTGGAGACAATGACATGCTGGTGCCGACGCAATTTGCTGAGTCTGCAACTGAGTGGATGCAGAATCAGAGGTCTGTGATTGTGCGGAAGCAAGGCTCGAATCGAGTAGTAGCTGGTCGGATGGCTCCCCATTCCCCAGTTTCTTTCTCTCTATCTCTCTTAGCAGGGAAATGAGCCAAAGTTTTGATACAGACTCATGGCTGGGTGGCTAAGTTGAGTATGCAACTCATTCCAGCGGTCGGCCCTATCTCTTTCTCTCTCTCTCTCTTTCTATTTCCTTTCTTTTTCTTCTCCTTGGGACTCGCCCTAATATCAGGCTATTTATAGCCTTACTGTTTCTGGGCGCTTCTACAACTAATCACTGGGATTATCGCGGTCTTAGCAGAGGAAGGATTGAGAATCCCAGGGCTGTGGGTCTTTAGGTGTTGTCTGTTGTTTGCAGGGTCTGTCTGATAATCTCTGATGGACTATAGGTGGGGTGGGCCACACGATGAACGACTCGGATTTGTGAAAGGGTGGTTTAGACGGAATGTGGCATTTCTGATAGGATCGGGGAAGATGACCCCATGGCCATGGCAGTTTTTCCATGTCCGGCTGATCTAATGATCAGGGCCTTTAGGACGGTTTAGATGATTCTTGGGACGCCTGTGGGGTCTCCTCAACGGTGAGTAAGGACTGTTGATTTTGTCCTTAATTCCAAAACGACGATGACTCGCACTGCTGCAACGTCTCGCCAAATTCTCGTTTTGCTACGAGATTATCGTACCACCCTAGATCTTACGCTCAGGATCTCACAAGAGAAGCTTCTGGATGGTGGCAGAGGGTCGAGATTACTTTAGCTCAAAATGGCAGTTATTCTTTCCGCCATTTTACCGTTGACATGGCCTTTCTGGAAATAGAATGGTGACTAGGACGTTGACGTAGTGCGTGGGAGAACTCCGAATATTATGGACGAATGGATTCTCCAGCAAGGAGTCGCGGTGACGTGGATTTGTTTCCAGCGGGGCTTTTCGTCCAAGGCTATTTAGGTGGGTTATCGTGCACGTGATCGTGTACTAACACGTGTAAGCCTAACGTGGTTTTAATCGGTGGGCTACCAAGATCCCGATGGACAGTCCAGATCATGGGAAAGGGTCTCTGATGGTGAGCCGTCATCAGCAACAGACGATCCGTCTGTTTGAACGCGAGACGGGCGGGAAATCACTTGGGATTTCTGTTTTTCATCGGGTTAAAGCTCCTTTGACCCGACGCGTTGGTCTCGTGCGCGGCATGTGCATACTATCTGTGCACATGCACCCAACAGATGTGGGGTCCATGGCATGATCTAAGCCGATCGAAGCCGTTCATCTGTTTCTGGGAGGTCCACTAATCACTCTTAATTCGAAATTTGTATGTTCAAGAGGTTAGGTGGGCCATCCCGGGAAGATTTTGTTGAAATTATAGACTATTGTAGAATCGATGGTTGTCCTAGTGTTAGTGTGGTTCTAGCAGTGGGGCCCATGTAATGATCAGAGTGATCTGGGTCGTACACTTGTTTTAATGTTTTAATCCTCTTCTTTGTGAGAATATTGATTGAACCTATGTCTTAGATAGACTGATCCTTTACTAATGATAAAGATTAATGGTTTGATACCATTATTATGACGTTTTAATAACTTTATTATTATTATTAGTAGTAGTATTTACAATTCTTTCTACTTTTCTATAATTGTTTATGTGGGTCACACTCAGATCAGTGCCATTTATTCATTCACTCGATTGCCTATAAGTCTTTGATTATAAAGATTAGATTATTTGGGTTTGTAAGTGGGCCAAAATACATGGGTTTTAACGTTTAGATATTAATGGTTGGATATGAGCTGTTGCATTCCGAATATTGAAATCAAGTAATGGGTTGTGACTTATCAAACGATGGTGAACAATGTATGTTATTTGTATCTTCATACAAATATGTTAGTCTAAACTATAATAGTAACACCCGAGTACTCAAAAGCATGGGGTGTTACACTAGCCACGACAGATTTTTGGCCCCATGCGTACATACACACGTGGATCGTCGAAAAACGCAGGTTGAATGGTGAGTTGATTTGATACAGTGGACCGCACCAAAACTCGACCAAAACCACTCCTTTCCGACTGAAATTTCACCAGGAATACAATGAACGAGGTGGATTTCGCTGAAAACATCACTATAGGGATCACTGAACACATCAGCACAGATCCGTTCGCACTATACACACGTCCGATTTTTTCGGACGTTGTGGGGAGTTGTGGGCCACTGTTTGTAGTCGGTGGTGCTCGGCCTTGACCTGTTGACAAGTGAGGCATTGGGACACATACTCTGCTATTTCCTTTTTCATGTTGTCCCACCAATAGTTTCACCTTAGGTCCCGATACATCCTGGTACTACCCTGGTGCATTACCAGTTTGGAGTTGTGGGCGGCATTAAGGACTTCTTCTCGTAATCCATGAAGATTTGGGACGCAAAGACGACCTTGGTACCTCAATCCTCCATCAGAACCGACTCTCCACTCGGATTCTACATCATTTTACGGATAATTAGTGGCTAGACTTGAACGTGGGCTATGACCTCGTACAGTTCCTCCATAGTTAGCTTCATGTCGAAGTCCCGTACAAATTCTATCATGTTTCACCATCAACGGGGCCGCAAATTCGAGTGCTCTCTTGTGGCTCAAGGCGTCCGACACCAAATTGGCCTTGCCAGGGTAGTATGAGACTTCAAACTTGAAGTCCTTCAACGTCTCCATCTAGCGACACTGTCTTATGTTCAGATCCTTTTGAGTGAAGATGTACTTGAGGCTCTTATGATCACAGAAGAGCTCAAACTCCTCTCCATAGAGATAGTGTCTCCATATCTTCAAGGCAAATACTACCGATGCTAGTTCGAGGTTATGAGTAGGATAGTTCTCCTCATGCTTCCAACTGCCACGAGGTGTATGCAATTGTCTTGCCCTTCTGCATGAGTACGCAACCCAAACCCACGCGAGAGGCATCAGTGTAGACGATATACTTGACCCCTTACTCAGGCAACACGAGTACCAATGCCGATGTCAGTTTATTCTTCAATTCTTAGAAGGCTGCCTCTGCCTTCTCATTCCAGGCAAACTTAATGTCCTTCCAGATAAGCTGAGACAACAGTCGGGCCATTTTTAAAAAATCTTTAATGAATCTCAGGTAGTAGTCTACAAGACTGAGAAAACTCCTTACTTCAGTAACCGAACCCGGTTGCTTCCAATCTTGTACGGCTGCCACCTTGGTGAGGTCCACGGATATGCCTTCCTTGGACACCACATGACCCAGAAATTTGACATCTTCCTTCCAGAAGTCGCATTTTCTAAATTGCGCAAACAGATGATTTTTCGTAAGGGTTTCAAGGACTGCTTGCAAGTGTTCCTTGTGCTCTTCACGACTCTTGGAGTACACCAATATGTCATCAATGAATACGATGACGAACATGTACAAGAATGACCTGAAGACTCTGTTTATGAGATCCATGAATACCGCTGGAGCATTAGTGAGTTAAAACGGCATAACTAGGAACTCGTAGTGGCCAAAGCAGGTTCTAAAGGTTGTCTTCTGCACATCCTCTTCCCTGACTCGCAGCTGATGGTACCCTGATTATAGATCGATCTTTGAGAAGTATTGAGCACCTCTCACCTAGTCGAACAAGTCGTCAATTCTGGGCAACGGGTATTTATTCCCCTAGTTCAATCTCCTGTAGTCTACGCACAATCACAATGTGTCGTCCTTCTTTTTCACAAATAGGACCGGGGCTCCCCATGGTGAGATGCTGGGTCGGATAAAGCCTGACTCTAACAAGTTGTCGATTTGAGTCCTAAGCTCTACCATCTCAGATGGGGGCATGCGGTAAGTCGGCAAAGAGATGGGTGTAGCACCCGAAGTCAGATCGATTGTGAAGTCTATTTTCCATCGAGGAGGAAGTCCAGGTATGGATTTAAACACGTCTACAAAATCTTAGACCACGGGGGTGTATGTTAATGAGGGGTCCATTATAACCCTCTTCCAATAAAGCACAACACAAAGTTCTATGTTCGTGGCCGACCTGGACTAGGAATGTGAAGGAGGCGCCTTCGCCCTTGTATATCTTCACCGATAGAGTGTCACAGTCGATTTCCGCCTTTATCACAGTAAACCAGTCTATGCCCAGGATGACGTCGTAATGGAAAATCTTGGTCACTATCAGGTCTACAAGTACCACCTTGCTTCCTAAGTTTATAGGGCAGTCACGACATATCCTCGTCGCTTCTGAGAAGGTCCCGGCGGCGACAATGATTTTCACTCCTATGATGGGAGTGAGGCATAGCTCTAGACGCTTGACGGTTGCATGTGATATAAGAGAAGTAGTGGATCCAGTGTCCACCAAGAGTAATATGGGAGTACCTTGTATATGAGCTGTCACTTCGAAGGTCGTAGGAGTGGGTGTGACTGCATCTTGGCCCTCTGCCGTTATTGCATGAACTTGAGCTTGTTGCGGAAGATTTGGTTGGTGCATAGGCCATTGTGGCGGCCTAACTTGAGGTGCAGGAGGGTGACAAAATTGCTAGTCCGGTCCTATCGCCCTCAAAGGAGGAATCTGCATGGCTTGCTGTGGGGGCCTATTGATACGTTAAAGGGGCATGAAGCCGTGGTCCCTCATTCTTGAAAAATAAAATGGCTCGGAGTAGCCTACCCTCTTGCAGTAGTCACACATGCGGTTCGACCGCGCAAAAGGAGCCGGACGGGATGTAGGCCTAGGAGGAGAGCTCAGGCGCGGCCTTTTACAGGAGAAGGTTGAGGACTGCCCTTCCGTCCTGTTCTGCGGGCCCAGCTGTAGTCGAGTTCGAGAGATTCGTTCTTCATCTTGTTCCGACCGAAGGGACATCTCTACTAATTTGGCGTAGGTCTTGATATTTGCACAACACATTTTGGAATGGATACTGCTCCTTAGTCTCTTAGTAAAACGCCGTATCTTAGTCTCCTCATTGGCCACAATCCGAGGAGCATAGCATGACAGTTAGCGAAACTGTTCTTGTACTGTGCTACGGACATCCCTCCCTGTTGGAGGTGAAGGAACTTGTTCTCCCTCTCGTTGCGGTATGTCTGTGGAAAGTATTTCTGATAGAAGCGGGTCTCAAACGCTTCCCATGTCCATACGTAGCCCGCAGGGGTGGTCCTAAGTACGCTCTCCCACCATACATCAACCTCTTTCTCGAGGAGGTAGGAGATCAGCTCGACACGCTCGGCTTCAAAGCAGTGGAGAGGTCTAAGCAACTTAGTGACTCGGTTGAGCCAATATTCGGCTTCCGTAGGGCGGTGGGTGCCAGTGAAGGTAGGCGGCCTGAATCTCTGGAATTGCTCGAATAAGTTGCTTGTGGTGGCGGCAGCAATGGCCATAGTGGGCTGCTCCAGTAGTTGCACACCCATGTTGTGGACCATGGTCCCCATCATGGTGGTTAACATTTGTTGTTGTTACTGCATAAGAAGCAACATTTGTCCCATCTGGTCCATAGCTGGGGCTGTCAAGGGTGCGGATGTCGTGGCCTGAGTTGACGACACTTCTGGGGCCGCTTCTTGGGTAGTACTACCCGTATTGTGGGGATCGGCTGCCCCTTGGTGACCTTGCTGATCATCGGGAGCGAAGTAATCCCTCTCGACTAGGCCGCTGTGAGGTATGTGGATAAAACGACCCTCTCCTCGTGAATGCATTTTCCTGGAAAGGCGTTCCTTAGGGGGTTAAACAGTAGAGCATTATCCATGTAAGGGTTGTACACAAATATACAAGACCTATAGGTTTCATTTTTTGAGTGCAAGTCACTATACATACAAGGCATTTACAAGGCAATAAGAGAAATTTCAAGGCAACCCATACATTCATATTAAATTCAAAATGCCATTTGACATGGCCAGTTACATCCTATCGCATGGATTACAGGTGTCACTAGATACTTCAAAAATAAGGAAAATATAACCTAATCAAAGCAAAAAGTTCCAACTATTCTTCAATACATGGGAGCAATTCTAACTAGTTCAAACAAACTACTAATTATCAGTAAAGCTAAACTACATTCTTTTGGGTCGGACGAAGACGGGAGTGCTTCCTCCCCTTAACTGCAGCAAATCAAGGCCTTTATGGCTCAATACATTTTCTTGTTCCACTTCTCCTGCCTTGCTTGGTTCTCCTCGATCCTAGTTATCCTAGCGTCGAGTGTATCCAAGCGCTCAAGTATGTCTAGAACGGGGAGCGGCCCTTCGCCGACTCCTCAGCTTCTTCAGCGTCTTCAGTTTCTTCCTCATCCTCATTATTTTCATCGCCTTCCTCTTCTTCTTCGTTAGCATCCCCAAATTCCTCAATGTGGGCCTGTCGCTGTTCGGGGCCCATTCCCATAAGATTTAACGTCTTATCACCCAATATTTCCGACACCCTGAAATTTGGGGGTCGTGAATACACTCGACTCCCAAGTTCCCGGGTGTCACTTATAACCAAGTTTTAATATTTTGCATATAATCCAGTTTAGTGAGCAGTATGGAATTGACTGGAACATAAACCACAATCACAACTGGTTTACTGAAATGAAAACGACTAATGTATACGAGTCTACAAAAAATATCAACAGGCCGCACAAGGTGTCGTCCGATAAAATACAAAAAACGAGATGTCCCAAAGAATAGTGCGCTGAGTCTACTACTCGGCAAACCCATAGTCAGCCCGCTCGATCTACGGTGACCCACCCATAAGCTGGAAGTAGGATAGCTCGTCCTCCTCGTCTATGCTCACACCGCTCGACTTGTCGAGCTTAGCATCACCTGCATTTACTGAAGAGTTTGGTTGATGTTTTAAAACACCGTCCCAGAGTGGGAGAGAGTGATCAACTCAGTGGGTACCATTAGAAACATACATTCATAAATCTCTAACTAGTCTTGTTAATGCATACACATGAATTATGGTATGATGCAAGACCTCGCAACAACACTCCCTCGAGCGACTTCATCTAACGATCTCGCATGACCAACACTCCCTCATTGCGACCTCGATTGCCGAGTCGCCAACCTAACTAATGCGATACGATCGTGAACGTGTTAGCCGAGTCTTTAGTTAAGTCCGTTCATCCAGCAGGTTGGGGAAACTGGTACACCTTGATAGCATCAATTCCCTCAATCATTTGCGAGGCCAAGGCCCCTCAACATGCAAGACCAGGACCCCGCGATCCTTGATCCCGTCGGGGTCCCCATCCCCAATTTCAAGCACAGGGGGAGTGCAGAGAAGCGGGATTGTTCGCGGTCACTACGGGGGGGCTCGTCACCCCAGCGTAGGCTGACAGCTCGGACACAATGTCTCATTCCACCATGCCCAGCTCACGAGACAGTGGATCAGTTTCTAACAGTTGTTAGTAGGCTTCAGTGGGCGAAGGGTGTTCCAGGTTCTAAACAGGCGTGAGTAGGCATGGTTAACAAACATGGTTGGTCAATTAGTGGACTAGACCATCCGAATTCAGGCGAGCACGTACCGCACGACATCGGGCGCAAGCAGCCCATGTAGTCCCACTACTGTCGTCTATTCACGTCCGCTCAAATCAATTAGTCTAGTCACAGGATGGTCCAACCAACGGAATCACCTTCACAAATCTCGGTTTCCTGACCAACCCCAAAAATGGGTTGTATTCATTAACACTTGTAGCAATTATGAGTTCATCTTCTAGTATAGGTAGAATCATGTGTACAATACATCTAGCACTAAATTTCAGGATGTTAAAATGAATGCAACTACTCTTAGTATCATAAGTTAAACATGTATACATGTGGTGTTGAATTACCTAAGAGTCCAAGGACAACACATCTCTCATGGTACAAAAATATAGCAAGAAATAATGCAATCATACATGTTACAGGAAAGATCATGCAAAATTCTGATGTGATAAAGAATATGCAACACCAATTTCATGCCCAAACATGTTGAAGACCAATCAAACAAAAATTTATCGTTACAAGCAAGTTGGTGGGCCTACCATGTAGGTTCCTAGCTAGAGTTTCCCTAAATCACTCATGCACATCACTCTAACATTCGTAATCATTAAATTTATCCTAAAATTGGTACTTGGCCACCTAAGGATAATGGTCTGCACCTATGGATCGTTGAGAGCTTGCGGAAACGACCTAAGGGCGCCGAACTCGCGGGTCGATTTGTTGAGGTTCTGAGTCAAATGCATCCACATGTTAGGATACACATGAGGACCTAACTTGATAAAATGAATTTGTGGGAAAGATGGGTGATTACCTCTAAATTAGTTGGGATTTGTTTTCGTGGTTGTGGATGTAAGATCCCTTGGCAAATAGGAAGGAGATTCTTCAAGGCCCAAGTCCCTTGGGCCCCACCTTCTTCTACACTCTCTTCCTCTCTCTTCTTTCTCCTTTCTTTCTCTCTTCTCTCTCTTGCTGCTGGAAACCATGAGAGTCGGTGAGAGTGGGTGCTTAAGGATCTTATATCCTGGATTTTTGGGCCAAATGGCCTTAAGTTCTATTAATTCCCTTCAATGGCCCTGTAGGACCCCTCTTTAGCTTCTGGGGCTACCATGTCACCCCCCTGGTCACCAAATTTGTAGTGTACGTGCCCCATAGCCCGATGAAGGGCTGTACAAAATTTGAAGGCAAACGGATGTGGGGTTTTATCGTACGAGTCTGATCTTTAAATGGCCCTGTGGGGTCCATTTCTGGTTGTTGAGGCTGCTCTGATGGTCCCCTGGCCACGAAATTTGTAGGATAGGTGCCTCATGGCCCGATGAAGGGCCGTGCAAAATTTGAAAGCAAACGGATGTGGGGTTTTACCGCAAGAGGCCGATTTGCGTTCAACGGTCATCGTTCCACTATCGGGGTTCAAAATTTGTAGACGGGTGTAGAGAAATATTTTCGGCCTTCGACGTAAATTTAGAAGAGATCCGACAGCTGGAATTCCTCATATCTTTGTTTCAAGCAAGAGGGCCATTGATTTATAATCCTAAACTTTAGGCTAAGGCTGGGGCAAGTCGCACTTGGCAGGTGCCGACTGGATAGTGCAGATATTTCGTTTCCGGGTGCCCTCTGTGTCGGACCACAAGCCCAGCGAGGTCCATGGTCTCCCCAAGTTTTAGATTTTTCTCACCTTCCTTGGCCGTTGCACGGCCTGCACAGACAGTTGTCAAGTATAATCAGGCGAACCGGGTTTACGGCCCGCACACGATCCAACCATAATCAAACTCGACCGCATTAATGGGACAACCCGGGTTAACTTGTTAGTGGTATCTCTCACAGGAATGGTTTAATCGAGCGGTCCTGCAGCAGTTCTAACGTGGACGCCTAAAGACATTGTTCTGATTGGGCCGGGTGTTACAGTCATCCCAAAGAAGATAGGCAAAGAGATTAATGAATGTCAGGGTTATTCCCGATTTTCAAAACAAATCTTTGCTTATTTGTCAGGCTAATTTGCTTTGTAAGATCACGAGATAAATAATTTTCAAAGGGAATAAAGATAGGATTACTTACCTCGTTACTTGAGTGCACACTAATGTGTGCAACCCATTTAATGTTAAAACAAGGGGTGGATATGCGTATATAATAACCCTGAGTTTTTGTACAGATTTATATACGTATACACATGCTTGAGCTCACATGCACGCATGTATTCACACATCCTCATCGATTTCTGAAAGTAGACTCTTAAGTTTTGTACCTATCGAAATTATTCAAGCTCACTCGTACACTTACTCGACCATTCATGTACACATCCATGCATGTATGCATACATGCATACATCCATCTATTCATCGATGCATAAATACATTAATACATTACCAACTATATATCCATCAATTTAGATAAAGTCGATCGTTAATCGATGTATTGAAATTACCTAATCTTGACCATTGATTGTGTATTAAATTTATCTAAAGTGTGACCTTTGATATCTGTGTTAGATCCTTTTAGACTTAATATTGAATTGTGCTCAATAATAACTGTTGTTTCGTGTATCAAACCTGTTTAAGTTTGATCGTTGATTTACATCTTAAACCAACTCAATTTTGACCCATGATCTATATGGCTAAATTAGCTCAATTGTAACATTTAATTTGTATGTTGAATCTATCCAATTCGGACCATTAATTTGTAAATCCATCAAAACTTGACCATTAATCTAAGTGTTAAATCAGCCCATTTATAACAATTGACTAGAATAATATGAATTTATCTAATATGGACCGTCTTTTGTATGTTAAATCTGTTTAATTTGGACTATTAGAGTGCATGTCAAATATATCTAATATTGACAGTTGATTTAGGCCCCAATTTGTCTAATTGTGACTAGATTCATGCACCAAATCTCTTTAATAATGACCGTGACTACATGCCCTAATTCTATCCAAATAGAACCATTTTTTTTTTACACACGCACACACACTCACGCCACACGCACACACCTCACACACGCACACCGTGGGATTTCACCACCGTGGTACTCGAACCCTTGACCCGGTGTTGAAAACTCCAGGGAGTCTATCCGAATAGAACCATTTATATGTGTTCGACTTGCTCAAAGATGACCATTAATTTAAGAGTTAAACCTAATTATCAATTGTGACTATTGATCCATTCAATCAATATGATAAATATATTCAATCACAACCGTTGATTATTGCCTAAAATCCGTCCAAATCTAACCACCAACTTCTTGGTATATACGTGCAAATCTGTCCATTGAATCTTATGGATCAACAGCTACAAATATGTCCATTGATCATATGAACAACCCATGCAAACCTTCCATTGATCTGTGTGTGTGCAATCAACAAATCCAGTCGTTCAAACATCTAGTCATCCAAAACTGCCCAGCTAGCCATCCAAATCCAACTGTCTATCTAGCTATCAAAATCCAACTGTCCATCCACTAATACCAACCATTCAAACCATCCACCCATCGAGCTATCTCAACTGTCCATGCATCGCACGTGTGTGTACTGTTTCAATAGAGACATCCTGTTTCTAAATGAAGAGAGGGAGTCCAGTTTCCAAAGGAGAGTGGGAGTGAGGTGGTGAAGCACACACATGCCTAAGCACTTGCGTGTATTAAAAGGCAACAAGGGCCTTAGGTTGGTGGGGGATTTTCAATTTAAATGGGGGAGATGATGGTGAGAGAGGAATGACGTGAGGGATAGAAATAGAAAGAGTAAAAGAAAAAAAAAAAAAAAAGAGTAGCACGTGGAGAGGAAGAAAGGAGAGAAAAAGGAAGAAAGAGGGAGAACTTCTTTGTGTCTTCTCACACATGCTTTTATTTTTATTTATTTATTTTTAATTTTTTTAATAATTATTGTTTTAAATTGTTCCCTTTTTATATATTTATAGGATTTTATGGTTTGGATTTTTATTAATCATACTTTATTTAAGAAAATCAAGATTTTAGAGTTTTATTAGAAATTTTAGATTTATTTAAGAATTATTGTATAATTGTAAAAATTTAAAATTTCAGGATTTTGTTATAGTTTTCTGTGATTACTTATATAAGTTTGCTGAGAAAGGCCCAAAAACTTCTTAAAACAACTATGTTTGATTTTGCCTCTTAATATGTAATATACTTTACCCATGTATTTTATAAATGGAGGGATGATCAATGTTTGGTAGCATTTATCATCCTTAGAACTAATAAAAAATAAATGTCATCCACATATAAGGTTAGGATTAGAAACTTTTTTTCAAATGTCTTCACATAGAGAAAATCGTTTTCTTTTTTTTTTTTTTATGACAAACCTAAATGCAATTCTTAATGAATCTAACTTTATGTACCATAGGTGTAAAGACTCTTTCAGCTTGTATATCAACTTATTTAATCAACAAACTTTCTCCTTATAACTTGTTGAAATTGGTGCCTTCAATCTGTGTTGAAATATGGAATTTTGATCAATTGATGCAAGTCTCGATTGAATCGAGAAAATCTTGAATTTTTCAGTTTTGAATCGGGACAATTTTGGACATATTCAATCGATCAAACATAGAGACTTGATCGATCGAGATAATCCCGAAAAATCAATTTAGCTCGCTAAATACTTTTGAACATGTTTGATTGATCGAATATTGTGATGTCAATCAATCGAAGGATGCTTGATCGATGTCGGTCGATCGAAGGTGCATACAACTTCTGCGTAAGTGCGCGATTTTGTTTCTAATTCCGGATCCAGGGTTATATACACATGTGAAATATGAGATTAAGGTATCAGAAACTTGTTTTAAAGAGAGCTAGGGTTTGGAGAAAGGGGTTCTAGGGTTTTATACTCTAGAGTTTTGATTATAAGTTGCTCATTTTTTTGTAATTTCATTTTCATAGTGGATTGCTAGTTGCTTTGTGTCGTAGTTTTTTCTCGTAAGGGTTTTTCCACGTAAATCGTTGTGTTCTCTATGCATGTTCGAATTTTCTATCTTTGTACTTGTAACACCCCGAATTTCGAGGGTCGAGCAAATACTCGCCTCCCGAGATTTCGAGTATCACTTATGCTTTGTAGAAGCTGGTTTCTCGATTAATTCTACATTAGACAATTAAACATGTATATGATTATACTAAACAATGTATTATACTCTGGAATAAATGCAATTAAAGCATATCAAAATTAAATTGAAACGCATGTACTATGATTATCCAGAGTATGGGTCCAGTTGGGTCCAATATACAATTCTAAAATCAACAAAAATATGGAAATATGGTGTCTAGGTAAGCCCGATCGCTTGACTTTCCCTGTCGAGAAGTGTACAGCCTACATCGGCCCATTAAAAAGCTGGAAGTAAGAGAACTCCTCATCCATGCCCGCCTGGTCCAATGTATTGGCCTCAGTGGTCCCTGCCTATATCAGTGTCTGGTTGGTGTTTTAAAACACCGTCTCAAGTGGGAGTGAGTGATCAACTCAATGGTTCCATAAAGCATGGGTTACACATGTTATCAAGTCTATCAGTACAGGAATGATAAAACAACGTAAAATAAGTATTTCCTAATTACTCTTCTTAATGCGAATAATGAAGTTTATGAAATGATGCATGCCCTCACCATACAACACTCCCTCAACACACGGTTCCGACCACCTATTTCACAAATGACAATACTTCCTCAACACGCGACTCCAACGCTTGTTTCGCCACATTTTAAGCTAATGCAATGCGGTGAATGATTATGTTAGCTGAGTAATTAATTATGTTCATTCATCCAACAGTTTGGGGAAGCTAGGACACCTCACTTTTAGTCATTGGTCTCAACTGAATCACTAGACGCGAGACAACTACAACGGTTCTATCCTTGTAATCCCTGATCCGTTCGGGTTCGTCACTCCCAACTGAATACATAAGAAAGGCAAGTTGTAAAAGTAATACTCGCGGTCACTATGGGGAGGCTCGTCACCCCAGCGTAGGTCGACAGCACGGACACAGTGTCCCATGCATACCACCATGCTTGGCTCACGAGTCTTGAGGATCGCGATGGTAATGGTTAATAGTAAACATTTGCAATTGGTAAGGGTGGTGTCCCAGATTCAAACAGTTGTGATCATACATGGTGAACATATATAGGGTTAGCCAGTTCTTTAAACAATTTCGATTGATACGGGTGAACACCGACGTAACTGACATGGAGTGTGTAAGCACCCCGCGTGGTCCAGCCACTGTCAGTCGTCCGTGTTCGACCCGGATCAATCGAACACGTCCGGGGTGGCCAACTTAATTTGGTCAACCCATATCCGAAAATTTGTCGACTAACCAGACTATTCTTGTAGTCCTACTTCTTAATCTAATCAAATCAATGAGCATTAAAGATGATTGTATTTACATTCAATCATTACAACAATAATCTACTCATTCAGGTATTTCATCGAACACGTAGGTGTCGCTATACTACAAATTGCAATTCATTGAACATAAATTGAAATATATGTAAGTTATCATGTATATACTACATTAGCAATCATAAATCATTAACTGGAGCAGTAGCATTGATAAATCGCAACCTAAGCACTTATGGTCTGCACCTTGTGACGTTTTGCCCAGTTCATGGCGCTCATTGGGTTAGAGTTTTGAGAAAATCGTTGAAAGACCTAAGTAGCATACAAGCTCGTGAGATTAGGGACAAACAAGTATTGAAACCCTAGATTACAAGTGAAATTCAACACTTACTTCCATTTATTATCGAGAAAGCTCCGACGACTACTCTTGTTACGGCGAGGCGACTAAAGATGGGATGAGAGGGCGGAGGTGCATCGACACCTACACCCCAAGTTTTCTCTCTTCTCCTTTCTCTTCTTTCTCTTCTCCCTTTCTCCATTTTTCTCTTGCTATAGGGCATGAAAGGGGTGCCTAAATAAGGCCCTTATATAGTGCTAGAAGTGGTGCAAATGACCCGATTGACCCTCTACTCATTATATTAACCATTAAGGGGGTTGTTTACCACTAATAGGACCCACTGTGAGGTGTAAGGGTCAATCTAAGCCATGAGATGAGTGTCTCAATAGGCGATCTATATTTGGACACAAATATACGATGATCGGGCATATCGATCAACCGGGAAGGTCCTAACTTAGATCGACGGTCACCGATGATCAATCGAGGCCGTGGTTATACGGATATGTGTGGAGAAATGTCTTTAGTCAGTACCCCGAATTTAGCCATGAACTAACAGTCCAAAAGTTACAACTTCGCAAAAGAGCAATGAGCTAATTTCACTTAAATTTCAAGTTTTCACTTAAGGCATTCACACATCTCATGTACTTGGCTTGTAGATCCAAGTTGAGTAGTTCGAGATGCAACCTTGGCTCGATGTCTCGCGATGGAAGTCAAGCCCACTAAGGCGAATGTCTTTCTATAGTCTTGTGTTTAATGGCCCACTAACGAGCGGTCTAAAGCTTGTTTGGATAATCAGGGTATTTCTGGAATGAATTGGGTAGCGTGATTTCTTGTGCGCAATGATTAGGGTTTGGATTAGTTAAGTTCGTAGTGTGACCAATTTATAATTGGTGGAAACGGCGATTCGATCCTAATAACCTTAAACCGTTGGTTCTTAGGCTAAAGGAGTAACTGTATTTATTTGGTTTATTTATTAAGATCTGACCCCTACTTGTCTCGACTTTTGGTAGATCTTTATTTAGTTATGGTTGTCTTGATTAGTCAGTGATAGGTCGGTTAGATTTGGATCCTATGTGAACAAATCATGAGGCTAAACTCTATGCTTAGGTGATCGAGTGGATTCGTTGGCTTTCTACGGTTGATTAATCAAATTTGTGCAGTTCTTTATTGGTACCGCCCGCGTATAGGCTCACTACGAGCATTAAGAGTCGGTTAGTGACAATGTGAGCTAATTATAGCGAAAAAATTTCAAGGGTTTTTGGAATTCCAAACATTGAAAATCCAGGACGTCACAATACTTGTTTGATTCATATTTGGGTCATGTCTGGGTGATGCTTCCGTGCCCAACAAGTGGTATCAGAGTGATTATGTTATCAGGTTAGGGTTTCAGATTAAATGTGAAGACATGACATCGAATGGAACAAATATCAAGTTTGAGACAAAAATTTACAGGAAAAATAATTTTGAATTATGGAAGGTGAAGATTAAGACCCTTTTAATTCGACAAGGTTATAGTCGGTACTCCTTGGGAGAGTGAAGCGTCTTGATACTATGAGTGATGAAGAGTGGGATGAACTAGATCAAAAGGTAATTAGCACAGTCCAATTGTGCTTGGCCGATGAGGTCATATATAATATCATTAGCAAGACGACTACCGCTAGATTATAAGCGAAGTTGAAGAGTCTAAGCATGACTAGATCACTTTCTAATCGTCTGTTTCTGAAGAAACAGTTCTATAATCTGAAGATGACAGAAGGGATAGATCTCAATAAACACATCGACAACTTTAATAAGCACTTTGCAAATTGATGAGCGTGGTGGTGAAGATCGATGATGAAGATTAAGCCCTAATCCTGTTGAATTCTCTTCCATAGTCTTATGAGAATCTCGTAGACATTCTGTGTCACGGTAGGGAGACCATTGACATTGAAACTATTATCTCAGTCCTTCATTCAAAGTAGTTGAGAAAGAAAAATGGTGGTGAGGGTTTCTCTATGGATGCATTGGTTGCTAGGGGAAGAAGTTTTGAGCGGAAGAAAGGGAATTCGCAATGGAGGTCCAAATCTAACGACAAGGGCAAGATGAAGTGCTGGAATAGTGAGAAGACCATATATATGAAAAAGGACTGATAGTCCCCTAAAACCCATAAGGATAAAAATTTGGATAATTTTATAAGGGAGGCCAATTCATCGGAATCCCGTGAAGGTTTAGATGGTTGCAAGGTATTATCGGTGTCCAAAATGAGTTACTTTTATCAGGAGTGGATTTTGGATATAGGGGCTTCGTACCACATGACCTCTCACCGGAGTTAGTTCACCACATACCGTGAGTATGATGATGGCCTGGTTCTTATGGACAATTATCATGCCTGTAAGATTATTGGAATTAGATATGTTTGCATAAGATTATTCGATGGGGCGGAACATTCTCTGACCGATGTGAGGCGTGTTCCAAATTTAAAGAAAAATCTTATTTCTCTAGGTGCTCTTAATGCACTAGGATGCAAGTTCACCAGCCATGATGGTGTCATGAAACTTTCAAAGGGGGTACTCACCATTATGAAAACACAAAAAAAAATAATAATAATAAAAATAAAAAATAAAAAATAAAAAATAAAAATTGATAATATCTATCAGTTGATTGAGAATTCTATATCGGTTGGAGCTGCAGCCTTAATAGTGGTGTCTACGTTAGCACGTATGTGGCATGTGCGCCTAGGCTCCATAAGCGAGCAAGGTGTGAAAGTACTCCTAGATCGTGGTTTAATTTCTACTTAAAATTTTTTTGATTTAGATGTACGTAAGCATTGAATATATGGTAAATAGTCAAAAATTGACATTTAAAATCGGGGAACATAGTAGTAAGGGATTGATGGATTATGTGCACTCTGATGTGTGGGGGCTGTCACCCATGGTTTCTAGAGAAGGGTCGTCATTCTTCATAATATGCATTGACAATTTCTTTAAAAAGGTATGAGTTTATTTCATGAAAAATAAATCAAAAGTTTTCACACACAGTGTGGTGAGGAGCACATTGCCCAAGTATGATACACATAATTTACCTCACTATATTTAGTAGGGTCCTATTTTTCTTTTCCATAATTGTACTTTAACGAGGGAAATACAACATAGTCAACAATCTCTTTATTCCATGCTCTTAAAGAAAATTTGAAAGAGAGTAGATGTATATCCTCATCTTTTATCAATTCAAAATTTTTGATATTTCAATTAAGTTGTCTCTCAACCAGTTTGGTAATTCTTAAGATATTCAAGAACCTTGAATTTATTTGAGATTAGATATATTATACAATATCTCAAATGGTCATCAATAAATGTCATGAAGTAAGTAATCCCTTGACGAGTGGCGTGATTTATTGGATTTAGCGAGTAGTCCATCAAACTTAATTGCCTTAGAGAATGGCATTTGTGACGTCTTAAGAGACACATAATACTCACATAATATAGGTCTAAGTAATCATTCTTGGCCTAACATGCTATTTAATAAACTTTGATGTTAGAAAAGATAAATTATTTGACAAAAAGCATTTAAAGAAATAATAAAATTATCTAAGGGTATTGTAACAGTTTGAAATTTATATAAATCATCTATGAGCATAAATGACTCATTGTCTTAGTAAATTAATTAAATCTATTTAAAAAACCATATTGAAATCATTTTTACAAATGTGTCACGTATAATTATCATTTGTCCACCTCATACGAGAAGATCAATCCTAACCCTTTTCTCCCCTTATTCCAGTGAATGACCACCATTAGATAGGAGGGGTCCACTGAATTGTTCATGGTCCCAAAATCACCAAAATTGGATGATCATAGCTGTTCAATTTAGCACATGCAAAATGGCTAGAAGGGTAGTAGTAATGGTCAGTTCATTTTGTGGGCCTTTTATGATATCCAATGTTCCATTAATGATCCTAGGTGGCCCACCCAGGTCCAACGGGAATTTACAGGAATAAGGTAAGAAGAATTCAAATTTGGACTAATGTTTCATGGTTTGCCTTCCACCTTCAATGACAGAGATTGGATGGCCAGCATATTCAAATCTGGGAGATTTTTTGTGGGCCTGGTCCATCCATATGGGTGAATCGAATCAACGGTCTCAATGCCAGATCAATGTTGCCCCGCTTGTAGTAATTGAAGGTTGGAGATATGCATGCATATCCACATACTTTGAGGTTCATATAGCAAGAAGAAACATGGGGTCTTTGGTCTTTAAGAAAGGAAAAGGTAAAATACAGTACGAATTAAGTTGAAAACTTAGTCCTTTGATAGTAAATTTCTATTTGCTTGGCCCACTGATATATATATATATATATATATATATATATATATATATATATATATATATATAAAACAATATAGGGTGTCCCACTCATTTTCAAAGAAGACTATTCCCTGCAGATGCACGCGCAATCACTCAAAACTAAGTGCATCGGGTAATGTTGGGGAGGGGAGTCAAACCCACGCCTATAAGGAGTAAACCCACGGTGCTCGCCATTCACCCAAACCGCGTCGGCATGAAAGGAGAAAACCTCACAAAGGTTAGTGGCCCCCCCAACTTTAACCCAAACTCCACCCCCATCCTTTCACTTCTACAGACATTAGTGTACACAAATCTCGTGAGGATCTATAATGAACATTTCTTCTATTTAAAGTGTACCATTACAGCTTCTCTCCCTCCCAGGCCCCCCATCAGTATTGTTACACACCAAAAAACACATCATCAGATTCCTTCTTTTCTTCCACATGCGCAATCTGACGGTCGGGATCACATGAACACATCCCGCCGCTTTTTCGGGTTCGCTTCTGGATTTCCTTTTCTCATCATGGCACAGAACTCGTCGTAGTTGATCCGTCCGTCCTGCATTATTGGATAATCAAATAAAGGTAATTATGGAACCATATGTGTGGAATTAAGTAATTTTTAAGTGCCTGCATATCATCCACAGACTGGGAAAAGCATAAAAAAATAAATCTGCATTGAGTGGCCGTTTTATGTTAGATGTTCCAAAATGGTTTTTCTTGCAAGGTGCTGAAATGAGTGGGCCATGATTCATTTGAAAAATCAATTCCTTACAAACCCCATATTTGAGATCATGTTTTCGACCATCCGAACCATTTATCTGATGGGCCTCACTGTGGATGGGGATACCCAGAAAAAATGACAAAAAGAAGATCAGATTGGAGTATTTCAACCCAATCATAAAGATTTCGATTTGGCCACCATTGGCTATGTATATCATTAGACCAACGCGATTTGGATCACCGAACACCACCCCTAGATCCAACGGTTATCCATAGTCCAATCATATCCTTTCTTGGATGCGCCCATTTGGAGGCCAAAACATGTGTATCAATGCTGATGATCCATTCCCAGACCGACATTTTGGTAAAAATCCGATTGTTTAAACATCATTAACTATAACCAATTTAATCTATGTGGTTGTCTTGCTAGCTTTAATCAAGGCATTTTAAATATAGATTAGCAATTTGATCAGCAACTTAAAATCTTACGTTATCCGCATCGACTTCGGAGATAATGTCCTTTATGTCTCTCCCGTCATGCATGCCGAACTCTTTAAGCGCTTGCTCTAGCTCTTCTGTTGTAATATACCTGATTGAGAAAAAAGAACACTTGTAATCAACTCAAATTATCATCATCACATGTGAATTGTTAAAACCATAAGAGATTGCATTGTGAAAACTGTGACTTATTGAGAATAACAAAAATGTATAGAAGAGGTGGGAGATCTGTCCGTGATCGGTACATCTTAATAAAAAAGAAATTTTCTAATCTTAATCTACTCTAATATCCCTTGTCTCTGATACTATGTTGAATCATAAAAGACTATATTATGGAAACTATTACTTATTTATTTCGTTGAGAATAATATGAATATACAGAAGATGTGGGAGATTTGTAGCGATCTGCATCTTTAATCTACTCTAACATGGATTATCATATAATCTTGATCTAATAATAAAATCAAGAATAAAATGTTTAGTAATTTTATGAAATCTTTGTATAACCAAATTTCTATTAATTACTTGAAAATCGATCAAAATGTTATTGGAAATGTACCCGCTGTTGTCCTTGTCGAAGTATTGGAATGCTGTGTAAAGATGATCTTCTCTGTCCATTCTGTTCATGTGCATCGTTGCCGTGATGAATTCATCATAATCGATGGTTCCGTTGCCGTCTGCATCGGCCTGTTTGAAAATATTTTGTCAAGAACATGAACATGGCCCATTGTTTCATGGAGATTTTCTTTTGACTTCTTTTTTTTTTTTTTTTTTGGGGGGGGGGGGGGGGGGGAAGGAAATATAGGATGTTTTTTATTGATCAGTTTGCTTGGACCAACAATGTGTACACAGGTGGGGCCCGCCTTTTGGCTGGGTCCAACAAATATTTGTATGGTGGGGCCCATCATGAGCATAAAATTGCCCCCACCAGCTGATCATTTGTGATGAATTCTTCATCAAAAGTGGACCATTTGGCTTTAATTATGTAGAACAATCATTCATATATGATCATCCGATAGGAAGGATATCGATCACGACCTATCTCATGATGGGTCCAACAAAATGGATAGCCTAGATTAGCAGGAGGTGGGGATCCGCCTGTAATTTTCTGGGTCATACAAAAAAGAAGAAGAAGGTTTTCCAATGATTTTGTAGTGTTTGTTTTTGAGAACTTACAGCTTCCATGAGCTGTTTGACCTCATATTCGGATAGCTTTGTTCCTTGTTTGGAGAGTCCTTGTTTCAGTTCTTCAAGGGTGATGGTGCCATTGTTATCAGTATCCATGTTCTTGAACATGGCCTTTAAACCCATTATTTCTTCCTCTGATAAACACCCTGCTATCACCTATCCAATCCAAAATAGAAAATTAAAATTAAAAAACAAAATAAATAAAACAAAAGTAAGATTCAAGGGGGAAAAAACATTTAAAGGGTCGTTTGACTTGATGGTTTTTAAATCAGATTTCACATCGTATCGTTGAGTCATATAACCACATATCACCCCGTTCGGGCCTGTATCGGAGCGATACACCTGTATTTCCCATGGATCAAAATGGTATATATACTGGTCTCAGATGATATGTCAAACCATGTTCGGCTTGAAGGAAAAATACCCATATGGAAATCGAATACATAGGTAGGGGTAAAGTCCCGTGTTTGAGATCCTGGAGAGTGACAAATGGATGGCTAGGAAGGAGTCCAACTAAATTAGCAGATTAATTGGAATCAGTGATTGATTAATGTAAGAACTATAGTTCTAAAAGCTGGTGACTCAAGCAGGAGTGACGCGACCCGATTGGAGATCGAGTCGAGTTTTTGAACTACTATTAGAACAGATCAATCTAGTGTAGCATTAAGCTGGCCAATAAGTTAAAGTAATTGATAATTCATTATTAAAGAGATTGGCATGGCGTGCGTTTGGTTTGTCCAATTAATATGCAATTTGGTAACAGAATCAATGCAATTCCGTGTCAAATTAGAAGTGGAAATGCTTCAGTTCTTCCAATTTTAGGTAGAAAAGCATTGGTTCTGCTGAGTGCAAAAACTCACTGAAACCACTGCGAGGATAAACATCCAAATCACCAAGGATAGCTTGATCAAATTGTGAATTGGGGTACATCCAAACAGCACCCAAATTGCCAGAAATACCATTGTACTAGCATTCATAACTAATTTTCAGCACAATTCGTCTAGCTTATGCCATTTTTCACTAGAAACTGGTGTTACCACCATGATTTAGGCTATCAGGATGATTCACAAACAAAATTTCATAGCAATTTCATTACACGAAGGGTGGGGAGCATACCCTTAGAGCAACTTTCTTGAACTTGTTCATTGCTCTGAACTGTTTAAGCCTGTTTAGTACAGCATTATCAAGAGGTGTATCAGGTGCTTCTCCTTCCTCTTTGATCCATGGATGATCTGAAAATCCCACACACACTCGTCAGTGCATGCATATCATAGAGTATCGAGAATTACTTGCAGATGATTTTTCTTTTAAGAAAATGAATATTATTCACTATAAAAAAGGGAAAATGGATAAAACCCAATTAGAGAAAATGAATTATCCAAAAAACTCTTATATGATGTTCTTCAGCATGTTCTTTTCGATTGATATCGTAGATATGAAGACAAAGATAAGAGAACAAACTAGGAAAAATAGACTTTGTAAGCAGATTTATAAGCATTTTGTATCAAAAATGGAAAAAGAAAAAAAAAAAAAAGAAAAAAAAAAAAAAAGAAAACCCATTTAGAAAGAAACAAATTATCTATTTGATGTTTAGCAGGTGTTGGCCTTTTTGCATATCACTATGTAGAAAATAAAGAGAATTCATTAGATATAAAAGGTGTTGTATAATCCTTGATTGGAAGAATTTATATATATATATACCTAGCAATGGTACAGTTGGGGCCCACCTTTTGGTAATCTAGGTTGTTCATATGATGGGCTCCATCACAGATAGCCCATGCTTTGGTATCTCCATTATCCATATAGTCCTTGCCATCCAATCGTGGCTTGCAAATGGAAAGTTACAACTAATAATACACCCCTAATTGAGATTGAATTGGGTGGTTAGGATCACTCAATGAGGGAGACTTTTAGATATCTACTACACTCACTATTTGAATAGGAAAAAAAGAAGAAAGAGAGAGTATCTGTGAGTTTGTGTGATTTCTTAAGCAAAGGGTGTCTTTGGTTGCACCAACTATCATGAAATTTCAATTTGGTGCAACCAAACACGCTGAAAGATGGACAATATATTTGAAATATGATTCTTGAAGAGTTGAATCATACTTACCGAGAACTTGGAATGCTGTGAGTCTTTGCTTGGGGTCTGTATTGAGCATCTTCTTCACCAGGTCCTTCGCGCCTGATGAAATTGACGGCCATGGATCACTTGTGAAATCGACGTGTCCACGCAAAATGGCATTGAAAATTCCATGCTCTGACTCTGCTAGTCCAAACCTTAATGTTACAATCAATTCAAATATTTTTTGTAGCTTGCTATTCAGTTACTCTTGGCAACTGTAGCTACATGGCATCGAGGCTGTTCATCAGTTGATGTTCCGTGGCCCAAAAATAGGCCTCTGGCCTTCGTGCGGGACCATTTGCACCCTGAATGTGGATATTTTGCCTTTTCTGGTCCACATTCGGCTTACATGATACCGGACCAACCCGACTTTCAAGGTCACGCCACATGCACAGTGGGACCCACCAGATGAATACCCTCGATCTCGCACTCACGTGCTACATTGTCACAGGTGGTGAGAGTAGGAAGGGAAGCAAGAAGAAATGAAAGTACCAGCCCAAAAGGGAGGAACTCCAGAAAGAAGAATATACAACATAACTCCAATACTCCATATATCAACTTCGGGTCCGTATTTCCGTTTCAAGACTTCGGGCGCAATGTAATATGCGCTGCCAACAATGTCGCGGAACACTTCACCTGTTCATGGATCATTCAACCATGTTCTAATTAGTACAAAATCATTTCAAATTCACCAAAAAAAAGTAAAAAAAAGAAAGATATTTGTAAGGTGATTTTCAATAGAATTTATTCAAAATAGAATGAGGTTTGATGGTTTATAACCACAGCCCGAAAGAGCAGTCCCAGAAGTTTGCGCATCTACTCATTCTTACCACAATTTCCAAAAAACAAGAAGAAGAAGAAAAAAGAGAGTACTCTTACACATCGAACGGATAATACTCATGGATACATTTTTGCATTCATTTGGAAACCCGATTTCTTCTCCAGGATACGGTACTTGTATCCATTGTTCAAAGTATCCCCAATATTATCAAAATGTCCCCAATATTATCCCTATCTCCAGCTCGACAATACCGATAACACTGGTTAGTGATACTGATAACACTGGTAATCTTAGAAATTTCAAGTATTGGCGATGTATCTCTAAGAATCACCAATATTTTCAACTATGTAAATTCCAGGTATCGATGATATTTCAATAATATCGCCAAAAATCAGTTTAGTAAAAAACTCATTTCAATTTTTTTTTTTGGCGCATGGCTATATGCGGTGTTCAAATTGTGAATAATAATATTTGCTCATGTCACAATATTATCGTTATCGCAACATGGGCGATATCAAGACTCCAACCTTTCATTTCCTTTCCAGTTATCGATGATTGCTTAGCAAAATATTGTGTCATCAATATTGTGAAATAATTGTGAAATATTGATGGATATTTGGATGGATGGGATGGTTGAACTAGTTTCTTATGACAGCACATATTTTTAGGCCTACATTAAATGGAAACTTATTATGTATGTATTCTTTGTGTAATTTTTTTAATTCCTAAATATGCGAATATGTGCATTTTATCATTTCCTAAAGTTTCACTAAAAAATTCATTGTTTTCCCATGTTTCCTCACATTTTCTGTTATCAACGGTATTATCGATGATATCGATATTGTTTCTGCCTCCCTGGCCAACGAAACTTGTAGCAATACCAATACTTCAAACACTGCTTATACCCCATGTTTTTTTTATGAATACACCCCTGTTTTCGACTTTCGATACTAAGAGTTATACTTCATGGCAGTGTCTAATTCCCAAAACATAGAAAATTGTGGGTTGAAAGGAACATTTCAACCACTCAAATATCAATTTTCCAGAAAATCAGGAATATTTGGCATCGAATCCATGAATAAAAAGGACAACAAAGCAAACTGAAAGAACAGAAAGACCACTCAAAAGAGAAGGTAAGATCAGCACCAAACCTTCTTTGAAAAAGACCGACAACCCGAAATCTGTAGCCTTGAGTGGCGAATTCTCGTCCTTGCTCAACAATAGAAAGTTCTCCGGCTTGAGGTCCCGATGAACGACTCCCATCGAATGGCATGTATGGACAATCTGAACAATCGTCCTCAAGAGTGACGCGGCTGCACGTTCTGTATAGTGCCCCTTGGCAATGATCCGGTCGAAGAGTTCACCGCCTGCACACAACTCCATAACCAAATGGACTGATTGCTTGTCTTCATAAGCCCCCTTTAATTCTACGATATTCGCCTGGCCCGTCAGATGATGCATGATTTGCACTTCCCGCCGTACGTCTTCAATGTCCTCCTTATTCACCAATTTCCGCTTTGCAATCGTTTTACATGCGAATTGCTCGCCGGTGCTCTTATTGGTGCACAAGTGGGTCACGCCGAATTGTCCCCGTCCAAGTTCCTTCCCGATCGTGTACACCGATCGGACGTCCTCCATAGGCCGGCCTAATACAGGTCCAATTGGGGCTGGTTTCGCAGGGTGGCGGGACCCTGTGGAGGGGGGCCCAGGGGACGATTTGGATGGTGTGGCATTGGGGGAGGTGGGGTTCTGGGTGGCTGCTTTGTCATCAGTCGCAGATTCCGGCAATTGGGTTTCTTGGGCTTCATTAGAACTGCCCTGGGAGCAGCAGTTACCCATGGTAGAAGGAGATTTTGAGGGGATGGTGGGGCCCAAGGGAGGAGAGAGAAAGTGGGCCTTTTTGATAGTGAAAGTGAAAGAGAGTAAAAAAAAAACGGTGAGGAACGTTGGAAGGAATTGCTGGAAAAAAGGACTGATTGTGAGGGATTTTAGGAAGGGAGTAGTTTGAAAAGGAAGAGTCGTTGCGAAGGGGTGTGTTTGGAGAGGAGGGGAGGGTTCGGCGGGAAGCAACAGTTTTAACGGCTAGGACACGTGGACGGTCGGGAATGGTTGGGTATGTTGGCTAGCGTGGATGATTCTTTTGGGTGAAAAGCTTTTCGCGGGAGGAGAGGAAGACAGTTTGAACAATTGCATATATGCACACACGTGTGCTAGCTTTGCACGTGTGAGAGATCTAGTACGTGTGCAGAGTGGGGCTGCGAACATGCCCCCACAAAAAAATCTGGGTTGGTTCGTTCATCAGGTGGATCGTACGTGTATGTTAAATATAGGGCTGGTGATTATTTTAGACCGTCCATTTTACTCATACTAGTGTCGCTGGCATGATGAGTGGATTAGAATTCTGTATGGGCCAGAGGGCTTTCATGGTCGTTTCCACCTAATGAATGGACCGGATCTCTCTCACATGTTCAATATTGGTACGTGTGCAGCGATTCACCTCACAAATTCGTACATCTCAGAGAGGGGTGCATGATTCGTGTATGTAATAGGGAAAGGTAATCGCACGAGTAGGGCAAGATCCGGTCTGTTCATCAGGCAGGCCGCACTATGTATGCACCATAGACAGAAAGGAAAGGGCCGTCTACTCATTCGGTGGGCCACAAAAGTAAGTTGAAATGAACGGTCTGTCAATCCTTTTAACCGTCCATTTCTTTAGGACATGAACGGACCAGGGTGGTTCTCAGACAGCAGAAAAACATAGTTGACATATCCGATGAACGGTCAGGATATTGCAGAAGTGTTCCATCATGGCAAGCGTGGGCCCTAGGACCTGGGTTTTTTCACTTTTCAGACATCAGACAAACACGGTAGTTCAGCAGCCTACCGTAAGGGACAAGGCTTCGGTGGATTCCTGACTGTGGGGCCCACCTTGATGAATGTGTCTTACATCCACGCAGTCCATCCGTTTCTACGGATCATTTTATGATATGAGACCAAAAATTCAGTAGGTGCAAATCTTAGGTGGACCACGTCACATGAAACAGTGGTGATTGACCATTAAAAACTTCAACGGGCCACAAAAGTTTCGGATCAAGCTACTATTTTTGTGGTACTTTCATCCTGGTATTTTTGACCTTATCAACAGGTTGGATGGAAAATAAACATTCGGTTGGCCCCCAAAAAATTTTAATAGTGGGCGTTCAATCACCACTTTTTCCTATGGTGTGTTCCACCTGAGAATTTGATCTTCATAATTTTTGGTCTCATATTCTAAAATGATCTGGTAAAAGAGATGGACAGCATGGATATAATATATCTTACATAAAAGTGGGCCCCACAGACAGGGATCCACCGAAGCCCCGTTCGCCTGTCAGGACACTATTCAGTCGTAATTAGGTTTGTGAGTGGGCCGGACCGGGGTAGGCTGCTGAACCCATGAACCCAGGCGTCATCCAGGCCAGACCAGCTGAGCAGAGAAATCGGGCATAGACCCGAACGGGCCTACCATCCAAATACTTACTCGCCAGTGTTGAATAAGCCGGGTCAAAAAAAGAAGCCTTATCGGGTTTCTAATTGGGTGAAATTCAGAAAAACATAATCCATTTAAATAGATTGTGCTTGAACCTGGATCTTGGGCCCATTTAGTAAACGGTTCAGGTCCAGGTGGACCATGACCCAACCCGAACGACAGACACCATTAGATATAAGGTATAAAACTCAGGTCTGGTTTCGACCCACAGATATTGAGGGGTCAGCACAAATCGGGTCCAGAAGAAGTCTCGGGTCTGCCCCAGGCTAGTAAAGCTGGTTTGGAAACCAGGGACTCCTATGCATCACGAGATTCGGACATTTGCAGAAATGTAATGGTGGACCCCACTTGATGAACGGCCTGACACGTGTCTTGTTGATCATGGCCCACTTATAACTCTGCATAATAGTCAGTGAACTTTCAACATATGGGCATTGTAAATTTGTAATGGTTGAGGCCATTTGATGAACGGTCCACATACAAACTAATCAATTAGATTATGATCCAATGCGTATCAGCGAAGGGGGTGTAGCTCATATGGTAGAGCGCTCGCTTCGCATGCGAGAGGCACGGGGTTCGATTCCCCGCACCTCCAGCTCTAATTTTTTTACAGGGACTGTGTGGGCCCAATCCATCCTTTTTCAGGCCATTTTAGTTCATGGGCCTCAAAATAAGGCAGATCCAATGCTCAAGTGGGCCACACCACAGAAAGCAATAGTGATAGTGACACCACGGCACATGGTATATGTATTTTGTCCACGCCATCCATCCCTTTTTTTTTTTTTTTTTTGAGATCATTTTAGGTTATGGACGTTAAAATGAGGCAGATCCAAGGCTTGAGTGGGCCACACCACATGAAGCAGTAGTGATAGTGGTGCCACCATTGAAACCTTCCTAGTCCCACCATGATGTTTATTTGTCATCCAGCTTGTTTATAAGGTCCAGCTAGACTGGACGAAGGAAAAACACAAATATTAGCTTGATGGAAACTTATGCAGCTCTCGCAAAGATTTCAATGGTAGGCGTTCAATCCCCACTTTGTAGTACACTTGATCAATGAAGCGGAGCCAGTCGTGTGTACGTGGCGTAGGGCGTCAGCTCCTCGAGCCTCGATCTGGTACAAAAGGTTGGAAGGAGATTAAGGTTACTTAGGCGCCCCACAGTGATGTACTTATTATATTCACACGGTCCATCCATTTGGTGAGATCATTTCAGTGCATTATAAAAAAATTAGTCATATCCAAAGCTCAAGTGGACCACACCCAGATTCAGATTCACACTATTAAAACATTCATAAGGGCCACCATAATGTTTATTTTCCATCCAATTATTCTAAAATATTCTAATTAAGATATGCTTTTATCCATCCTCCTTTTGAGATGCACGTTGGAATAATGAGTACTGCTAGGCAAACAGTTAAAGTGGTCATATCTTCTTAACATTTTTTAAACATTTTTATTCAACTAATTGAGATTGTAACTAAGTTAAGAACACTGTGCCTTCTTATCACATCAACTGCTAATATTATATCGACTTTTCTTGGGTCTTTCATATCAAACTTTGATAATAAAAGCTTCTTAGTACAATTAACTAATTTAATATTATTTTCAAATATAAGCATGCTATCTATATAAAATAGATAATAATCAATTCATTTTGAGAGAATTTACTGTATACACATTTATCTATATCATTTATTTAGCATCCATTTGATTTGATAATATTATTGAACTTTTTATATCATTGTTTAGGAACTGTGTTGTAAATCATATAGTGATTCAATTAATTTACAAACTTTATTTTCTTTATCAGAGATTTATAACCCTTAAATTGTTTACACACACACACACACACACCACACACACACACAAACACATATATATATATATATATATATATATATATATATATATATATATATTTTTATTAGAGACTCTGTTTTAACATCCAATTGTTGTGCGAATAGTTTATATATGAATGTTATTGCTATTAAGACCTAATAATTGTAATTCTAATTGCAGGGGAATAGGTGCCAAATTAATTAATCCATTCCTTTTGTTTTAAGCTTCTAACAACTAACCTAGCCTTAAATTTATCAATGCTTCCATATGGTTTTAGTTTTTTTTTTTTTTTCTCTCTCTTAAACACCATTTACACCCTATTAGTTTAATATCAGGTGGTATGTATACAAGTTTCCAGGTGTTATTAGATATTACTAATTCATCTATAATGATTTCTTTTCAAAAAGTTGCATCGGGTGAATTAAGTACTTTTGTATATGTTAGTGGGTCACCTTTTATTAAGAATGTGTAAAAATTATCTCCTAAGTTAGTTTCTTTCTATTTTATTTTATTTTTTTTACTTGTTTTTTTTTATTCTAATTCTTCTTTATTTTTATCATCTACACTTCTACTAGTTGATGTAGTTTCTATTTCACTAATGACTTTTATTTCTACGTACTTAGATTTAGAAAAAAAAATACTTTCAAAGAATTTGGTGTCTCTTTCTTCTATTATAGTGATTGGATGTAGAATATTATCCTTAGATTTAAAAACTATTATAGTAATTAAATCTAAAATATTATTCTTAAATTTTAAAATTAGGAATCTATACATTGCACCATTTTCAACATATCCTATAAACACATAGTTAGTTGTTTGAGACATAGTTTTTTTTTTTTTTTCTTAGTGTATAATAATTTTATTTTAGCAACACACCCTATACTTTAAGATATTTATACCTTGGGAGTGTTGATTTTCCACAGTTCATATGGTATTTGTCCAATTATCTTAAGGGGTATCCCATTTTGAATATAACAAGCAAATATGATTGCTTCTCTTCATACATTAGAGGGTAAGTCAAAACTATCTAACATATGATCCATAATTTTTATTTAGTGTTATATGATCCATAATTTTTATTTAGTGTTCTATTCCTATGTTATGCTATTTCATTTTGTTACAGTGTATAAAGGGCAATAGTTTTGTGAATTATTTCATTCTTTTCATAAAGTTATTTAAATTGAAGAGCTTCATACTATCTTCCTTTATCTGTTTTAAGTCTTTTGATTTTCTTATTCAATTGATTTTCAAAAAAATTTTTATGTTTAATAAATAATTCCAAAGCTTTATCTTTATTTCTGGGTAGATATACTTTAGTGCATCTAGAGTAATAATCTACAAATGTAACATATATCTTTTACCACTTTTTTACATGTATTTTTTTTTGTTTTTAAAAAGTATATAAGTTATTGTGAATTAACTCTAATAATTCAGAATTTTTGTTTATTAGTTTAAAAGGTTTTCTATCAAACTTAAATTCTATACATGTTTTACATTTATCAAATTCTCCACTTGAAAAATCAAGTAAAAGACCTAACCTTCTCATTCATTTTAGTGAAAAATCATATAAAAGACCTAACCTTCTCGTTCATTTTAGTGAGGCTATATTCATGTGTCATTATCTGTTATACTACATATTAAAGGGCTCAACAATGTAAATAGAATTGAACGACTTCTATTAATGTTATCATAGGATACATTTACAACGAATAATCCATCATTAAAATGATCATTTCCCACGAAGATCCTATTTTTGGTGAGTACATTTGTTTGAATCAACCACTATTTTAACTCTAACTTTGTTGATGAGCGAACCACAGTACATCATTCAACATAAGAGTCTTTTCAAATGTGAGCTTTAAGAGTACTTTTCCTTTCCCAACAATTGATGAGGTTTGATTATTTCTCATGAACGCTTGTTCGTTATCTCATTTTCCCAATAACTGATGAGGTTCAAACATTTCTCATGAACACTTGTTCTTCATCCCCTATAGCTTGATAGGAGGTAAACATGCTATGATCTTTACATACATGCCAAGTTGCCCCTGTGTCGAGTTTCATGTTGTTCACGAGATAAATACATATACAACAACCACTATTATGTTTAACTAATTTTCAATTTCAGCAAGTTCGACTTGGGGCTTTGTATTGTTTTTCTTATGTTTGCAACCTCCAATATGGTGCCCCGATTTTCCACAGTGATAATAGTTTCCCTTATCCTTAAATTGCTTTCCCATTTGACAATTTTTCTATAAGATCTCCTACTAGAAACACCTCGTCCGATTTCATTCATTCAATCAAGAGTTCGTGTATCAAATTTTGATAATCATAAATCTACTTAGTGACAAGCTTATCATCCGCATCACATGGTGAAGGAAATTCATGATGGCATGCTTCTTAACCCCTGTATATTCTAGAACATACTAAAAGTAGCCCAAATGTCTTTGGCAAATGCACAAGAACATAAACATCATATAAAACATTAGATAGGCCATTAAGAATATAATTTTTGCAATTATTGGCATCTCTTTTGTGAGTATCATTTGTTGGATCAAACTCGAATAATTCAATATATATATATAATATATATATATAATATATATATATATATATATATATATATATATAACACGTTTAGAGTGTCCAACGCAAAACTTAACTTTTATTTCCGCCGTTTAAAGTGTTATCCAAAGAAAGGTTCGATCTTGGACTACTCAGTTGTAGCACTTATAGTAATGGTAGTTATAGTTTAAATAGTTTTTCTTTTTTCCAAACAAATTCAACTTCAAGATTGTTAGGTTTGGAAACTATTTAGAAAATGTTATAAATAAATAAAAGATAAAAGGATAAAAAAAGAAGAACCTATAAGATTGTAGAAGTCAAGCTGTGATCCTATAAGTCAAGCTGTGATTTAGCATCACTTGCTTGAAGTCGAATTCATGTCCTACAACTGCGTCTCAAGTGCAACAAGAATCATGGGCAATCAACATCCTGGATGCAATGACTATCGCCTGGTCACAATATTGCACTTGATGTACACAAGCTCAAACCACTTACTATCTTAAACCAGAACCAGAAACAGAACCAAACTTGAAAACTAGAAAACCAAAGCAGGGCATTGGAGAAGGCTTTGATTTCAAAAACATTAGGTCGTTGGACATAAACCCAACTGATGCAACTAGCTGAACAAACACATTCTCTTTTTTTTTTTTTTTTTTCAAAACAAAGGGGATGTGAGTAGGGCTACAAGCGTGCCCACACCCGTGCACGCCCACGCCACGGCCCGATGTGACACACATGTACACACCACATGCCACAGCCCGGCCCAACGTGCGCATTGTAAAGAAACACCCAACACGAACCCCATATCCCTTAAAGCCCAAGCCTTCTAAAACACATCCCACATATAGAATAAGCACTGAAAATCCCATGTTGTTTTCCGATGTGGGACTAAACTCTAATGCAGTGCAACAAGGGATCATAAGTCCCGAATGAAATTTTTTGGTGGAAAAATTTTGAAACACCAAAGTTCAAAATCATTTAAAATGCAACACACATAAACTGCTAATTATTAAAACCATGGATGTCTCACACCATCCATCATGTGCACATAGATGCATAAAAAATAGCAAAACTCCATTAGGGTGTGAAAAGAAAATCCTCAGTAAGTTGGAACGGAGGGATCAACCTTCACAGCATATGCATGTATCCCTCCTGCCACATTGAACACTCTCAAGAAACCCTGTGAAACAAATCAAACCATGTTCATGTGAGAGCCCTTACCATGCATAACTGCATTGATAGCAATCATAATTTGAAAACCTAAAAATCTAGACTCAATGTCCAGTCGGGTTGACTTGGTATTCAATAATGAGAAATGTGAGCACTGTAAGTTGTAGTGCTCTTAGTTACATTGGAACCCTTAGACAGTCCAATCCATCGATTTGAACTGTCCATTAAGTCCAGACCACATTTCATAGGCCGCCACGTAAAAATCACTCTGCTTGGATGAACCAACCATCCTTGATTTGGCCACATTTTCTACAGCCATCCTTTTTCTTCTTTCTTTTTTTCCAAGGCATTGAAGGGATTGTTACAATTGCCTAACATGAGTGATTCTTTAGAATCATAAGCAATCCATGATGGGTCCTAACAGATAGATGGATCAAAAAGTTGATTGGACACATTTTTGTGTAAGCAATCTTGACCATCCATATTGAAGATGAAACGTCCTCTGGACCTAAATGATAGTCTAAATCAATGGATTGAATTGTCTAAGTGTCCCAATGCAACTAGGAGCACTATAACTTAATAGTTCCCTGAGAGAACTGGAACATCTAATCAAACAAAAAATATTCAGGCTGAGTTCCCTGTTCAAGGAACTCCCCTTCCTGTGCTCTGAGTTTGTACATGTTGGGCCCATGGTTGGTTCATCCAAGCCATTGATCTGATAGCCCCTGTCATGGATGGACCGTGCCCAAAACATCTCCTCAATTGGTCAACTCTATCCTTTCCATTATTGGCATTCAAATACATGGTTAAGAAGAAATGCACCAGTAATCCCCATTCAATGGAAAAGAAAAAGACAAAGATTTGATGGCTAGGATCTTAGAAGTGGAGTATTTTAGCCATTTGGGGGCATGGTCCATTCATGATGCAGGCCATCAGATCAACGGCTTGGATAAATGAGCCATGGGTGCCACACAAGCAAGCTCGATGCACAAAAGGGAAGTTCCCTGTTCATGACAACTCACAAATGGTGAACTCGGCCTAAAAATATTTAGATTAGTAAAAGTATTTAAAATGGTTATGGTCCAATTAAAACAGCTGGAATAAACACACACACAATGCACACAAGCTATAGACCTTTGCTTCGTTGGAAAGGCGTAAGGCCATGAGTTTGAAGTTCAATGGCTACCTTTTTAACTTCTATTCAACAAAAAACAGTTTGTTCAGGGGAAGGACTCGGCTTGATTCGCCACAAGTCACGTCAAGTCGACTTGGTCAACTCAGCAAGTTGTTGATTCAGGACCGAGTCACGCCCACAAGCAACTTCCCTAGCAGTTCAGCTTTTAATCTTCTCAGGGGAGGCCACTTGATTCCCACTACAATGTCCCAGGAATGTGGCATATTGGCACATGTTCAGATTGTGTGAATAGGGTGCATGTGGGACCCTTAAACACCTAAAGAGATGATCGGATCATTCTTCTGATAGTACCAGTCTATTTTTACAGGTAGTTTTTGGTTAAACTGAGAAGGAATCTGAAAGCAGGTTGGATTCAGACATGAGCCCTAACAAGATTCACATTACACATGGAACATGTGTTTGAGAAGGTGCCCCGTTCAATATCAAGTTGGTCGACCCATCAGGTAGGCTGCAGGTTATGGCAAAAAAGGGTCAATGGACCACATCCAATGTAAAACTGTGGTTCACCTAATGAGTTGACCAATCAGATCTCTCGGGCTGGCGTTTACACTGTGGGGCCCACTTGACAATATGAATCTTGAGCATGTGCACAGAAATGAAAGCATTCAATAACGTGGTTTAACATATCTTACATCTATAGTTGAATAATTTGATGAAGAAAGGCACGTTGTAAAGAAGAATAAACACAAATCCTTTAAAGACTAATAAAGTTTAGGTACACACCACACGTGTGCCAGAATGGCATGTTAGGTCTGAGATCCAATCTATCCATCAGAACGGCACCATCATATTGATCAACTAGCCCAAGAATCAGGTTGATCCACCAGTCAGTTGGGCCACAGTTTGCAAAACAAATGTACGGCTCTGAAAAACTTGGCTAAGTTTTCTGACCCATCCACCTGTTTCAAATATTGGGGACCCACATGCTGATTGGATGGATTAGAACTCACATGTATGTGCGATGTTGGCACATGTGTGGCCAGCATATGAGAGCTTTATTGCACATGAGTGTGCACTTACCAAAACTCCCAAAGCTAATAACAGTTTCAGGATAAATGAGAAGCATATTCATATGAAATGGACCACGAATCTTCTTTGCAGCACGTATGAGTGTGGTGCCATGTGTGAAATTTGGCTGTTCATCATGAGGACCCCAGCTGTGAACATCCATGGCCAAAAATCAGGCAGGTCAAGTCATCGGGTAAGAGGGACAAATGTACGTTCTATGTGGGCCATTGGACAGGTTCTCTTAACCGTCCATTGTGTACTTGTTGCCAGAAGACCTTATTTTTGGACCATAGACGTCAACTGTGGTGCCCACCTTTTAGCAGCCTGGATCTTGGACCCACATGCGACACTAGCACATGTTGAGAAGAGGATTCACCAAGGCTTTAATTTGAAAGAGAAAAAATACCTGTGTCTGCAACCATTTGGCAACCTGTAATGACCGCATCCCATGGTGACACTGCAATGAAAAGAAAACCTCAGTAAAGATAATCAGAGAAATGTCATCATAATAAATGAGAGTGTAGGGCCACCTAGAAAGTGAGTTGCTAATCCATCAACCCAGTCGAAGATCATTGAATGGAATGTTCACGGATAATTTTCAGTTTTTACAAGTGGGGCCCATAGCACAATGATCCGAACTTTGGACATGCTGAGCCCCACCATGGATAGCTGATGCACAAAATTCCCAGGGCTCAGCATCCAAATAAGGCCAGTGGTTCAATGGCTAGGATATACCAATGTGGGGAGGGCACCATGCATGAGCCATCCTAAACGATACACATCATATCAACAATTGGATCAGTGAACCATGAGCCCCAGTTGGGGTCCTTACTAATGTCTCAGTGGTAGACTCACAAGAGTTTCAACACAAGGTCATGGGTTCGAGTACCCATTGTGGTGAAATCCCACTCCGGGCAGCTAGCGATCCTGATGCCCGTTTTCTTTGTACTTAGAGGATCCAGTATTCAGTGCACACACATGGGGTCCTTCTCACACTGTTTTCCAGAGGTCTTGTACTTGAGCCTGAGTGCTCCTACATCCTCCATTCTTGCCTTCTATACACTTTCAAAGGCCAACTAAGCCATGCCCATGCAGACAAGGAAACAATAAGGCCCCATCGTAAATAATAACCCTTGGTTAAGAGACATGGGCATTTGATTTCAGTTCCATGTGCAATTCTTTCTTTTTCACCACCCTTTTCTTCTCTTGTGACTCCAGCACACACATCAGACCCTAGGTGCAGGGTCCCCCTGAACAAGGTATATGTAGGCTTGTTCACTCACTGAGGATGGGCCTTGTATAGGATTGATTGGTGAAACGAGATTTGTAAGACCAATCCTGATAAGTTAATAAGGATGAGGATGTTGACAATCGACACTGATGGAAAAAAAAAAAAACGTGTGGAGGTAATAATTCTCTCTACATATGGAATCGGTAAGGAAAAAGAAAACCAAACATGCTCGTAGGTTGTCTTGGTGTTTGGGCATCATGTAAAATGCAACCCGCATTAAGCAAGTTAGTGTCTTTTCCCACTTTTCGGCCCAGACTCATGATTAAGATAAGGTATTATTTTTATCTCAACCAAGATTTGATAGTGCATCAAGTTGCCCTTGAGAACAGAGAACACTGAAAAGCTCCTTTAAATTCTTGAAGAGATGCACTTACCAACACATAGGTGTCCTTTTGAGGATCAAACTCGTTCGTTATTGCAGCCCCCCAACTACCAAATTGGCGAAGTGGAAGAACCTTAAAGCCTGGCAAGGAAGCTTGAGCTCTGCCTTTGGCAAACAGTTAAAGCAGGAGTACAGACCAAAGAGATAGGGTAAAAAAAATGTAAGGTACAAAAAAAAAAGGCCATTAAAAAAAGTGTAAAAGTTATTATTATTAATTATGCATAAAATATTTAACATTAACATTTTGGGAAATAAGTGTGAGAAAATTTTAACAGATTTGAAATGAGTTTAAAACATTGGGGTAAGAAAAAAACTGAGAATGTCTCTAGTCCAACTGGTTGGACTATTAGTTACGGACTTACGGTCGACCTAGCAGATAACTTCCAGCCTTTCATGTGTGTGTGGCATCTAACCTGTCAGATAGGTTGGCCCCATCATGAGGATCACCTTGTGCAAAAAACTGCTATATCCACTACCTTATTATCGATGGCAACACAATGGTGTGGCCCACTTAATGATTGAATGGCTACACGCAATTTGTAGCCATTGATAAATAGTGAGTGGATAGGGGTGATTTTTGCACCACGCAATCCTTATGTTGGGGACAAACCTATTGGAAAGGTTGGATTTGACATGCACTTTAAAGGATGCAAGTTATCCGCTGGGTGGACCACATCTTGTGGTCCAACCAGTTGGACCTGAGACTTTCTCATAAAATTAATAAATAACTTTTACTTGCCGATATTTGTAAAAAAGCATTGAAGACAACTATTTAGCCTACAACACAATTTTTTTAGAAAAGGAGAAAGGCATACATAGTATTTGCCATTTTATCAAACTATGCTCCTTGTAGATATAAGTGAAGTACGATTAAACGAAATCGTTTGGGAGATGTTGGTGAGATGCTTAGGAATCAAAGGAAGAGTGCATACACTTCATCTGGTTCCCGGACATCTATCAACTGAACTTCTTCGAAGAAACTCGGGTCTTGCATTTTCTCATGAAGCTCCTTTGGCTCAATGTCTTGAAGCAAAGACTCTTCCCTGGAATAGTTCAGAGAGAGAATAAGAGGCTGCACTTCTTTGCTTATCAAGTACTGAATTAAACGTAAATAAGGCTATGATAATAAACCTGTCAGCCAACACTTGTAATAAGTGCCATCCAAACTTCGTTTTACATCTTACGACTTTATTCAAAGGCGCGCCGAATGCAGCCTCCTCAAACTCGGGCACCTGTAGAAATTTCATGAAATAAGATATTTTTTTCCTTAGCAAGTCATGGTGTGTCACATGCTCTCTCATGCAATATGTTTTTATTACGAGGCATTCTAAATTCAAAAATCTCTCTCATTCTAAACTTATCTTGACCATTCAATGATACAAGTCGTGCTTTCGGCCCATACTAGAAAGGGAGGTTTGAGGAACCAGCTCGCTCTTCCTTTTATCAAAAGGTGCCTAGATGTAACATTTCTAATAATTCAATAGCGCCATGATGTAACATCGGTGGGCCAAGGATCTTGTCCTCAAGAGTGCCACACATATGCTTCTTTTGCTTATTGTTTTTTAGAATAATGCTAAGCCACACACTTCTACATGGGCCCACATCTGCCAACCTCGCACTATAAGGGACATCCAAGCTTTTGATTAGGTGCGCCTCACTGCGTAATGACATGGCCCAAAAATAAGGTTGGTCCTCTTATCATGGGAGGCCATGTCTGTATCTTGAATGTGGACCATCAGCAAATTCTTTTGAGATTGCTTATTTGTTTCATACAGTTGAGGTCCACCTGATGAGTTGACCAGCTTGGCTTTTGAGTCATTTGCATGGTGGGGCCAACCTGATGCAAGGCTTGCATGTACCATGTAAGCACATGTAGAGGTGCCTATGAATTGAGGAGAGATACAAATTGACTTAACAAAACACTTGTTTAATGACCCGTTAGAATTTTGCTTATGCTATTTTTTTTTATGGGCAATGAAAATTATACTTGGGATACAATACAGAAGGGAGTCGGCTTAATGAAAACAAGCAACTAAATCAGAGCAACCATTCACTGAACAAAGGGAAGGTCTGACACCATGGGTTTAAGTAGCCACCTCAAGAGTGAGACCCGCTTGGGGACCAAAATTGGTACAACTCGCCCTGACTCGGTCCCATATTAATGTGGGGACTCATTTCATCTCAGACACCGATCGCCTGAGTCGTGTGGGACCATGGTATGCCAAATTGGTTACGTAACGACCATTATGTAACGGTAACGGTCATAATCGTTACGCATTATGGGGCCGAAACGGTCGTTACAGAAAAAAGAGCCGTAATGGCCTCATAATGGTCTTGTAAATGTCGAGAAACAATTTTTTCTTTTCAAAAACAAAAAGGGCTGTAGCGGCCGTCATGGTGTATCGTAACGGTGACGGCAGTGGCTGTTACAGCCACCGTTACCATTATGAAACACCTTGTGTGGGATCATTTTCAAACCATGCTCAAAACACTTTCATGAGCCGATCTGCTACATCATTGACCACTCTATGGACATGGTTAAATGATATATTTAAGAAAGAAAAGAGCTCCAAATGATATATTTAAGAGAGAAAAGAGCTCCATGATTTCCGTGTTTCTTTTCCTACAAACCGACTGTCCGTTCTTCATATTTCTTTTTCTCTTTATAACTTTGTGGATATTGTTTTACAGCCTATTCCTTTCTATTTCCTCATGCAGAATTCCAAAATAGCTTTGTCAACTGATAAAACTTCAGCTTGCATTAAAATTTATTGAAGAAAGTTGTACAGGCAAAAAACGGTCAAAAGATTGATTGGAGAGCAATGACAAACTTGTATGGTCTCAAAATTAATTAAAAGAGGAACCATAGGGTCCTGAGCCTCAGTAATCTCAACACTGCTGATGTCCCAGAATCCATATGATCTGGACTGTTGATTGATGGCCCCAGCATGAATGGGGGATGCCCCAAAATCTCCCACATTGGAGGATCCTAATTGGTCAATTACCGGCCTAGGCTGACACAGTTGAAATAAAGAATACAGCAATAATCCACATTCAAAAGAAAACACCACATGCTAGTGGGCTATAACCTTCCAATATTCAAGATTTCGTGGCATCCCCAGCCATAGCGGGACAGCTCACGAACAGGATGGGCACAAACGGATGGAATGGGCCCAAAGAGACGGAATTGAAGGCATCAGCATATCATAGTTACCGTACACTCCTGGAGGTCCAGGACCCAATAATTCTTCTGTTCAAACTGTCATTTACCAACCGAAATATTTTATTTTTCAGCATGGTTTCGTTGCAACCAAGATCTCCAGATAGCAGAAGTGTCCATACCATCTGTCCTTTCCGGACCCACCCAAGCATTCCACCCTGTTCTTTGGATGGACAGATTGAGTACTCCACCGCTAGATCACTTAAATCCACTCCTGTGGCACAATAGTATCACATTAGTAAAATGGCATTCAGTTTCGCAACAGCACCATCCAACATATGATTAAAGACGTAGAGTTTGTTGACGCTACTTACCATAAAAATAGACACATGCAAAATGACCTTTTTTTTTTTTTGGGGGGGGGGGGGGGGGGGGGGGGGGGGGGGGGGGGATCGGGTAAAATGGCCAAACACAATTCATGATATCAAGGGGAAGGCAAGTCACCGAAGTAAATCTCAGAGAAGATCGTCAACACCAAAGAAGGAGAAGGGGAATGGATCCGGGTGAGGGAGAAGAGGAAACCAAAGGGGGTCAAGGTATGCCAGTTACATCGAACCCCAGTCCGAGCTTCTGACATTGTTTTTCGAATTTTCCTGCTGGGATGGATAGAGTTAAACTTCAAGAGGGCTTTTGGAGGGGTATGCTCGGTGGAGGTGATTGTCCCCATGGAGAGGGGCTCTTGGAAATGTAGCGGGTTTGCTTTGGTTTGGCTTGAGAACTCGAAAGACGCAAGGAGGCTGGTGGCAGATATGAACGGAAAGGTATTTGGAGGCCGAAAGCTCCTGATGCAGAAGGCGAGGTACGGGCTTGAGGTTATCAATATGTTAACAAACAAGGAAGAGGAAGTAGAAGATGGAAAATATTGAGGAAAGGGGGAAGCGGCTATGGCGGAAAATAGAGAGGAGAAAAGAGGGAAAGAAGAGGGAGGGGTTGTCCTTAAGGATGCAGTAGTCGGTGGGGCTGCTAGGGTAGAACAGGAAGGGGGAGAAGCTAGTATAAAGGAAGAGCAGAAAGGGGGAGAAGAACTTAGCAAGGGTGGGTTGGGGCATGGAGACGAGGAAAGATGGTTGTGGAGGGAGGATGATGTTGAGGGCCTGGAGGTTTTTTATTTTTATTATTATTTTGGTTTTGGGGGTGTATTCTTTCATCATCAAATCATTGTCTAAGTCGGAAGCTTGGTTCTCCTCTAGGTCGAAGGGGGAGCAAGAGAAAGTCATAGCAAAGGGGGCAACACAAGCAAAGGGGTCAAAAGCTTGGTTCTCCTTTAGGTCGTAGTAAGAGATGGAAAAAGTCATAACAAACGAGGCAACAGGACTAGAGGGGCCGGAGAAGAGTCTCTGCAAATGGGCCGAATTGTCTCCTTTTGGGTGGGAGGAGGTGTGGTTTTAGGTGGGGGGGATGCCGCTCGAGCCATGGTTTTTGGACTTTTGTGATGGTGGGGTCTTATCGAGGTGAGGTTGTGAAAGTTGATTTGGGGTGAGCGAGGATGGACATGTGTCCTAGCTTTGAGTCTGAGACTACGGGGTGAGTGGAGGATGGACACGTGGAATTGCCACGTGTGGAGATGCATAGGCCCTCCTAGACACGTGTGACTCTTACTCCAACCTTTACACATGTAGTGCTTTTAAGTAATGGTAGGTGTGAATACACAAAATCCCTTCTCAACTTACGACACTTATACATTCCATTTCAAGCCATTTCAACTCCCATGCGAAAGGGGAATGCGGAGCTCGAGATTGTGCCAATGGAGAAGGAAGGGAGTACTCAGGGAGCACGAGCCAACTTGGAAGAAGTTTCTTCAGGGGACTTTGAAGTGATGGGTTGTCCTTGTAACATTAGAAGAGGAACCCTACAACGGAATGTAGCGTAGTGATGATGTTATGCTGGAAATCCTAAAGGTGGAGCCTCTGCAGGTGGCAGAGGTTGTTGAGGGTGTAAGGGATGATAGTTGAGAGACTATAGGTATGCTCATGTCACGGGTGGATGCAAGGGCAAAAGAATTCATGTCGATGGCAAGAAGGAAGATATGGATCAAAGAAGCTCTGTAATACGTTGGAAAAATGATCGGGGTCACCCTTAGTGATCGTGACAACGAATATTATACATTGTTTCAGTTTGTTGAGCAATACATAAGCTAGAATGAGAGCCCTTAGCTTCTGAGGAAGATTCATAGATCTCCGGAAGAGCATCTTGAACAGGTAAAGTCTAGCCTTGGCTGACTTAAGGAGAGTTGCTGAAGATGAAATAAAGAGCGGAAGGGCAAGATCACTATCCAAATGATGATTCTGAGTTGGAATGTGAGGGGACTGAGAGATTGGCAAAGTGAGGATAGGTTAAAGAAGTGTGCAACAGATCAAGGCTCAAGCCATTGCTCTCTACGAGAATAAGATGGTTGCCGATGATAGGATGATTTTGGCTTCAATGTGGGGCTGTGGTTCCAAGGATCGTTTGGCTATCAACGTGGAAGGTATTGTGGTTCTGTGGAACTCGAACTTGTGGGTGAAGGAGCACTAGCGGAGAGGAAGCTATTCTGTGTCAGTGATTTTAAAGGAGACTTCGTCGAACTTCAAGCAGATGTTCACGACAGTTTACAAGCAGAATGAAGCATTGAAAATGCAAGACTTTTGGATTGAGCTATTCGAAGTGCGGGGAAGATGTGGTGTGCCATAGTGAGTGGGGGTGATTTCAGTGTTACAAAATTCAATTTTGAGAAGTTCATGGAGGCATAATTATGAGAAATATGAAGGATTTTTTTAGAGTGGGTAACCTCTCATCAATTAAGAGATTTCCCGATGAGGACGGTTAAATTCACGTGGTTAAATGGGCAGGAAAGACAGATTATGTCGAAGATTGACAGATTTTTGGTGTCACCTAGGTGAGTAGAAAAATTCCTGCTGCTCTCACAAAGGGGGTTGCTAAAACTGGTTTCTGATCACTATCCCATCTTATTAGAGGTGGTGGGCGAGAATTAGGGGCCGAGGCTTTTTAGATTCAAGCTAGCGCGGATGACGGTAGAAGGTTTCTCGAGGCTAGTTTAGGAGTGGTGGTCTTTCGAGGTTGAGGGCTTTGTCGAGTTCAGGCTTTGCCATAAACTGAGGATGTTGAAAAGTAAGATAAATGATTGGAAAAAAGTGTGCTAGGGAATCAGGTGGCGGAAGTATGAGATATTCTCGCAAACATCTAGGAGATAAACATAAAGGAAGAAGGGTCAGAATTATCAGACGATGACAAAGCGCTAAGGGTTAGATTAACCCGGGATTATAGGAACCAGCTAAAGGAGGAAGAAATCAAGTCATGTCAACGGTCTAGAGCGATATGCCTTAAAGAAGGGGACAAAAACATGAGGTTTTTTCATAGCATCATGAATTGTTCAGGCTAGGGGCAACAAGATTAGCAGCATGGTGGTGGATGGAAGGAAAATAGAAGAGAGTTGTGTGAGGCAGTGGTGCATTTTTATGGAAGAATGCTAACCGTGGAATGGTGGGAAAGGCCAAAGTAGGATAATCTAGATTTCAGTAGGCTATCAGGTGCACAAGTTGAGTTGCTTGAGAAACCCTTTATTGAAGAGGAAGTCAAGGCATCAATGGAAGAGACAAGGCATCAGCCCCAGATGGCTATCTAATAACTTTTTTCCAGGTATTCTGGGATACAGTAAAAGGAGATATAATGAGCTTTATGGCAGAATTTCAAAAGGGATCGGTTGTGAGCAAATATTAGAACGTCCTTTATTGTCATTATTCCTAAGGTGATTGGATTTGAAAGCATAAAGGATTGGTCCTTCTAAGATCCTGGCAAAAACTTTAGTCACCACATTCAGGGCAGTTCGAAGAAGCGTCATTTCTAAGAATCAATGTGTGTTTGTTGCGGGAAGACATATACTGGATTGTGCCCTCATTGCTCACGAATGCATTGACTCTTGCTACAGGGAAGGTACGAAAGGTTTAATATGTAAGCTAGATGTTGAAAATGCTAATGACCATGTTAATTGGGGCCTTTTGGATTGCATGCTAAGCAAAGCAGGACTGGATGCGGTGAGAAGTGAAGGTGGATGAGGGAGTGTACTTGGTTAGCAAGATTTTCCGTCCTCATCAACGGCTCTCCTAAAGGTTATTTCAAAACCTCGAGAGGTATTCGGCATGGGGGATCTCCCATCTCCATTTCTTTTGTGGATGTAGTAGACGCCTTTGGCAGAATGTTGGAAAAAGGGCAGGTGGGTAGGCTTGATTCGCGGGTTCAAGGTTAATAGAAGTAGTCCTCCAATCTCTCATGTACAGTTTGTTGACGATACAATTACTTTTACAAGGCAGATCCAAAGATGGTAGATAAACTAAGAACGGTGATAAGATGTTTTGCAGTGGTGTCTATGCTTAGTGTGAACATACCAAAGAGTTAAATGTTGGGGATTAGGATGACCGGAAAGGAAGTGGGGCAGTTGGCTAGGGCATTTAGATGTAGGACGAGGTTCTTTACTTCCTCCTATTTGTCTCTTATCTGTGTCAGACGACCTACAAAGCACTTGTAGGACAAGGTGGTAAAAGGGTTTGAAAGGAAATTATCAACCTAGAAAAGCAAATACCCATCTATGGGCAGTAATATAGCGCTTATCAAAGCAGCTCTCTCAAACATGCCACTCTATTTTATGTCTAAGTGACCAAAATCAACGCTGACTAGATTGGAAAGACTTAGAAGGGATTTATTATGGCAAGGATCAGAAAAGAAGAAAAAGTTTCATCTATAATGTGGGAGAAGGTTTGCAAGCCATACAATGAGGGGGAAGCAAACATAAAAGATCTGGAGGTAATGAATGTTGCTTGGAAAGAGGTGATGGAGGTTTGGGCCGGAGGAAGACTCTTTTCGGAGAGAGGCAATGATAGTTAAATATGGTTGCGAGGCCGGGGGATGTTAGGCTAGAGATTCCTCGTTACATAGAGCATGGGTGTTGTGCAAATGTGTTTCAAGTATGAAAGAAAAGTTCAAGGAGGGGGTCGGATTTTCCACTAGGAATGGGGAGAATGTTCGATTTTGGAAGGATGCGTGGGTAGGCGGGATCCCCTTTAGACTGTGTTCCAAAGACTGGCGCGCTTAGTGGTGGATAATGATGTCCCTATCTCTAGGTGCTCTATGGTTAGTGGCAATTCAATGGTATGGTCACCCCTATGCCAAAGGGATTTCATGGATGAGGAAATAGAAGACTTAGTGGAATTCCTAAACATAATTCATCATTATATTCCATCTTTGGGGGAGAGGGGCAATATGGTATGGCAGGAGGCTAAGTCTAGCCAATTCTTAGTTCGATTGCTCTATAAGATGCTCAAGGCTCCGCAAAAGATTGTTAGTCAGGTCTCGACTTCTATGGTGTACGTAGGTGGGATCCCCTTTAGACTGTGTTCCAAAGACTGGCGCGCTTAGTGGCGGATAATGATGTCCCTGTCTTTAGGTGCTCTATCGTTAGTGGCAATTCAATGGTATGGTCACCCCCATGCCAAAGGGATTTAATGGATGAGGAAATAGAAGACTTAGTGGAATTCCTAGACATAATTCATCATTATATTCCATCTTTGGGGGAGAAGGGCAATATGGTATGGCAGGAGGCTAAGTCTAGCCAAGTCTTAGTTCGATTACTCTATAAGATGCTCGAGGCTCCGCAAAAGATTGTTAGTCAGGTCCCCCCCCCCCCCCCCCCCCCCCCCCCCCCAAACAAAAAAAAAAGAGTAGTAACCTTTGTGTTGGGAGAAATCAGGTCCTAACTATTGACAATCTTCAAAAAAGAGCAATGATCATCTTCAATGCGTGCTTGTTGTGTATGGGAGACGATGAATTTGTAGACCACCTATTTATTCATTGCCCGTTCACGCATGTGGTGTGGCCTAGCCTTTTCAACCGACAGTGAATCTGCTTAGGGCTTGGCACAGGATGAACCTTGGGAAGAAGGAGAGGGTTGAGTGGAGATTGGCGATGTTGGCCATAATTTGGACAGTATGGGGGGAGAGAAAGGGAAGATGTTTCAATAATATCAGTAACTCTGCACCTCAAGTTATTCGTAGGGCTAAATCTTCTTTGTCCTTCGCCTCTAAGGTGTGGGAGTATTTCCTATCTTCGATCAGCGTTGGGTGGGTCATGCATAAGTTTGTGGATGAGCTTCTACGGGTGTGGCATAGAGGAGTTGGTAGGAATCTTAAAGTGGTCTGGCAGCTTCTCATCATGGCTATCCTTTAGACGATTTGGGGAGGGAGGAATGCTAGTTGTTTCCAGAATGTCAGTATGGGGGTTAATAAGGTCATTCAAAGGATTGATCATTTTGTTTCCGAATGGCAGTCCATGCTAAGGATCGTTTGCTTGAGTGGGTTGTTCTAGTGGCTTCTCATGATTGCCTGGCGAAAGTTCTACGACTAGCTCCACTTGACATTAACCTTTCTCCTTTAACTAGGCTCGCATCCAGCTTGCTCACCACTTCAGGATGAGTTTCCCATAATGTCTCAAATATTATTGCATGCAGTTTCAAAACCCATCATTATACTAACTCAGCCTTTGGACTAAATGAGAAGAACCTATTTTGAGGCCTATGAGCTCATGTCTTAAACAAAGCATCTACCACATAAAGAAACCAGTTTTCAGCATCAAGACTATATCTGGGGGGGCCTACTGTGGATAGACAATGCAGTGAAAACTTTGACTATTGGACGATCCCAACCATTGGGTTGTTTGTCCTGCAAATGGATGGTTGAAAGGAAAACATTTCTAATGGCTGATATTCAACCAGAACAAATCTAGCAACCGGTGGTTGTAATTGGTGAATGAAAATTTTGGTCCATCACCCATCTACGGGGTAGGGGGGAAATGCCAATTATATGGGCCAAGCATTGTATTTTATAGTACCTCTATACGTAACATGGATGGCCCCTCCACATGTGATCTTATTACAAACTAGAACGCATTGCCTCATTGAACAAAAGCAGTGCAAAGAGTATTAGACTAATGTTTATGGGCTTATCAACAAGAGTGCAAGGAATAGACAAATGGTCAGATGTCAACAAATATACCATGGATATCAAGTCCTTCCCAAAACATCACTGATATTTTTCTCATGTTTGCATTTCATCCACATCAAAACACTTAAAGCTTTAGTCATTTCTATAGAAGGTTGGCCAAGTCAATCAAGCCAAGGCATACATAGGGCAATTTTCAAAAAAAAAAGAAGAAGAAGAAGAAGAAGAAGGCATACATAAGGCAACTCGGGTTCAGGTCAACCCAAACCTGACTGACCCAACCCAAGTTTAGGTTGGGTTAGGTTGTCAAGGTCCTCGGGTTGGGTTCGTGTAGCAAATTTAGGTTGGGTTAGGTCGGTTCAGGAATAAAAGGTATTCAATAATGTAATGGTGGCTGTAAGGGCCAGACTTGTAGCCACTACAACAGGCCTTAATGGCCATTAAGGCCCTGTAATGGTCAATTTTTGTTTAAAAGGAAAAAAATGTATCAGACCATTACTGTATTAGACTGTTATGGGCCCATTACAGCCGTTACAAGCCCATTATGGGCCATCTTTTTTCTTTTTTTTTACAAAAAGGGCTTTACAACATGATGCCATATATATGACGAACCGGGCCCATGAGCCTGTAATGTTTTCTTTTCTTATTTCTCTGTTTATGACTATTTTTCCCTTTACACTAGGGGTATTTTAGGTCTTTTGCCATTCACTTATTATAAATAAAGAGACAGTTGAACGTCGTTGCTTCTCTTCCCAAATCCTCTCTCCTTTTACACAGCCGCGTATCACATAATGGCTCCCACCGTTAGTGTTACGTACTAACCATTACATAATGTTTTTTAATACCATGGAAAATCACATGTATTTGGGTTGGGTGGAGTTGGGACATGTCTGAGTTGGGTTGATTATAGAGGACTTCAGGTTGGGTTCAGGTTAGGCACCTAGTGCAGGAATTCAGGTAGGTTCAGGTGGCAGGTTCGCTCAAGAAGTCAGATTGGGCTCAGGTTGGCCCTCAACCCGACCCAACCTGGCCGAATTGCACCCCTAGGCATACATGATACTCCATCATCAGCAAGTTACCGGACAATATTACATACCAAGCATAAGACATCTAGATGATGTCTAGTATTAATGGTTTCACATGCTCACTAATATCTGCATGTCATATGGGTAACCAATAAAGTTTTCTTAAAAGGACCTTGTAATGTACTAAACAAAATGACCAATTTCCTCAACAAGAAAGAGACCCAATCACTTATCAAAATAGCTAATCATGAAAATAACTTGGAAGCACAACAATTCATCGCACTAACCTCCTGCAATCCTCCGTTGAAGCTCTGTCAGAAGCTTAAGGTTGTCTTCGCCGACAAGTAAGTGCTGCACCAATAACTCCCTACCACCTTCTCCATTATTTCCGGTACTGAATGAGACTATTCCAAAAAAAATGGAAGGAAATTTTGCATGAAAAAGCAAATCCAACCTTATAAATTTACTCTTTCAAACACCACATAATTAGAGAAAAAATATCCATCGAACGAAAGAATCATCTATGCCCTTTCCCATAAACTCATATCATCATAGGAATAATGAAAAGGTATTGGTATTTAGAGACAGTGTTGGGTCCAACTGGTTGGACCATAATTTTGGTCCACCAGCAAATAACTTCCACCTTTCATGTGTGTGTCATCCAACCCGTCGAATAGGTTGGCCTAATCACTGGGATTATTTTTTGCAAAAATTAGCCATATCCACTAACCAAGTGGACCACACTTGCATTTACTTATTTATCAACATCTAAACATTGCTCTCCATGGTGTCACACACCTAATGAGTTGATGGGCTGATATTTGCACAAGGTGATCCTCATGGTGGGGCCAACTTATTGTAAGGGTTGGATTTCCCACCAACATTATAGGTTGGAAGTTATTCGCTGGGTGGATCGTAAATTATGGTCGAACCAGTCAGACTTGGAACCTTCTCTAATATTTATAAGCAGCATTTAAGGCAATTATGAGAGATTCAAACTAATATGGAAGTTCCCTTGAAAATAGAGGACCCATATGTTACTCTAGTATCGTGGATCATACTCATGCATGCATCCACCATATGCATCACACATATGTACAAAATCTAGATTGTCCTAATTATGGACTCCAAAGTCAAAGGACATGGCCTAAGATAATACTAACTGTTCAACTGGTGGTCGAATATAAGCGCTTAAATGGTCAACTGTCCAAGCTCAATCAGTAACTGTCCATTTCGGTAGGATGGTTTGAAATCTTGGCTACTTTGATCAGTGTGAATTTAAGAGCCATGCCTGATCCATACTGCAGCTCACAATTTAGAAGGTCAAGATTTAAATTACATGTCTGACGCATTTACAGTGGATGAATGCATGAGAATGACCAACATCTCTAGCAACATATAATATAATTCCTCTTAGAAGTAACACAACCCTTCTGTAATTGCATACCTGTAAAAATCTCAAAAAAGAAATGAATTAAACGAAAACAAAAAGAGAAGAAAAATGAACTGGATTTATTTAACACCAAATTACACCTTAGAATCTCCAAATAGCCCCAAAGGGCGTGTTTGGACTGGGGGAAAAACAAAGGAAAACAAAAGAAAGGAAAAGATAAGTTCAATGATTATCTAATGATGGATTCCATGGCAATATTGAACCATGGAGTCCATTTTTGGGATCTTTGTTTGAATAGCAAGTGGAAATCTCATTTTTGTGAGACAATGCTTACCTCGTATCTCATGCTAGAGAAATTGACGAAGAAAAAGTATAATAATTACAATGTGGAATCCACTATTTTTGCTATCCAAACATAGTGAAACATCCCATCATGCGAAAAGTGTTTCCACTTGCTTTCTTTTCTTGTTTTCTTTTCCCTCAATCCAAAGATGAACTGAAAAAAGAAAAGAACGGGTGGCAACTCAAAGTTGATTAGGAGAACATGTAAGAGTTGAGTGTTAGAAGTCTTCAAATTTTGGGATACTTGTCAGTTGGTCTTTTAGCTTTGACAGACCATTAGGTGTCTTCCATGGTTAGGTTAGATGAATTATAGAAATAGGCGAGCTTTTAATAAATAGAATTAATAGAAGGTTGTAGAGCCACATCTCAACAAGAAGGTTATAGTTGAGTTATACACACTAGGAGTACTGAGTACAACGCACATGGATGGATGGCGGGAGAGAGAAGTGGAGGGAAAGGGTGAGGCTACATGTTGAAGAGAGAGAGAGAGAGAGAGAGAGAGAGAGAGAGAGAGGGAGAGAGGGAGAGAGAGAGAGAGAGAGAGAGAGAGGAATGTTTTCAACAATAGGCGACCCATACCCACTTTTTTCTGGCATTGTGACCCACTTTAGTTTTAGATATCCTTTGTTTTCGGACTGACTTTCTAGCATGAGGAAGTGAATAGATGTGCAGAGTGGTTTTGATACAATAGTGATTTAAATATCAGTATCAATGCATTTATTGCACTCTTGGGATAGGGAAACATATCGATATTGCATGGGAAATATCAGATGTATCATGGAATGTATTGCTGTTTTTGGGAAACATTGGGAAATTAATCGAATTTTTCAACGAAACATTAGGGGATGTTATAAAAAGACATTATCGCACACTTAGAACTCGAAAGGCCAAAAAAACATGTATACATAATAAGTTTTCTTTGTATGCAGTCCTAAACTATGTGCTGTTTGACAGAAGTGATGTAATTATATCTAGGGTTGTCATATACGATCGCATATGCCATTCTAGGAAAATATAGTGCATATGCCATGGTGGCATATGCCATTTTATGAGCATTGGGCATTATGGCATGGCTTATGCGATTATGCAATCACATATGCGCACAACCCCCTTGGGTCGCATACAATCACTTGTGCTATTTTACAATAATAGTCATATCCAAAACGAGTTCATATCATTTATAAATCATACAAGAAAAGTATGAAAACACAACCAATATATTCAAAAGCAAAAAAAAAAAAAAAAAAAAAAAAAAAAAAAAAAAAAGAGAAGAAGAAGAAGAAGAAGAAAGAAGAAGAAGAAGAAGAAGAAGAAGAAGAAGAAGAAGAAGAAGAAGTAGTAAAAGAAGTAAATATACACGTGCCCTCATTACATCCATGCAGCCGTACCTCAACCCACTTAGAGTAATGAGGCAGCTCAAAAGTCATGATCTCCATCTCCACTAGAGTGGCTATAGTATTGTTGCTCCACGCATCAACAATATTGTGCCAAAGTCATAGTACAATGGTATCAACTCAAATATTCCCTCAAGTTTTGCTAATACTCATCCTCTTTGAACTGGATTAATATGCCAATCAATGGTTATTGCATAATCATCACCGTTTGTGGTTGATGTGGATTTGGAGCTAAATACGGAGTGGTATATATCCGACTCTTAGATACATCTACACATACTTATATCCTGGATATCTTTGCCCATATGCGTAAGCATACACTTGCCAGTATTTGTAGTCGAATGACTGCATCTATGTACCACAAGTCCGTAACTGCCAGATATGCTCATCATATAACCATGATGTCCATAATCATATAATCCATATCTATATCATGGCACAGAACTAGAGTTTCCATGTCCAATTGTCCACCACTAACGTCCATAGAGCCCATGTTCAATGCCAAAGACTCCTCAATGCCACTCAGTTGCTTCTTCTTATGATGATCATACTTATTTTTAGGTTGAGAAGCCTGTGCTACGATAGGATGAGAACTATGGTCTTCGTCCTACTCAAATTCTCTCCCCATTGAACGGACCAAGTCCTCTCTCTCTCTATATATATAAATATATATATATGGACATCACCCTCATCGGCATCGCCATCTTGCCATCACCACCATTGCCGCGCGCTCCATTGCTCTTTGTCGCCATCAATGTTGGAGAGAGTGTGGCCACCACGTGTCTCATGAGATCCTGGTGCTCAACTATCTCCAGCACCCTTCGGCAATGGGCCAAAAGCCTTAGGGGAAGATCTTGTAATGCAGAAGCATTTTCACACCGGGCTCGAGTGGGGTGGCCTGTGGGATGCAGGGGCACACTCGAGGTGGGCGGCCCGTGTGAGGCGGGTGGCTCGTGTAAGGCGGAACCCATGTGATGTGGGGCCCACGAGGGGGGTTCAGCCGAAGTCCTAATCCATGGGATGTGGGGCTTGGGCTATGAGATAAAGGGATTGATTCATCATGCTCTATCAGTTTGAGCTTTTAAAGCAAGTGGTTAATTGTCCTGCAAAGTGGTATCAGAGCGGGAGGTCTCGTGTTCAATACTCCTCACTGGGGGTGATTAATGCAGGGGCGTTTTCACATCGAGCTCAAGTGGGGTGGCCTATGGGATGTTGGGGCGCACTCGAGGTGGGCGGCCCATGTGAGGCGGGTGGCAGCTTCTGTAGCATCTTGTAACCCAACTTATTCCGCTTATTCGTGTGAATGAGTAAGTGTGTGCTCCAATTTCGCTGACACGGTGGTGACACTGTTTATGTGATTCTGCAAATAGCTAATCAGTGCAAGGTCTCAAAGCCACTTCCGTACACGGACTACCATTTGCCTGCAAATTGATCATGACCATCTTTTAAATTTCATATGTAATTTTAAAACATGAAAACAAACTTTTAATTACAAACATACATACAACAACCCAAATGGCATCATCGTTTCCCTCGAATTTCTTACAGCTTCGTACCTAACAATTAACAAGCCCCTTGCATCTCGAAAGTCTTTGATGGCATTTAATACTAATTGTCAATAAGTTGTAGGAACTTAGACAAAAATTAATTACAACAGTTTACCTCTTTTACTGAAATGAGTTTTCCCCAGAGAATTAGGGAATAATTTCTCGTATATTTCGTGCACCGCACTCTTTATGTCGTTGTCCTTGCTAAGTCTACAACTATAGTAGTACTTGGGGTTCAAGAAGTATGCTAAAACCCCATCACAATGCACATATTTACTTATTAGTATAAAGAAAATAACCATAGTCCATACTATGCAAGCAACAAATCAAGCATTGAAACATATAAACAATTAAATCTAATTACTTACTAGCCTTGTGAAGTGGGTGCTCTAAAGTCCTATCGCATCGGTCATCAACGATTATGTGCACCCATTTATATGCATTCAGGGCTTTTACCTTGACGACATCTTTCATGTACCACATGGGCTCATATATGGAACCCACTTATGGATGTCTTGTTATCCACCATCCTTGGTACTTTGTAAATGGGCTCCAGAATACCCACCACACTCTGTACATCATTGCAAAAAGAGTTGCTCATGACAATTACATCAATTGTTGTCTAGAAATTGCCCCTCTAATCCCATTTCCCACTCTCTAGATTTAAATAGGTCTCTAATTCCATGCTCGTCTTTCAAGAGACTTTCTAAGGACATGAAATTAGTGGCGAACTATGTCACCCTACGCATATCTATCAATAATTAGGTGTGATTGTAGATGAAATTTGTAATTGATGAACGTCAATCATCACACTCTTAGTTGTAAGCCTATCCCTTATCGTCTTAAGCATCGAATCAATGCAATGGGTTGCGCATGGGGTTGGCCCCATTCATCCATCACATATCAACATGACCCCATAAGTTTCCCATGACGGCCTCAACTTGTCGATATATAGGTGCATGCTAGCAACCTCATCATCTAGGTAAGGCCCCATAATCTCATGCGGTGTAAATGATACCACACCCTCGTCCTACGTTGTACCAGTAATGATATTCTTGAAGTACGAGCTCGCAACTGACTTAGCTGGCCATATATGAATAACCCCGCCACAAATTTATCCACCATCTTTCTCACATTCCATCCACTTCAAAGATCCTTCAGCCACTTGTGCTTCCCCTTCTTCCCTATGCAATTGTCAGGTTTGAAGGCATATCTAGCATCCTACACTACTATTGCGACACATACCCAACAACCTTATCACCTAGGTAAGGCCCCATAATCTCATTTGGTGTAAGTGGTACCACACCCCCACCCCTATGTTGTGCTTCAGTAATCATATTCTTGAAATTGCCTTAGCCGGTCATATATGAAAAACCTCGCCACAAATTTCTCCACCATCATTCTCACATTCCATCCACTTCAGAGATTCTTTAACCACTTCTGCTTCTTCTTCCCTATGCAATTGCCCGATCTGAAGGCATATTTGGCATCCTTACACTACTATAGTGACGCATACCAAGCCCCCCTACTCCTCACTCCATTGCGATCACCAGCCTCCTGCATGGACCCCTCGAAAATAGACTTAGTCACTTCCCACCACCGACTGGTAATCCTCGCTCCATCACAGTCACCAGCCTCCCGCATAGACCCCTAAAAAATAGACTTACTCACTTCCCACCACTTAATCTAGTCCATATCCCACTCCTCCCACAAGGAACCCTCAATACCCCATCTATACTTGGGGTCATCATCTTCGTCTTCCACTTTACTGCCCCACGATCCTTACCAAGCGTGCTAAGTCCTTCATAAACTCCCTCTCATGTTCAACCTGCCCATCTTCAGTCTCACCCCTTTTCCACAATAGCTCCATCTACACTTTCACCAATGTTTTAATACCTCCTTCCCCCTCCCCCTGCTAGGTGTTCCTTCAAACACCCCACTGCTCTTCGACACGTACTTGCAATAGTTACACTTGGACCTGTGTCAATTGTTGGGAAGCAGGGCCCCGTACTGCCAACTAATGTCGGACTACTTTCTTTTTTCAGACATTTTCTGCATGCACGACCACATTATGCAAAAAGAATATTAGGAGCAATAAATAATATCATTTCAAATATTTTCACAATTTTTAATTATTTTTAAAATAGATATTTAAATGATAAATATAAAAATTACTAATATTTCTACAACACATAATTTATTAGCACATTGAATGTATTAATTACTTACATTAAATTTGTCTTATAATGTATAAAGCATGTACTTAAAAATATTTTAAAATTATTTTTCATTAATTTTCTAAAATATTTTTAAAATAAATAAAAGAATGTGGATGATATTAAAATCAGCATACACTCATAAATACACAAATATATTAAGAACTAATTTTAGTTGGTCAGTGTAATTTTAAAATTATTAAATTTTAATTTATTTTTTATGTTATTTAATTCAAAAAACTTTCATCAATCTGCAAATCATCTTACAAACACCATCACATGATTTTTCCACACTCTAATTGCAAGTTAAATGGGTGAAATCGATGGAATTTCGGATTTTCCCCTAAATAAAAAATTGAAGGTAAGAATCAATGAATGAGCGTGCAAAATCATGGTTCCACCGATTCTAAACCATTCAAACAAGAAAATTCACTTTAAATGAAAAAAAATAGAAACTCATCGATTGGGATTGGCGAATCCTCTTAGAAATCTAGTTTAAAATTAGAGAATATTTTAGCACCTGTTGCGTTCTAACCTGTCTTCATTTCGAGTTGACATTTCTCCCCAAATTCAAACTTTGGTTTAATAAATACAACATGCGATCGAAACCACCTAAGGAACCAAATTCAAAATTTAAAAATACCAAAAAATGAAGATTTTTTAGGTTTGGTTTTTTGGAATTTTCTGTCAATTTTCGCCTATTCACGAATGTTTCCATGGCCGGGAATATTATCGCTAGTATCGGGGATATTATCAATGGTACACCGATACTAGGGAACTTTTATAAGGGAACCTTCATAAAATATCATTGATATCAATACTATCGTCAAATATCATTAATATTATTGAAAATATTGGTGATATTTGAAAATTTTTAAACTTCCAATAGTTTCAGTATCATTAACCTGGCGATACCAAAATATCAGCGATATTATCAATAATATTGTTGATATTTGGAACACTAACTGCAATATATTTAAAATATCGCAATGTATCGATAAATCGTTGATACATTGTGATATTGTGTGATATTTTCAGTTATACAGGGAGTCTTGTAACTCCTTGATTTCATATCCGCAGTGTGTGATACTGATAGTATCGGCCAATGCATGCCATGGATAATGAAATCATTATCATGCAATCATCGTGGTGGGCACCAAATGGCCTTTGTTGCAGGCTCCCTGAGGTCCTGTTTGGATTTGTGGAAAGGGTGGGAAAGGAAATTGTATTTTCCCGAGAAACCTTATTTCCAAGGAAGAATGGGAAAGGAAACACTGTTTCTCATATTTGTTTATCAACAACATTTTCTCGAGAAAATTGAGATCTGTTTCCAAATCATATGTTTGGAAAAATAAAATTCTCTTGAGAAATTCTTTTGGTTGCAACTTCAAGGCTCAAAGTGTTTAGAATATAATGCAAGCCCCACTATAAGATTGGACCTGTTATTATAGCCATCGACTCACATGCAGAGCTCTAGCAAATTAAAGAAAATGGTCCTGTCAGTATTGTTCGTGTGACATCCACTCTGTCCATCCATCTGGTGCGGCTTCCCCTAATCATTTTACAGCTGAAGCTTAAGCCAATTGAAAACTCAGGAAGGCCACCATGTGATCAATGCTTGGATCAACCTAACTCTAAGACAATGCACCTATGGAGTGGCAATCTCCTAATCAGCATCTCCCAACTGTTTGACATGTGCAAGGTAGAGAGGCCAAGTTTTTTTTTTTTTTTTTAAGTGAAATTCAGTGGATGGATCTCTTGCACAGCTACCATGAGGGGCTTGACAGTTGACACACGTTTCAGCAATCCAGGGCATTCATTGGGTAGTGTACATTGTGAGCATGGGCCAAAAAAAAATATTGGTCCATTGATCCGGTGGCAGGTCACACCCATGTAAGAAAGATGGGTGGTGGTGATTGTGGAACCAATAAAAATCTGGTTGTAGATCACACCATTTGAGAAATATGGATGGTTGGAAAAAATGTCCAATAGTCCAACTTTAACACACGTGTGGCTCACTTGACGGGTGTATTCTGATTTTTTGTATTTGGTACATCTAGCTGCCACTACCTAATGAATGGCCTGGATCGCTGGTTGGCATGTGTGCCACCTGAGATTCCTATAGGCCGTAATCAATTTATCATTGTCCATTTCTTTTATACATGTGTGGTCCACCTAAGAAAATTAACTCGAAGAATTTTTGGGCTAAGGAACATGCCTGGATGGACACTGCATGAACATCCTGGATCTCGTAAGTACCACTTTGGTATCGTGTGTGGTGCCTATGTGTTAAGTGCCCAAAGCGGGATGTCTGGAATTAATAATTAATATTCCTTTGTAGTCTAAAAGTACTCCTCTGAAGGGCACTTGATGAACGGCTTAGATGGAACCTATCGAGATCCACATACAAACCTATGTTCATCCTATCTACATAGTTTCTTGTGGTGTGGCCCACCTGAGTTGTGGATCATGCTGATTTTTTGTCCCAGTGTCTAACATTGAGGGACGATCCTAATGGATGGAGTGGATTTGACATAGAGAACATGGTGGGGGCCATGTGAGACTCACTTCACGAAAGTTATCCTACGCCCCCCACTGGGACAAAAAATCAGCCCCCCCCCCCTTGCATTTTCAGGAAAAAAAAAGTGAAGAGTTATTTCCGTAGGATACGGTGGTGACCCCTCTGGTACCACATCAGTATTGGTCGGTGTTGGAAAAGATTTGTAGGCCCTACCATGATGTATGTGTTTTATCCACGCCGTCCATCCATTTCGCCAGCTCGTTTTGGGGTATGAACCCAAAATTGAGGCAAATCAAAAACTCTGGTAGATCGCACCACAAGAAATAGTGCTGATTAAATTAAAAACCCTCTAGGGCCCCCTGTAATATTTAGTTGCCATCCAACTTGTTGATTAGGTCACACAGACCTGTATGAAGGGAAAACACAAATATCAGCTTGATCCAAAACTTTTGTGGCCCATGAGAAGTTTTTAATGGTGAGCACTCAATCACCACTATTTCCTATGGTGTGGTCCACCTGAGATTTGGATCTGCCTCATTTTTAGGCTCGTGCCCTAAAATGAGCTGGCAAAATGGATGGATGGCGTGGATAAGCATGCATCATGATGGGGCCACAGAGTTTTTTCAGGACCAATGATGCAGGACAATTAACTACTTACTCTAAAAGCTCGAACTGATAGAGCATGGCGAATCAATCCCTTTATCTTATAGCCCAGGCCTCACACGGGTGGCGCCCGCCTTGAGTATGCCCCTGCATCCCATAGGCAACCTTACTCGAGCCCAGTGTGAAAATGCCCATTTATTAATCACACCCGATGAGGAGTCTTGAATACGAGACCTCCCACTCTGATACCACTTTGATGCAAGATAATTAACCGCTTGCTCTAAAAGCTCGAACTGATAGAGCATGACGAATCAATCCCTTTATCTCATAGCCCAAGCCCCACATCTCATGGGTTAGGACCTCGACTAAACCCTCCTCGTGGGCCCCAAATCACATGAGTACTGCCTCACACGAGCCACTTGCCTCACACAAGCCGCCCACCCCGAGTGTGCCCTTACATCCCACAGGCAACCCCACTCGAGCCCAGTGTGAAAATGCCCCTGCATTAACCGACTTGCACCATATGGGTATGGAGGGGTCACTACCGAATCCAAGTATGAGAAAATGTGGGAATGGAAACGTCCTTTCCAAAGCATCTGGGTGAGAAAATAAAAGGCCAATTTAGAGGGGGGGGGGGGGGAATGGCTGCATCTTTAATTGAATTTCCCTCCCTTTCCTATGGTTTTGGTGTTTACAAACAATGGAAAGATGGTTTTTCGAAAAACTTTGTTTCCTTTCCCACCATTTCATCGAAACAACCGTTGATTTTCTAACTGTAGTGGTAATTCAAGTTAAATGGGTAATAATTATTTGCCTTTGAATTTTGGCTGCATTTTCAAGGTGATGTTGACAGCCGCCTTCATTTATAGCACTCTCATGTCACCCGCAGAAAAAAAATGTTACACTTGTGGGGTCCACCATTGTATATGTCTTATCCACACTATTCATCCCTTTAGCCAATTCATTTTAGGGCATGAGCCGAAAATTGAGGCAAATCTAAAGCTCAAGTGGACCACACCATAGGAAATAATGGGAATTGAGCTCCTACCATTGAAAGCTTTTCGAGGGCCCTAGAAGTTTTGGATCAAGCTAATATTTTTGTTTTCCCTTTATCCATGACTCTGTGACCTTGTGGACAGGTTGGATGACAAATAAACATTAATGTGGGTGCTAGGGAGACAATAGCTTTCAATAGTTGACGTCTTTACAATCATTGTTTCTTAAGGTGAGACCCACTTTACCTTGGGATTTGCCTTGATTTTGGACTCATACCCTAAAATGTGTTGTTAAAAAGGTTGGATGGTGTGGATAAGTCACATATATCATGATGGGGCCCACAAGTTTAAATCGGTAATATCATGATTTTTGTGGACCGATTTTAGAGATGCAATTCCTGGCCGATTTCAAACAAGTGAAATTAGTCATAATTACTTATTTACACATTTACTAGGAAAAATAAAATCAAACGGCCCCTAATAGTACTATAAGGGAGGGCTACATGCAACGAAAAAGAGAGCAACTTACATGAAAGAAAGGAAATTACAAAAATATCCCAGCTTGTTTTTTACGGGTAAAATCCAAGCTGTTTAAAGGCTTCTTGCTGGTGAAATCTAGAACGTATATCGAACAACAACCACATTTTCTAGTTCTCAAAATATCCCCAACTTCATTTAAAAAATGTCTCGCAATGCCTTTTAGTATTCAAAGTTTATCCCCCCTAGGGAAACTAATTGCAAGGGCAAAAAATGTCCAAAAGCCATTCGCGTAATATATAGAATACCTACATATATACACAAATGGTGTTACCCAATGTATGTGAGGAAAAGAAAAATGAGACTTTATGCAAGTTTTGAAAGGAAGTTTACCCCCTTGAAGAGGTGAAATGATATTGGTAATTTTATTTCACTTTTTCTTAGTTGCATGATTATAACCAGTATCAGAAAAATGATTTGCTGTTACTCTATATGAAAATACAAGAACCAATTTGAGAAAATAGCAAATCGGATGTCAAGGTTACCACTTCTTTCTTAATTTTTCTGTTTTATTAGTGAAGGAGAAGAATTGCCACAATATTGAAAATTCAAATGTTGAAACCAACATCACTGCAAAGTGCAGTAGATACCAACAAAATCCCCTACTCCAGTTAAAGATTGACTAGTATCAGTGAGTCCAACAACTCTATTTTCTTGGGTTTGAGCTTGTAGCTCAATGGGATGGTGAGTTTCACCATTGAGGTCTCAAGTTCAAGCCGAGCCTACCTAAAAAATAAAAAAAATTGAAGGGCCAACTTTCTTGACGATTTCTTGCCAGCTCAATGGAAGAGAGAGCACATAAGCTGCAAATGAGCAGTCTGATTCTGAACTGCTGGGAAGGGAGGATGCTGCTTCAATGATATTGGTATACACTCTTATGAGCATAACAAATTCACAACACGTCAATGACAAAAATATCCATGGTTGTTTGAGATCACGTCATTTTGATCTTCAAACTTGAGGACCGATTGTTTCCTCAAGTGATAAACTGTTAGGACTTGGGGCTTTAAAGCTGATTAAAGTCTGTTTGAATAAGTGTTAGAACTCAGAAGTCCTCTAAATTAGAGACATTTGTTAGATGGTCTTTTACAATGTGAAAGTCACCCATAGTTTATGAGAAGTACCAGGAATCGCTATCCTCTCATAGTGATACTTTATAATCTCAAATACTACAATTTAGACCAAAAAAGAAAATAAAGTGACACTACAATTATTTGAAGGTTCCGTGGCCACCCTTTCATGGACATGTACCATCTAGTTTAATAAATTATAAAATATAGTATGCATAGCTAAGCCAGCCTTGAAATTAAACTTAAAGGAGAAATACATGTCATATTTGAGAGTGTCTAAAAGACAAATGCTCTAGAAAACATAGATATAAGTGTTGCTAACCCTCTCATGCATGGGAATTATAAATCTCTTCCTTTTGTCAGAATTACCAATCGTTGTCTAATTCAAAAAGCAATCCACTATGTATACCAACCAGTTTTGATATATACACCCTTTGTTTCTACTTTTGCTAGTACAAAGTCTTATCCTACCATTGTTGTACTAAGGCAATAGTAACCAAAAGTATAATGTAAGCCATGTGCATCTATCAAACAGGTTGCGTGCAAATATCAATTCCCTTCAATTATTTGAAAAACAAAATTTGTCATGGGGAAACAACTGGAATTTCAGCCCTTTCACCAAACAAGTAGTAAACATAGATGCATTCCGCGGAAATTACCAACCATGCCATTGTGAGAATTAAAATAAAAAACACCCATTTTGGATTTTTATTTTTATTTAAAAAAAAAACTAGAAAAGCAAACTCAAAAGGAAGTTTGATATTTAGAACAGATAAACATGAAAATACATTATGAGTTGATGATACAATTCCCAAAATGGGAATAGAAACATAAAAGGCTTTGGGCAGAACTTGCCAGCTTCTTCCCTAATTCAAATAATTTAAAATCAAGACCTTTTATACCCTTTCTTCTGCATTTGGTAAGAGGAGCAAAAAGTTTTACTATGGTATTGCCCAAGATAGAAAATCAAGGGTGCATCTATCAAAAAGGGTGAGGGTAAATATCAATTCAAGAAAGTAAAAACATGAGCATTCTACTGATATTACAACCATGCCATTGTAATAATAGTTAATACCAAGAAAAACATAGAGTTTCTCATTAAAAGCCCAAATGGGATTTCCAACCTTTTCTTTCTTTCTTTTTTTTTTTTTGAAAGGTAACATGGGCTCCAAGTTCGAACCCATGAACTCAATGGGATTACCAACCTGTAGACAATAGAAACATGAATACACATGGGAATAGAGAACCAAAAAAAAAAAAAAAAACTTCTGTTAGAATTCACCACTCTCTTTCCTAGATAAGCCTGTTTTCCCAGTGGGGCCCACATATTGAGATGGTCTGATGATTTGCGCCGTCCATATTCTAGCTACTAACATATATAAGTCGTTGTCCACAGACTCCTAAACTTTGATCTTCAGAGCTGAATGCCAACAATTGGAAATTATTTTGATTGTCCCAAATTCATCCACGGACACCTGACAGTCAAAATCATCTGTGCAGCATAAGGGGTCATTTGGGGGTGTGAATTGGTGTGAAAAGTTGGTCATTAGGATGTTTGGGAGGTGTGTATTTGATGTGAATTGGAATCCAATTCATATCAAATACACCAAAGGGCACTTTTTTGAAATCACAGCAAAACCATGCGATTTCATTTCTCATGGATTCCGATTACCACCGATTCACAAGTCAAAGTCATCTCTCTCACTCTCTCCCTTCCAAATACAGGCTGCCAAACACAATTTGGTGATTCTGATTAACAGATTGCCGGATTCCAGTGGATTCTAATTGCAGGCTGCCAAATGCAACTAGTGATTCCAATTCCATGGTGATTGTTAATGCATATCAAATACACACTCCACACTCCCCAAACAACCCCTAAATTTCTTAAGGTGGCCAGTATAGCATGGAGCCCACATCAGGGACGGTTCTGATCATTGGACCACTCAACATGTGGGCCCCAGTGGGCGGTGACACATGCTGGATCCTCAGTCACGAGGGATGCAAAACGAAATGTTTCCAGAGAGCCACTATTCACACCCGGCATTTTTATGCATACAACCCTTTTTTCTACTATTGTAATGCAATAGCAAAAAGTTGTGCTATTGTATTGCCCAAAATAGAAAATAAAGGCTGTATCTATCAAAAAGGGTGGGTTAATATCAATCCCAATAGTGAAAATACATGCATTCTACATTTCTGGTGAAATTACCAACCATGCCACTGCAAGAATCCCGAAAAAACAGAACTGAAATTTCAATTAAAAACCCAAGAAAACCAAACCCAAATGGGTTTTTTAGCCTTCAGTTACAGAGACATGGAAAAACATTGAAACCCAATTCACATAACAAAAAAAAAAAAAAGAAAATCTTATTCTTTTGTTAGACTTCACCAACCTCTTCCCTTAGGCCTTGTATTCCCTCCATCCATTCGTGGGGCCCACCAGCTGGAGGTGGGGGAAGGTGAGATGGGCATGGAGGTCTTGTTGGAGTGGAGTGGGAATTTGTGGGAGGCTGATGGAGGAAGAAGGCAGGGTGGTTTGAAGGAAGAAGAGAAGGAGAGAGTAAGAGAAGAGAAAATAGAGAGTCTTATAAGGGCGTTGTTGTTATTACCCAAGATGGGTGGAGATGTAAGATAATAAGATGGAAAGAGATTGGAAGAAGCTCTCAACATCTCTCTCTGATGAGTTACTAAGGCCTGATTCCTCACTCCCAGGAATTATTATCGAGAAAGTGGCTTGGCTGCTGCTCCAAATCCAGCAATGTGGGTGAGACCGTGGGACGCGGACGCGGATTGCGTCCTACTAATCCGTCCGGGCAGGGCTCTGTGGGGCCCACCGTGATGTAAGTGTTTTATCCAAGCCGTTAATTGCTTTTATCAGATCATTTTAACGTATGAACCAAATACTGAACAAGTTACAGGGCTTAAGTGGACCACAAAGTGGGGATTTAATATCCACCATTAAAAACATTTTGCTGGCTGGAGAAGTTTCGGATCAAGCTAATATTTGTTTTTTCACTTCATCCATGTTTACATGACCTTATTAATACGTTGGATGATAAAAAAACATCTCGTTGGCCCTTAGAAAGGTTTCAATGGTAGGTGTTATTATCACTGCAGCTTCCTCCGGTGTGGTCCACTGGAGCTGTGGACTTGCTTTAATTTTATAAATACACTTTAAAATGATCTGAGAAAAAAGATTAACGGCTTGGATAATATACTTACATCACGGTGGCCCCACAGAGCCCTGCCCGGACGGATTACCGTCCGGGGTGGGGGGAGGGGGTAGGACGCAATCCGCGTCCGTGGTACGCGGATTGCGGACTGATAGCGTCATTAACGACGTGGCTAGTGACAGAAATTGGATTGCGTACTGAGTTACTCGGTACGGTTTTATCGTACTGAGTAAACTAAGTTAGGCTAACTTTGAATGTATTCGGTTTATCCGAACCGTCCATCCATTTTTTTCATCCCATTTTAGTCGTTGAGACCATAACATAAGCATATAAAAAGCTCAAGTGGACCACACCACAGGAAAGAGTGGGAATAATGACTTCCACCGTTAAAACCTTGCTAAGGCAGACAATGATGTTTATTTTTCATCCAACCTGTTCATAAGATCAGGTAGACATGAATGAAGGGAAAACACAGATAACAGCTTGATCCAAAACTTCTTTGGCCCCAAAAGTTTTTCAATGGTAGAATTTCAATTCACACTGTTTCCCTTGGTGAGGTTCCCTTGAAATTTTGACATATTTCATTTTTAGGTTCAGGCCCTAAAATTATCTTTTAAAATGGATGAATGGAGTGGATGAAATACATAAGTCATGGTGGACCCCACAGAGTTTACTCAGTACGCAATCCGCTTCCCTAGTGACAATGCTCTGTTGGCCCCTCATCATATATATGCGTTTTATCCGAGCCGTCCATTTATTTTTTCATATCATTGTAGAGCATGAGCACAGAAAGAATGGAGATCAAAATCTCGAGTGATGTATTATTTATTTGTCATCCAAACCTGTTGACACCTGGATGAAGAGAGCATAAATATCGGATTGATCCGAAACTTTTGTGGCCCTTAAGAAGGTTTTTAACTGTGAGTTCAGTCACCACTCTGTTAGTGGTGTGGTCCATATGAGATTTGGATCTGCCTCAATTTTTGGATATTACAATAAAATCGTCGGAGATTGATGGATGGCGTAGATTGGACACACACGTCATGTTGGGCCCACGGAGCACTGTCAGTACTCAGCTGGCAATCGATGTCCGAACCGCTGACCGTGGGGCTAACCTCGGTGTATGTGTTGTATATTCACACCGTTCATCAGTTTTTTCCCCTCAATTGATTGGATGGTCCAAAAATGAAGCAGATATAAATCTTCGGAGTCTGGATCATCTGTTTGCCAAAAGCACAGCTTTCCTGTTTTTTTCTCGTTTGCTGAAGAGTGATCGGTCAATCTCAATCACCAATGCAATTACATGGTCCAATTAGACTGCAACAACCACAATTTTGCTGCTTGAAGTAACAGAGGATCCTTAACCAAATCCCCTACCCAGGCCGGCCCACCTCAATATGTGTTATATATGTTCACCATTTATTAGTTTTTGACTTTTTGGATATTTTATTAAGAAACCACTTATAGTTATTGGATTAACTTTTCTTTGAAGTGCGTTGTACGATTTGGCTTCAATAAGACATCATTAAATATAGAGATATTAGATATTTGATTTTCTCCTATTCTGCCACTTAAAATAAATTTTCATTATAACTTTGCTAAGGACCTTATTAAGGAAATGGACCACATTTTTAATTGCATCACCCTATAGAAATTCTGACCATGTTGAACTGCTTTTCATGCTACATGACATATCCATTAGACCATGTATTGGATAACAATGTCACAATCTTGTAGGTACTTAGGGCCTATTTGGATGGGTGGATTGGAAGGGATTGAATGGTATTAGGGTGGATGGCGTGGATTTCAAGGCAATGATAGTGTTGTCAGAGGATTGTCTTAAGATCCATGGGATTGCTATATCCCGAGATTGCTATATCGTGTCTGTTTGGTACGCCCATCCAATCTCGGGATTAAACCTTTCCATCCCTTCCAATCCCTTGAACCAAACACCTCCCAGGCAAATTTGAACGGATTAAGGTGGATTAGTGGGATTTAAAGGTAATGATGGTGTTGTCAGTGGATTGTCTTAATATGCATGGGATTGCTATATCTCGGGATCAAATCACCCAATCTATTTGGCATGCCCGGCCAATCCCAGGATTTAACTTCCAATCCCTTCCAATACCATCCAATATGCCTGACCAAACGGGCCCTTAGTGAAGGGTTCTAGATTGCGACATGATTCGTCATATTTGTCATAATATTCACTATTACATTTAAACCTTATGACTTTAATATTCTTATTGAGTTGGTTTTCAACTTTGACTTTACATATTTTAAAAAGCATCAATGACATCTAATTTTTCATTTATAAGATAAATGTATTTAAAATGAGAGTAGTCATATATAAAAATGATAAAATATTTGTGTCAACTCTAGGATGTTGTAGCGAATGGACAAAAAATGTCCATTTGTATCACTTTTAAGAATCCTACACTCCCAATTGCATATATATATATATATATATATATATATATATAATATATATATATATATATATATATATATATATATATATATATATATATATTCTAATCTGTTTATCCTTAATATAATCTTAACGCTTTTAATTTGAAGAAGTTTAGATAATGAAAATTTCATTTTCACATTAGCATTTCCAATCTTTCATGAAAAACATGTCCTAATCATCTATGCCATAACATAAATGAATTTTCATAGCCTAGTATTCACTTAGATCTTACTTTATTTTCATGTAGAGCATTAATATTATAGATGTGTGAAGCATTAAGTTCAATTGATATATGTTGTTCACCGTAGAGCCGGTGCCTCTAATATTCAAATTAAAATATTAACTTTTTATTGTCAAATTTAAACGAATAACCGAATTTATCTAAATAAGAAACATAAACTAAATTACACCTTATAAAATTCACACAAAATGTATTTACTAGATCTAATATATGATTAGACACTAACGTACGCCTACAAACTCTGATTGCCTCCACGTTGACTTTAACGCTATTGCCTACATATACTAATCGTTCTGCATCATCAGTTGAAGGTCAGCTCTATAGCAAGTTCTATACGAAAATACATATATGAATAGTTGTAGTATAATATATTTATCAAGATTTTACCAATACATCGATTAGATTGGATTTGAAATAGACCAAAATGAAATCTTTACAATTTTTCACGAGCCACTACTTGTACTTTATGCAATCTTTCTTCTGATGGCCCGACTTCTTTCAAAAGAAGCAATTATTCTTTTTAGTACCCTTATTACTTGATCGATTTTTAGGTTGATTGTTAGCAGTAAAATTTGAAGATCCTTTTTTTACGACCATACTTTCTTTTCTAAATAAGCAGTTATGCACTTATTGATCGATCAATTTTCAGGTTGATTGTCAGCTTTAAAACTTGAAAATTCTTTTTTATAACCATATTTTTTTCCTTTTCTCACTATATCTATATCCTGAGGTTACGAAATTAAAATTGTGTGCATTGCCCAATGTTATAAGCCTTTATTCATCTTAAATGCACCAAGAAATTAGTTTGTCCAACATCCATTTATCCTTTAAGGTATTGTAATTCATGGAACATATTATATTGATGAGATAAAAAGTTAATGACTAAGTGAACCAATTGGTCATCCTTTATTTTCTGGATTAAAGAGCCGATCTTAGATATCACTTAGATCTGCTTTACAATGTATTTCCGAATGTTTTATTTTGCATCATATGATGAGCGAATTAGTTTGTTTAGTAAGAAAGTCATTTGACCTTATTCAATGTTTTGAAAATGTTTCCCATTTTGGTTTTTAAAAAAAAAACTTCGGCCTTATCCATATTTGGCATGGCAACCCTCATTGTCTCGGAAATCATGTGCTTCATGATTTTGAGACACATACTATTAGATTTGAACCATGCCTCATAACAGTTCACATCTAACTCAATAATTTTATCAGATTGTTTCGAATGTTTTGATTTTTCCAAGGTACGTTCAACTGCATAAACTCCAATACTATCTCTATGGACTCTTTACATTTGAGATAATTGGACCTGATAAAAAAAATGAACATGATACGGTTGAGTTGGAATTGCAACTGGTTACGAAATATACTTACATTAGTTAATATGTTTAACTTATTCATGAATATAAACTAAGTAGCATGAAAAATTCATTATTAACATTCAATTGATTATGGCCTTTTATTGAATTGTCTAGGATAATGATGGGCTCAACTATACAATCCTAGTAAGAGTTTGACACATCATCACGATTCCTCTTATGGGATGAAGTTGTGACATCCAAGTAATTATCCTAAACATAAAGCTAATTGATGTTAGTCATATAAATTTGAGACACTCAATACCTATGTGTTAAATGAGTCTCCTAGCCTTACACCATTATAATAATTTACTCCACCCCTCTTATATCCTTCCAAACAGTAGTCGTATGTAGTTTCGTCACTACTTGTATTAAACCCAAACACAACTCTAGGCAATTATAATACTAATTCCCATAATCACGATTCAAATTTTATAAAATTTTCTCTAATTGAGGTTATTGTGGTGGCTAATACAACTGGTTTAAATTCCATCAAGTGATTTGGCCTATAATCTTGCCCTCAATGGATTACAATAAAGTAGTATGATTTGGCCTAAAATGTGGTTGATGCCGACCATCTTAAGGCTAGAAGAACTCTTTTCTAAATTGATGATTTGATTAATGATTTAAAGGTCGACAACTAAAATTAATCATGCAAGATTAGTAATGGCCTTATGCCGGACCAAATCAGAATTTAATAGCATGTATACTAAATTACTTTAGGGCCTGTTTGGCTAGGCAGGGTGGATGAGATTAGGTTGTATTAGGATGGATTGGAAGGAGCAATCCCGAGATTTGGCCGGGCGTGTCAAACAGGCAAAAGTTGGATATAGCAATCCCACGGGATTGCCAGCAATCCATTGACATCACCATTATTACCTTGAAATCCACTCAATCCCTCTTAATCCCATATATTTTGCTTGGGACATGTTTGGTTAGATGGAGCAATCCCAGGATTGGCTGACGTAATCCCGGGATTGGCCAGGCGAGCCAAAATACTTGGTGGTGAATTCCCTGGATATAGCAATCCCATGGGATTGCCAGCAATCCACTGACACAGCCATCATTACTTGCCATCCACCCTAATACAATCCAATCCCATGGGATGGGCCCGTCCAAACACGCTGAAATCCACCAACTGTTTATTTATCTATTACGATTCACTTGTACAAAATTATAACACAAATATAATTCATTGTAATTATAAAAAACAACATATAATAATTAAATTGGTCGAAACTCTAAAATGGGACCATCCATAGGTTAATCTGAGCTATTGGATGTGTTCGAAATATGCTGATTATGCTAAAAAACAAGTTTCAACCCAATCCGATTCAAAATGAATTAGATCCATCCAAAACACCTTTTAAATGTTCACGATCAATTTTGCTAGATGTGTACAAATTCTGAAAATTTTACAAGTACATGTTGAAGATTATATCATTTTAGTTATTCAGACTAAATTTCACTCCAATCTGACCACTGAAACATCATATATGACCCACTTGATGAGTAATCAATTTTGTTCATT